>OZ026629.1:70870026-71424594 GCA_964020975.1 Hermodice carunculata
ACATATACATGTATCCATATACATGTATATTAGATGCTTGAAAGGTATTATTACGCAAGAGGTAAACCACATGCCATAAATATCATGTCAGCATGGTATGATGGCAAGATAATGGAACAAAAACAATTTCCATGAAATGTCATTCAAAATAATGAGCTGTAGGTGTCCATGTACTACCCACAGAACATACTAAATATGGAAAAAATTAAACAAGTCTTGAGTTGTAGGGGTTCACTTCAGAGAACTTGGTGCATGTGTACATGAAAATGAAATCAGTTCCAGTATCATGTCTTGCCTTTGGAAATCAAATCAAGCATTTGTCACTACTTTTTAAATGGGGGCAAATATCTGGAGCTGAGTGCACAAGATGGGGGTGGGGGTGTCAAAACTCTATATGAAGTGCAAAGGAGGAGGTCGTTTCAGTGATACTGATTTTACCTACCACTATATAGGTAGCTCCCCCCCGCCTGTATGAATTGGCAACTTACCGGTGCAGGTTCATAAGGATATGGAGGCTTGTAGTCTGTCAAGTGGGTAGTCTCCAGATGAGCTTTATTGTACTCTGGATTATGTCGTGGTAGAACAGATCCATAACCCTTCTGAGGTGCCCCCGTATCTCTGAAGAACAATTTTGGTTTGATTACTCAACTGCATTGGACTTCATGTCTTACAAATTCACACCTGTCCATATTATTTTTGACAAATAGGGAGATTTTTTACTTCTATGGAGGAAATTATATATTTATCAATGAATGAGCAGAAATAAACAAATTTTCCTGGGGGGGGGGGGATTGCCCAAAATACACAAAATTTCTGAAGAAAATTCTGGAAAGCTAGCTTGACCATGAAGTTCGAGTGCACCACCAAAACGGGAAGATTTGACAAGTATACTCAATAGTAAACAGGTGGTCTTGTTACCCTTTCTGTTCCAATGTTTAAAATGGTCTCCTCATATTTTATTACTTGAACAGAATTACATGTAAATCTATTTGCTTAACATCATTCATAGATAATAGGCCCCCAAATTTTCATTTATTTTTCTAATGATTAATACCATATGCGGACACAATTTCGAAAGGACACACAAACTGTTAAATATGGACTTACTTTATTTATTATTTTATTGTTTTTTTTTTTTTTTTAACAGTAAAGCTGGACCATATCTGTGATTTCCATGCATTTTCCTTCAGGCAGGTTGTTTTAGTGTCCGTTCTTGATATGCTGACTTTAACCAAACAAACAATCACCCACCTGTCCAGGTCGCAATGAGCAAAAGTGTCTTGTCCTATCATGGGAACCCTTGTCTCTTTTTCAGTAAATTGATCCTTCAAAAAGATCTGTGCTGCATGGTCTTGGTAAGTGGTTTGTGGCAGTTCCTAAATTGAATTAAATGAAAGTCAATGTCATCAAAGATTCTAAAAATATATGTTTATCATGCAGATGTCATCCCAGGCACATTTAGGGCCCTGTCATCAACTGCATTCGCATACACTTCAACACAATATTCAAGTAAAAATACCGCAATAGATGGGATTTTAGTTCCAGGTACTGTTCATAGTAAACCACTTACACAGCATCACCAACTGTAAAACTGATCCTTTTTCTCACTATACAAATGGTCTGATAAGATCAAACTAAGTTATCCCTGCAATTGTTTCTTACCCTAGTGCAAGCAGATCATTTCTACATGCACAGATTAAATAAACCCTGGTACCAGGGTTTGTCGTGATCAGATACAGTGACACAGTCATTTACCCTACTCAATAAGTAATGTGACAGAAGACGTGTTACAGCTCTTGCTGGAGAAAAAAAAAAAAGAAAGAAAAACCCTGCTTATGTCAGGCCAAGATGATGTCATGTCTGGGATAAGCACTGATGGTAACCCCAAAATTTTTGGGGTGGGATGGAAAAACAACATGTGTCTTGATCTTGTGAGGCAACAGAGGCTTTATACTTGTTTTACATTATTTTTACTGTTATTTAATGGCTGACAACTGGCGAGATGAACAAGTGGTGGAACTTGAAAACATCTGAAGTGATGACAGCATTCAACTGGAATTGGAAGATGACGGTAAAATGAAGATTAAAGAAAGATTACACCTCAGACTTTCGTGGGTTTTTCATTATAATTTTTTAAAATTTGTTCTCCATGTACATTGAGTGTTTACAAAACAAAATAACACACATAATTACAGACATCATCATGATGTTTAACAACTCTGTACCTCATTTGACACATCAAGTATGGTACAATCAGTCAAAGCAAAATCTGTTTATTCAGCAATGGGGTCCAATATCTTAATTTTTGTTAAGCTGACATGATTCATGTCAGCTTAACAAAAATTAAGATATTGGACCCCATTGCTGAATAAACAGATTTTGCTTTGACTGATTGTACCATACTTGATGTGTCAAATGAGGTACAGAGTTGTTAAACTGCATATTAATTTTCTCAGAAGGAGATAGTGCAATAGTTTCTTCAGTGTAAATTTCATTCCACTAGTCTTGGAAACTGGTTCAAATATTTGAATCTGGACACAATCTACAAATCTATGAATAATAGAATCCACTGATGGGCAATAAGAACATAGTTCAGACTCTGTTAGCCCCCTTTTTTTAGCCTGGAATTATGTAAAACAAAGCCATGGAGTAGGGAAAATTAATGCTTGTAACCTTGTTTCTATGGTTTAGGAACCAGGAAGCTTAAAAATGTTCACCCAATCAGGAACAGAGATTTCAAATGTTTCAGACCACCTAATTTGACCAACTACTACATCTTTAAATTTAGAATCAATGAGGTACCAACATATTTGTTTTGCAAGAGAGATGTGATATACAGTGAGTCATACCATTAATATATATATATACTACTGGAAACTCCTCAGGAATTTCTTTCCATGTATTAATTTAGGTAAGAAGCTCTGCATTCTTCTTGCTATGGATTTGGACAAAAGGCTACAATCAGTATTCAAGAGGGAAATAGGCCACCAGTTTTTCAGCAAAGTATGTTGTTTACCTTTTTTAGGGATTAAAGATATGATGCCTCTGCGTTGGTCAATAGAAAGCTTGCCTATGTTGAAAGCATAATTTAATGCATCAACACCCAACTCTTTGATTTCTATCCCTCAGACATTTGTTTTTCTTTTAAACTTCTTGACTGCTGTGTAAATTATGTGAAAATAGCACCCGGGTTCATGGATGTTGTGTATAAAATTATTGTGGAGCCCTTCATCTCTGAGTATATCATCACTTTAAATAGGAAAGTCACTGGCTGTAATCCATCCACAAATAGTTGTGTATATGTACAGTGGTCCCCCTCTTATAAGCCCCCCCCCCCCCCCAAGGCCACTTCTTCATGCAGCAAGTATTGCATTTTCATTGAAGAGACTCACTCTGAAAAAAAGGCCACCCCTCTAAAAGGGCCCCTTTCTGGTGCATTTAGGGTGGCCTTATAAGAGGGGGACCACTGTACTAGCAGTTTGGTTTGTGAGCAAACATCAGATTCAACTCACGCTACCCAATCAACCCACATGGGTTAGTTTGATTGTGTGAAGTTTGTGCAGTGTGAAACGGGTATAAACTACTGACCCCTTTTGTGACATTCCCTATTCTCCCATATGTTGCCTTGCATAAATCTCTTGTTGGAGCTTTGCTGATATCATAATCCTTTGGCTCTGCTTCTCTTGCTTGGTGCCTGTATAGTGGTATAAAAAATAATTATTTGATGTAATGACATTATATGAATCAACATGTGCAATTAAAGCATTCAAGATAAACGTACAGTAAGTAAGTATACATGTATTAATTAGACCTGATACATTTCCTAGGCATCTTAATGTGTGCCAGTATGTCACATATTATAGCCATGTACATGTAGAATGCTGGGGGAAAAAATGAAAAACTACTCTTCAAACTGTATGTGAAAATATTTGTATTTAGAAATATTCAGAACAAAATCTGTTCCTTACTATCAATAATATATCATAACCTCCTACTTTCCATGTCTTAAGATTATGCTGAAATAATGTAATATTTATACAATTATAAAATAAACATACACCAGATGCTCCTGAATAGCAGCTCACTCTGTCTGATTGCAGCAATGCTCCTGGGTTTAACTCATTCCACCCTAATGACGTTTTTTCCTGCTAATATCTAAATGTCGTCTGCTAATAGGAGACAGTCATATTTAACTGCCATCCTGCTCACTTCCTGTGTTGCCGTGGTAACAGACTGATGCATCCACCATGATCAGGGCAGATTTGTATTATATACTACATAAACATCTGTAGACAACACCTTTTCAACCAAAAAAGAGAGCCCATTTCTAATCAATTTAGGCATCCTTTATGTTTCAAATATATCTTAATACATTTTCTTAAGATTATTCTGTGTTTGTGTTGTTCATTTTGTTGAGAACTACTTTTGATCATGCTAAATACATAGATCTGCCCTGATGCAGGTGGCTCCCTCTTTTGCTCAATAGGTGTTAGAGTAGGACCACATTTAGATATGAATACATCCTATTGTATTTTACTAATTTAGGGGTTATTTTTTTTAACTTTGGATGAAACTTGCATGGAAGATCATTCCAAATTATACGCCCACGGTCAACAGCTTTCCTTGGCATGCTCTGGGTTCATTGCACCCATAACATGCCAAGGAAAGCTGTTGACTCAGTTTTCACAGAGATGTGTCACACTGGTGCATGAAGATTTAAGTCTCAGGCAGTCAGATGGCCTTTGGCAGCTGCTGTGAGTATTGAGGGGGACCATAGTCTGTCAACCCACCTAGCCATACACAAATCCCATAAATATTGATTAAACTGCAGACATTGGGCTGCTTTGGCACATATAAATGATACCTGGACTATAAAGCCACACTTGATGCAAATGTCTATAATCATTAATGCTGGATCTCAAAACAGTTTTTCAGCCTGCACTGCTGCAATTTACAAAACACATGGTAATTTTTTCACAACATTTTTTCATTACTTGGATGGGTAGAAGTTCCACAATATAACATAAAGTTATACCACTGAATCCTTAATTTCCTGTGCCATATAAAGTATTATTTCATCACATTGACAATGTCATTATGTGAATTGATTCTGGAAGTCTGACATTGTCTAAATTCATGAGCAGTAATAATAATTTTATTGAACCACATGGCTAGGGAAGAATATGAACATAAGCACAAGATGGAATATGTAGACCTGAATTTGTCAGTCATCATATTTTGCCACTTAAGAATGTTACGGTTGTGTATAATCAATCCCTTCTGTAAAGGGGACTTCAGTTAGGGCGGCTAGATTTGTGTATTCCCATATCAACATTTCCATTGTACTTTGCAGCTGAATAACTTGGAAAAACACTGCATCTAGAAATGTAATTTTACTGGTAAATCTTGGTGTACCATTCCACTGATTCTGAAAATTTCTTTCCTTTGGCCTAAAAAGTAACCACTTTATTCAAGGTTACTTAATATAAAATCCAATGTGAAGCCACAATTATAGCCTTCAAGAATTGTGTGTATTAGGTTGTGCAATGTGTATTTAGATGAATATGTTCTAACCCATATGTTGGAATCTGACTCATGCTCCAACATGGGCTAGGCCCATATCAGAATTCCGATACAGTACAGCCATGTTGCAACGGGTAAAGGCATGTACAGGTACCACGTGGAGAAGATTAAACAGAAAATGAAACCTACGATGGAAATGATAAAAGCTACGACACTGAACAGTTTCAACAGAGCGTATACAGCAAGGGTATTATGGAATAGGGTTACAATACCCGGAATGATATATGACTAAGGGGTGATTTCAGTAAGTGATGGAGATTGAAAAAGCACAGAATGAGATTGGGAAATAAATACTGGAAGCACCACCATGTATAGCAACAGAAGCAGTCCTAGGAGAGTTAGGATGCAATAAAATCACAGAAAGGATTGCCAAAGTAAAGTTAAAGTACTGGGGGTATCTACAAGCAGCAAGTGAAGACAGGTGGTGCAGGAAAGTCTATAACGAGGTAGTCAAGAAACAAATAAGATGGGTCAAAGATATAGATAAGTTAGCAAAGGGATATGAATTGAACAGATATGATGAGGTTGGTGATTGGCAAGTGACTAAAGGTAAAACTGTTACAGAGGGCTGGAAAAGAGGACCCAGGGAAAAGCGTAAAAGGTATCAGAAAAGCCAAAGGAAAGTATGTATTGGGACAGAGGGAAAGGATCCAGGCTTCTTTTTTCAAAATAGGGCAGGAGTAATCAATCTTGAAAACAGAAAACAAAAGTGGACAACAAGTAGTTATGACAAATGTTAGGTGTGTAGATGAGGCTAAGATCATTGGCTTTCGTGGTGTGATGCATATAGAGAAATAAGGGCAGATTTTTTTCAGAAAGTGGCAGAGGAAAAATTATAATTACAAGGATTTACAACATATATCAACAGGCAAACGCAGCTTTATCAACAGTCCCTGATGAGGTGCAGAGACACCGAAACTAGTCGGACAAGCCTCTAGCCATTTTAGGCTCTAGAATCGTCTTTTAGCGTAAGGATTTAGAACAGGTTCGGTGTTCAGAGGGAGAGGAACGTGTAGCCTGGGTTTTAGGTATGAAGGGTGGCTTTCTGGGAGGCAGGAAAGGTACCGTAGTAAAATGTACAAGACTACTTGGTAGGATGCTGGGAGAAATGAAATGAAATGATCGAGTTAGACAGCCACAGGGTAAATTAGAATTCCAGAGTACAGGGAATGGTGGTAGCCCTTATATTATAGGGGCTCCCATGGGAAATGTCTCAGCCTTAGAGGTAGGGATAGGGTGTGTAAGGGAAAGTTTGGTTGTTTTTTTTTCTCCCGGGGGAAGAAAGTATAAGTGATGAGTTTAGGGGATATATCCAGGACTAGGGGCCACCACAGCTGTGAGAGTGTGGTGGACCTTCTGCCTTGGCTCTGGTCCTGGGAAACATGGCAGCACAAGCTGATGAGGATAACCATGGTTTCCTTGCCTTATCTCCTTTTACTTTTCTCTCGGCCACCTGTGTCACACAGGACTGCAGCAGAAAAGCGGAGAGCCACAGAAGTATTACATGTATTACTATGTTGAAATGATGCATGATGTCTGATAGTGCTGAATATGTTTACAAATAATTGTATAACATTTAAGGTATGGGTTTTCAAAAACTTTTACGTCAACAGATGAAAACTGTTTTAAACACGTGTACAATCACAAAATGTGCATATGAATCAATCTTGTCATGACCGAAATAGACCTTGGCTACTTTAACCCTAATTAGTATTTTTGGTACACAGCGTCTTTGACTTTGGTGGTCAGTGTCTATGCCAGACCATGGGTTCGCAGTAGTAATACTTCATTGTGTGAATGCCTACACGGGACCATTGCATACAAATGATACAATAAGATAAGATTAAGAGCCTTGAGGAGGACTTAAAAGATAAGAAGCACCAAAGCTACTGCAGCGTAATATTATCAATTGAATTATTGCTCTAACTTCTAAGCACAGTCAGTTTGCTGCCAGGTCACACATTGTCATTGAATTAACAATTCGAATTGTCAATCACAGTCCTTACTGACCTTAGTTGTGTGGTACGTACCGATCACTTAACTATCATGCAGAAGGTATATGCGGACAACCTTCTGCTGGTTGCCCCTGTGTGTTGGAGCAAATACACATGAAGTTTGCTAAAAATTGTGACAAGTGTCTCATTAAATAGCACGTCCCTCTTCTGTGACTGTGTGAGTGTGTTCCTATGACTATGTCACGACCAGCAATGCCAATGGCAATGCTAATCTGGATCGTGATAAAAGATGGAAGTCTCGTGTCATCAAAATTGACCGAGACCGCTGATTTAAGTCACAACCAGCGCTAGTGACAGGGAACCAATCCAAACCCAACTACTGAGTCAGACCCACCATGGACCTATAATCTCTCGTAGATCCACTGTTAGTGTTGCATGGAACCTCAGCCAGGCAGAGCTTGCTACAAAAAGTCAAAACAGCGCAAAGCCAAAGGCTGGCAAATTCAGTACATAGTATATAAAGCCACTTACCAATTAGAATTGAGTGTGGCACGACTGTAGTTCATGTGATCGGATCTCAAGAAAAGTGAACCTTTCCTTTCCACATAGTCTGGGAGATTTGAAAAATCAGTCGTCATTTTGTTGTAATTTCAAAGCAAAAGTGCCAAAATACAGGTTTTACTGCTGAAAAGCGGTTGTCGATTAGTTGCCGAAGTCCCGTTACCACCTAGGCTTGGACAATATACACCCGCGACGAAAAAAGAACCCATGCGCTTTACTACAGGTGTTCATGTACATACAGCTATATTTCGATAAATAATTTGTCTATTCATTCAATAATCTATGGTTATTAACACGATTGACTTTTATCATTATGTCATGGTTTTAAATAAATGTCCAATGGTATAAAATGGATATCAATGCGCGGTTAGAGATGCGGTTGTTGTAGCAACAAGGCGCACATACTGCCCTCTATTGGCAGCCACGTGCACAGAAACTTCATGGGCTTATAGTGCCCTCTGGGGGCTACAGCCAGAGCTTTACACATGTTGATCCCACAATGTTTATACTTCAGGTGGTAGACTACAGTTATAAATCCTTCTATTTTACATATTAGCTTTTCTGAGTCTAAAAAACAGCAAATTCAAATCTTAAATTTTGGTGAACAGCATTTAATGCATGCAAATGTGACAAAAACATGGGTGAATTTATTCTATATAAATCCCAGTTCAATTTATTATACTTGAAATACGAAGCAACACCTGGATGCTAGCTTTATACAGGTGTTTGAATGTGCTCTGTCCAGGGTCATATTTTTGTACTTCCTCAGCATTTAGTTCTCACCTGTCCTATCAGACAGTGCACCTATATGACCTCTAATGCAATAACTGCGTACTGACTCAGCTAACTTCATTAAGAAAAAAGCTACAACATGCTGAATATGTGACTTTTCACAATTATGGACTATCTTTGCTGGGATGCGCAACCAATCACAACTGTGGTCTACTACCTATTAACAGTACTTGTGATATGAGCAACGCGAAAGTAAATACACTTGTTGTACACCAAAGTAAACTTAAAGTAATTAACCTACAAGTACATGTATGCATGACATCATACAAATATGTACCATTAAAGAATTGATATGCAAGTTTTCAGTCTTTCATGCCAACATGTTCATAAATCAACAACCTGGACATGAATGTAAATTGACGACATTATGTGCCTGTGGATACTGGTGGGCTTGAAAGCCACTTGCCTTATTTGCATTGTGCAAAAGCTAGATGGCAAAATTTTAGCAGTTCATTTATAATTTCAAAAGATTAGTGAATCTTTTGTTGTTTTTACTCCATTGAAGTTGGAACATTTTACAAGGTCAAAACTGAAAAAGGTTTCCTCACTGGAAAATGAGAAGAACAAACATCCTATTAAATATGTACCTCAAGCACAACTTTTCCATTTGGGCAGTATGGAAAGATGGGAACAGTATAGATCCCATTTTTGTATGCCCTTATGTGTAGAAGCCTGTTTATTGTTTTCCTATATTTTATGCAGAAGCCCTCCCCTCCCCCCCCCCCCCCCCATGTCTAACATAGCCAACCCTGATAATTATTTTGGGACCTGGTTGAAAGGTACATGCATCAAACCGTACTTCTATGAGGCAGAGTTATGGTTTGACCAGTCAAGCCTGCAAAACTGTACAATGACAGAATTTTCCTGCAGCAGAAGACTGTCTCCATACAGCTATGATCTCATGGGCTGGGGCAAAACTCTAGCCACCAGCAGAGTAGACTGATTGATTTTATAATGCCTTGAGTGTATAACTTCAAGTCAATTTTAACTTTCAAGATTAACTTTTTATGCCTACATAGGGACCCTTCCCCTGTTCCCGATCAGGAGACTTAATTTTCATTATAATTTTACCAGACTTTTAGCTGTTTGATCAGGAGACTTTTGATTATAATTTTACCAGACTTTTAGCTGTTTGATCAGGAGACTTTCAATTATAATTTTACCAGACTTTTAGCTGTCTGTTGCTTTTACTGGAGATTTTATCAGTTGTCAGTCTCACCTTGATACTTGCTGTTCAAGTGATAAATGGATAAAAATGTGTTGCGTGTTCCATGTCCCTTCTTTCACATTTGCAAAGTACAGTTGGGGTGTGTTTGTAAGCGAAAACTGAACTTGTGTGTGCAATAATTTCTGAAGAAGATTTGATGTCCAGGCACCAAATTCTTGTTTGTATGTAAAATTAGGAATGTCGGCCTTACCTTACTTTCTTTCTTGCCTAACAAATTTGTACAATATTTTATTGAAGACTTAGACTACACTCCAAACTTCACATGATTTCAGATCAACCAGATTATTAAAATTTTTTGTCATGGATTAGAACAGTTCCAGGCAATTTTAAAGGACTCCATATTCCACAGAGACAGAGAGATAGTCAAGGCCTACTTGCCACACAAAAATGTCATCCTCATCTTGTTGCCATCATCCATGAGATCAAAGATAGTAACCATGTGCGTTCCCTAAAAATATTTCCCATACAAAGGGCTGAACTAAGGCATCCTCGAGTTCCAGTATTGATAGGTGTACTGACAGCTATGGATAGGCAGTTTGTAACATATACTTTGTCCAATAAATCATAAGGGCCCAATAGGCTTATGGTTTCACTTGTCAATGCTCCTTCATGGGGTTATGGTTTGATTGGTCAATGCTTCATCATACGGTTATGGATTGACGGATTAACTGGTCAAACCGTAACCCTGCTTCATAGAGGTATGGTTTGGTAGGCTTAGGCTTAGGCTTAGGCTGGCTTAACCCTTTCCCCCTTGAATTAAGACTGAGTCAACAGTTTTCCTTGGCATGGGTTGGGCACTAAGTACCCAACCCATGCTGAGGAAAGCTGTTGACCTAGGGAAAGTTGTCTTGATAAGTCTCACCTTCAATTCTCAGTCAAATTGTTTTTCATTGCTGTTCAAATCAATTGAAAACACTGAAGCAGACGGCATTTGACCACCAGCCGGTTTTGGCCGGTTTAAGGGGGAAAGGGTTAAGTTTGACCAGGAATCATATTGTTATGGTTGGGCTACATGGTATTAAATCTACTGGATAATAGGAATTGTGATTTGTCAAGTTAACCCTGCCATTGCGTATTGATTTAATTGTTGTGCACAACATTGTATATTTTGAATTGACTTGTACTTGGGTACCCCACAGGGGTTTTGAGAAATAAAACATTCATTCATTCATTTGGCACTTAGGTTCCATGGCTGCAAGAAGGTGCAGGTTGTTTACATCATTCAGAGAACAGCCTAGCCAGGCTTTCCTTGTGTACAAAATACTGAATGTATATTTTTGATTCACAGTGCAAATATATTACAAATGTAGAGAGTACATCCCGCTGCTTTGGCATGCTTTTGCCAGTCTGGTGTTAGGCATAGAGATGTGAGAATATATTAAATTTACATTACCTTAAGTTGTATGGATAACTGTTGGGGTTCACTGACATTGAGCTGTCATTACTTACCTGTATTGTTATTTTCCCAAAAAGAAGTCACCTTTGTCTCACATTTGTGTAGTTGAATGAGCATCACCATGTACATAGTTTTTAATGTTTGGGATAAATGGCATCGTGTCAATTCATGGATATGATAGATACAAGTACCTGCAAGTGCTTCAGCTGTACAGGTATTGAATGACGAGTGTGTACATGTACATGTTACTTCCGCATTGATCAAGCTGATGCATAAACTGTACTTTACATGGTAGTAACCTGATTGGTTTATTGTGCATCTTTTGCTGTTTTAACAGGTTTACTGTGCATGCACTTTGAAATATTTTGACAACAAATTGTATTTATTCACTTGGTAACAAATTCTTACAGAAAGTACTCGAAAAGTATTTGTGTCTTGGATGTTGACCTGATGTGTCATTACTTGGAATTTGTTCACTAAATTGTATTTTGTTAAAACCAATAAGACATGTCAAGCATTTAAAACTCTTACATTCTTATGTGTATTTTTCATGGTAAGCTCCTGTAAATTTTCTTTTCTTTCCTCTCCTTTTTCCTAGGCCACCTGTGTCACAAAGGACAGCAACGCAGAAGCGGAGAGCCACAGCAATATTATTATTAATATGGTTTCATTCTGGTATTTAGGGTCTTTTCTTAGAGCTCTTAGGTCTCTCCTTTTGGTGGTCTAAATGACTGCTAACACTGAACAAAGGTTATAGCATCACTCATAAGAGCTTCATGGTGTTTCTTTGTCCAGTCACATATGGGACCACTGGGCCTTGCATGCAAACCATCTACAGTCTTGGGCAACATCCATATGTTAGTTGCTATTGTGGACTCCAGTGTTCTTGTGAACATAAAAATGGATCAGCCTATTACTGGCTGCATGTAATTCACAATTTATTCAAATTTGGTCTGCATAATAGATTAGAATTCCTGAAATCTAAAGGAAAATCTTTTCATATTGAAAATTTTAAGACATCAACGTCTGTGTATTCATAGCTACACAAAAGTAAACTTTAATAATTATCTTTCAGGGCAACTGTTAACATGCAGTGAAACACCCCTAGCATTATAAATTGTGCAGATGACACATGTACTCAAATCACATAAAACATGTAAAAGGCAAGTTTCCTGTCACTGAATCACAATTGAAACATCTTTAAGTGCAAACTTATGGTGTGACCTATCCAACCTTTCTGCACCAACAGTTTTCCACTTTACAAATTCATTTACCTACCAATTTTGACCACCAAGTTGGTGTACAAAAAACCATTAACTAAATCAAATGTGAAAATTTCTCGAATTATACAGTATTTTGAACCTGATAATTTTGTTGGATTAATTTCCCTCACTGTGCACAAGGCATACAATTACAAAAAGGTCAACAACAACAAAACAAAACAAGAGGGCTGTGTGAACAGCCCGTGCCTCAGCTGATCTTGACATTCATCACACTTGCAGCTCTATGAACTTGGGAAAGGATCAAGGACACCATGTTCTGAGTAAGTCTGACCTTTATAGAAGAACACTTACATGTGCAACATCAAAGTTCAAGTAGTTCTCAAATTATAATGAAGAGTAAAATTCATGTATGTTGCACTGTGACCCCACAAATGAGGTCAAGGTCATTCATGTACTGTCTCCACATGACCTTCATACAGAATAATCTGAGGAACGGTTCTGAGAACAAGTGAAAAAAAGCAAAATAAGTGAAAAAAAGCAAAACCATAAAAAAATTCATAAAAAAATTGCAGCGCCATCTGGTGAACAAATTGGGAACTAGGTATCCCCGGGAGTGTCTATGTACGATATCAAAGCAATTGGGTGAGCGGTTTCAGAGGAGAAGAATTTTTAAGGTTTGCCCCAAAAAAGAACAAAAAAAATAAAAAATCCAAAAATCAATAGAGCGTGACCATTTGTACACACTTGGTAGAGATCCACCCAAGGCACATCTCCACCACGTTTGAAGTAAATCTGGTCAATATAATTAAAGTTATGACCATTACAAGAAATTCCTATTAAAACTTTTGTAGAGACTTTTGAAAAAAAAATCATAAAAAAATCCAAATTCATTGGAACATGACCATTAGAACAAACCTGGCAGACACCCACCCAAGGTACATTGCCACCAAGTTTGAAGTAAATCTGGATGATGGCTTTGGAGAAGAAGTCGAAAATGTAAATAAGCATTAGCACGCCCATTTACTTACACGGTAATCAACAGGAAAGGTGCATTTACCCTAAAGGAGCCTAATTGAAAAAATCATTAAAAATCAGGAATCCACAGCATTCCCACATAGTGAACAACTTTGTTTTGCTCTTCCAGAAGGAACATATCCACCACGTGTAAGCTTAATCTGAGTGATGATGAGAAGAAGTTGAAAATAGCTACAACACACAAAAATTCATAAAAAATTAGAAAAAAATTGCAGCGCCACCTGGTGAACAATTTAACAACAAGGAGTCCCTAGATGTCTTCCTGTGTGATATCAAAGCAATTGGGTAAGCAGTTTCGGAGAAGAAGATTTTTTAAGATTTGTCAAAAAAAAAGAACCAAAAAATTCATTAAAAATCCAAAAATCACTGGAGCATGAACATTTGAACAAAATTGGTAGAAACCCACCCAACGTACATTGCCACCAAGTTTGAAGTTAATCTGGATGACGGTTTTGGAGAAGAAGTCAAAAATGTGAATTAGCATTAGAATGCCCATTGACTTCCATTGTAATCAATAGGAAAGCTGCATTGACCGACAAGTACCAGAATTGAAAAAATCGTTAAAAATCAGGAATCTGCAGCATTCCCACATAGTGAAGAACTTTGTTTGACCCTTCTACAAGGAACATATCCACCACGTTTCAGCTTAATCTGAGTGACTGTTCTGGAGAAGAAGTTGAAAATAGCTATAACACACAAAAATTCATAAAAAATTAGGAAAAAATTGCAGCGCCACCTGGTGAACAAATTAAGAACTAGGAGTCCCAGGGATTGTTCCTGTGTGATATCAAAGTAATTGGGTGAGCGGTTTCGGAGAAGAAGATTTTTTAAGATTTGCCCAAAAAAGAACAAAAAAATTCATTAAAAATCCAAAAATCACTGGACCGTAACCATTTGAACAAACTTGGTAGAGACCAACCCAAGGCACATGTCCACCAAGTTTGAAGTGAATCTGGCTGACAGTTTTTGAGAAGAAGTCGAAAATGTGAATTGTGGACGACGGACGGACGACGGACCCTCAAAAAACCCCAGCTGACTGACAAGTCAGCTGAGGTAAAAACAAAAAAAAAACCACTGTAACAGAATTTTTGTCCAAACTAGTATATTTATCAGTTTACATGTACATATTTCAGGATCAGTCTGACATGTCATTTAAGGCTCTGCATAACAGAACATCACTACATCTATATCCTATTAATCTATACCATGTAAACTACTTCTTTCTCCTTCTTTTTCTCATAATGGTAGACACGTTGCCTTCTATTTTCATGGATGATTGTTTTTCCAAATTAAATCCACGCATCTGAAAATCACTGGTTGGCAATATTTTGGTCACAACACCTGTAGCTGCTATTATTTTTGGACCCTCGCGTATCATGAATTTCTGTCCTGGTTTTACAACCATGGGCTTTCGTAATATTAATGTACCTGTAGTAGCATCCCCTGGCATTACCATGTTCTTACCAGGAGGAATTTGTAAACAACATGCTATACTCCATGTGTCTACATGAAGTGATTGGATATAATTATTTGTTATTGGCTTTATTCTTCCACCTTCACTCCTCATGCGTATGTACATCTGAGCTTCATAAGTAGTGTTCTGCATGACAGATCCTGGTTTACACAATACCATCCCCTTTGTGACCAACTCTTTCTTGATTCCTCTAAGAAGCACACCCACATTCTGCCCTGCCTCCACTCTATTAGCTGACTGGCCAAAAACTTCCATGTCTCCTACTGAAGTCTTCATGCGATTTCCAAAACCAAGTAGTTCAACCTCTTCACCTTTTACTACTGTACCCTGCTGAACTGTTCCTACAGCAACTGTACCTCTCCCTTGAATGGAAACAGCTGACTCAATGGGCATGAAAAATGGACTGGTTGTATTTCGTTTAGGTGTTGGGATAGAACAATCAATTGCATCAACAAGTTTTTTCACAGACTCCGCTCCGATTTCAGGATTTTGTCCTCTCAAAGCACACAGAGCTGAACCATACACAACAGGTGCATTATTTCCATCATATCCAACTTGGGTTAACAATTCCCGTATCTCGATTTCAACCAGTTCCAACATTTCCTGGTCAACTAAATCAGCTTTATTGATAAACACTATAATATGCTCAACACCAATTTGCTTTGCAAGCTGTAAATGTTCATAGGTCTGTGGCATTTGACCATCTGTGGCTGCAACTACAAGAATTGCAGCATCCATTTGAGATGTGCCAGTTATCATATTCTTGATGTAGTCAATGTGACCAGGGCAATCTGTATGGGCATAGTGTCGCTGTTCACTAGAATACTCCACATGGGTGGCATTGATGGTTATTCCACGGGCTTTTTCCTGCGGTGCACGGTCAATGTCTTCATAATTCATAAATTTCGATAGACCTTGGTCTGCCATGACTTTCGTTATTGCAGCTGTTAAAGTTGTTTTACCGTGATCAATATGGCCTATAGTCCCAATGTTGCAGTGTGGCTTGCAATGTCCCACATTGTCATTGCCTCTTGAGCCTGAGGCTCTGTCTGACTCCGACCCTTGCTCTGCGGTAACACGGCACAAATTTACCGCAGACGTCGCAAGACGGGACACCAGCGCATAATTTATGCACCTGCTTTGCTCTAAATTTTCACTGAAGCACTTTTTCGGTGAAATTGCGAAACTAGATCTTAGTAGGTCCGCAAAAATCGAAAACCGACCAGGCACTCGTCTGCAAATCCTACCAATGGAAGCCATATTGAGTCCGGAGGTGTTACACACTTTGTTTCGCCTCAATGTAATATGGCAAGTTACTCGCCAGGTGGCAGTAGTGTCGCTATCACCTTGGAGGAATCAGGATTCAGATCAGTTGACTGTTGAATAGGAATGTAAACTATGTACATACAGGAAAATGTAAAAAAAAAAAAATTATTATGAGAATTACTTGGATGACATACATATAAAATAACACAGAATTGCATTGACAAAACTGAGGATTAGTGCCCATAAATTGCAAATTGAAAAAGGAAGATACTCAAGGCCATGCAGCTGTACAAAGATCAGACAGAATCTGTAAATATGGTAATAAAGAATTAAACATAAAGGTGGTGGAAGAAGAAAAACATGCCATAACTGGATGTCCACAACTAAAAGAGGAAAGATCAACTCTATATAAGTATATACCGAGAGAATGCAAACAATTCCCAAACATGAATGAACAGAACAAATTTATCTATATGATGACATGTGAGGGGGAAATGATTTCAAAGGTAGCAAAATTTTGTTGCATTACTTTGCAACAAAAAGAATAAAGTCCACAACACTGCACCAGAATAGAGATTGGTATTTAAAAGGTTGATTACAAGATGGCATATGTATAATATATTCATTTATCTTTTTATTTATGTAGTTGAATAATTTTGTATTGTAGAACTAGCAATAATCTTTTTGGCCATCCTAACATGGCTTTGTACACACTACTGTAATGCACACTTGGTCCGACAGAGGGCGCAACCCTGCTAAATAAAGAACTTTGAACATTTTTTTTTGTTGACGATTCCTCCAACCCATCAGTATCACAGATACAGGTGAATTTCTGCTCTTTCACCATCCCCAAGCATAAAACATGCCCCGAGGGACCTGACTCCTTTAAGAATAGACTGGACTGGTTCTGGAAAAAACATCCAGAACTGTATGATCATATGGCATCTATATGGACATTTTTACCTAATTATTCAATATATTATATGAACTCAGGCTCGATGTATAGGGACAAGGAGGGTGTACCCTCCTCAATTGGGGCAAAATGCCTTCCCACCCAATCAGCTATTATTACCGTATTATGGCATATATTATTATTATAACAAGAGGCCCATGGGCCAAATGCTCTGCTGGCACTATGGCTATATTGCACCTGTTCATTTCAAAGTTGCCAGTCCTGAAGTGGCTTCTGAACATCTAAAGCTTATGTGATTTTAATTGTCTTGTTTGTCCACCAGATGACACTTCACTCATATTGCTGCAAGTGCCAAGACAACAATGAGTAAGTCCTTAACTTTATGTCCTCAGTGACCTTGGGACAGAAGATCAAGGTCACCCACATTATGTAATACAAGAGGCCCATATAGGCCTGGTGCTGTCCTGACATTAATTGCCATTGATGATATCCAAGCTACACCCTGCCATTACAAAATCACCTCTTTCAACTTTACAGGCATGGTGACCTCACAAAAATATGTCAAAGTCATTGATATTATATGTGATTCCAGCTTTGGACACTGTCTATATATCCTATAAATTTGGCAAGTAATCCAATTACTTTTTAAGATATAGAATTTTATATCTGAAAACACATTTTGGCTCATAATTTCCATCAAATTATAGGTGGCGCCACTGGTATCATTACGAACTTAAACTTTGACCTCACCCACAATCCCACTAAATCTTGTAAAGATCTGCAAAAAATTGAAGATGCTAGAGTATTCACAAGATTTTTATATTTTGACCCCTATATTGCACAATATTGTAGGTGGCGCCACCAATATTAAAAAGAACCTAGATTTTTATACCCCCTATCAGTTCTGAAAGTTATATTGGGCTAACTTGAAATCTGTGGACAGTACTGTGGTCACAAGCTTTTCAAATTTTGACATGTATATTACATAAAACTATAGGTGGCACCACCGACATTGATGTTGACAAAGATTTTTATACACTTTATAACTCCTAAACGTTATATGGGTCTATCTCAAGAATTGTGGGGTTTTGAGCATTCATGAGATGACCCCAATATTCAAACTAGCCATTTGACCTTGACTTTCAACTCGGATTAAAAAATTGTTAAGTGCAAAATATGCGCCCAACATCCAGCTTTCCATATATAGTCTGTTTGTTCAAATTGAGTTATAACTGTTCGAGTTATTGAGGAAAAACAATAAACCTAAACAAGCGCCAAACTCCATAATTTCTGGGTCACAGTGACCCAAAAAGCAAGTCACCAAGTAAACTTTTATGTATTATGTAATTAAGTGCAATTTTGATCTGTAGGCTCAATTCTCTTTGCCATTGATGTCCAAGCTACACCCAGCCATTACAAAATCACCTTTTCAACTTTAGAGGCATGGTGACCTCACAAAAATAAGTCAAGGTCACTGATATTAAATAACATTCTACCTTTGGCCATGGTCTTTATATCATATAAATTTGGCAAGTCTAATCCAATTACTTTTCCAAATATAGAATTTTACATCTTAAAACACATTTTGGCTCATAATTTCCATCAAATTACAGGTGGTGCCACTAGTATTATTAGCAACTTAGACTTTGACCTCCTTCACAATCCCACCAAATTTGGTGAAGATCCGCTAAAACTTCAGATGCTAGAGTGTTCACAAGATTTTCACATTTAGACTGCTATATTATATAATAATATAGGTGGCGACACCAATATCGAACTTGGCCTGGTTTTCATCCACCCTATAAGTCTTGAAAGTTATATTGGGCTAACTTAAAAACTGTGGACGGTATCGCGCTAACGAGCAAAAGTTTATGGGCTGACAGACATGAGCAGTCGCATAAGCTCTGCGACCGTTGGTCAGCAGAGCTAAAAACAGGCACATAAAACATACATATATATACACATATATTTACATATATATACATATATATATATATATACATATATATATATATATATATATATATATATATATATATATATATATATATATATATATATACATATATATACACATATATATATATACATATATATATTTTTATTTATTTATTTTTTTTTATACTGGTACATGTACATATAGATTGTAGAGCCTGACCGAACCACTAGAGCTTATCGGGTTTCAGGATTGAAGCCCAGCTCGGGTCCGGCTTTTACAGTCACTAAACATGCGGGTTTGGTTATCACTGTCAATGTTGGCAATAAAGTTAAATAAGAAGGTCACCGAGGCTACTTTTCATACTTGTATCCACTTTAAACAATGCAACAAACGCTACTTTGAATTTATGTGCGTCACATGGGTTGCATTAATCGCCTGAATTACAATAACAATAGTAATGCCCTAGTGTAAAAGGGCAACAGCTATAAACCCCTGTTTTAAAAAAAAGCTTTAAATGAGCATTCTAAGATGTCTAAGTTTATTTATGGCATGTTTGCATATACCGAACCCGAATGGTGCCCAGTTTGGGATCGGTAATGTGTTTCCAGTACCTAGTACCTAGTACCGAGTACCTGGTTTGGTTTCAAAATGCATGTTTAGTCAGGCTCTAATAGATTGATTATAATTGATTGTTGCCGTCAAGTGAGGAATTTGTGGTAGCATGTCTCTCACTGACCAAACGTAAAACTAATGTCTCAGGAATTATCAAACTTTCAACTCACACACAAGAACCTCCCAATATCAATGAAAATGAAATCTAATGAGTCAATAACTAAAAATGAAAATTCATTATTGGTGATCAAAATATATGGAGTTCCATTTCTTTATTGATTGTCACGTCTAAACAGACCATAATTAGTCACATGATATGTATTATCACTTGCTCCATTAACTTAAGTTTTGTAATATCTGCAATCATTCAGCCTATAGTATTATGTTAGAAATCTTACCAGTGCTTACAGCGTACGAGTTTAAACATAGTAATTAAGTATACTACATCTTTAGGGTGGCCTACATGTCAGCAACTCACTGGAATCTTAATGAGTATGGTCTCCTGATTTTGAACATGTTAATGTATTGTTGTACCACACTGTGTAATGTTGTTTAGACCAAATAAAACTATTCTATCAATCTATCTATCATTAAAACAGTACAAAATTTGCCTGGTTTTCTATCCTTATCAAAGTACCACTAATAACCAGTAGGCTTATAAAGATTCAGTTGTAGAAATGTCTTCCCCCACCCCCACCCCACCCCCTGGCATCCCTATATGAAGAAGGCAGATACAGTCAGATCTCACAAGAATGGTAGCCAAACCCTTTCCATGAATTTTCATGGATACCAGCCTTATATACCCTGCTGCATATAATCCAATTCCTATTTTATTTGTGCAACTCGCATAGATATTTAACTAATGGATGAGACCTTGCCTGCAAAGCAGACCAAATTCTGTGTTACCACACTTGGTCTGCCCTTCTTTGACAGGATTTTATTTATGGTAAGGGAAACAGAACTATACTCTGACCCTCCCCCTAGACTGAGACACCAATCAGGAAGTTCATCATTATCGCCCAGACCAGTAACAGTCTCTTGTCCCTAGTGTACGGAAGCCTGTTGCCACAGTGACCACACTCGGCCAATTAGAAACTAAGTCACTTTTCCAAAGCAGAACAGTGACCTTGTCAAAGAAGGGCAGACCCCAGCGGACTAGACAAAATACGCAGCTTGGGTCTGCCTTGGAGGCAAGATGAGACCATACAGCCAATAATTTTCCTCCAAGCCTTGGACCAAGGGAAACCCTGACTTTCCCGTCCCCTCCTTCTTTCCAGCATGTGACCGTTCCCATGTTTAAAAAAAAAAATCACCGATCCCTCTTCTTGTGGATCAATCACAGTGCTATTGCATGGAGGGACGTTATTGTGGGACTTCCAATGTCACAGTACTTTTTCGAGGACGTTGTGTACGGAAACGTGATGAGTTTCTGGCTACTGCTTCTTAGGTTCCTGATGCGAAACGCATCAAACCTTTGTCTTCAAAATACACTGGAAAAGCTTATCAGTTTTAGCTCCCACGTACAGCCGTCAGGTTCTTGCCTGGTATTTACCCTTGTAGAAATGTGCCATCCCCAACCAGACCTATAACACGATCCCCGAGATTCGATTTTGAAATACCATTTTCTTGGGACTGCAGTTCTAGCAGTACGAAAATTTTCCAGATTTTACAACTTAATATTTGTTTGGCATCATATTGGGCATTGACAATCTCGACACATGATGCAACATGATTGTACAAGTTAATCAAGAAGAAAAAATGCCAAGGACCTGGTTTGTATATTTGTTACCACCTAGGATTATTTTGTATTTGCCTGCTTGGCAGACTCCGTTGCGCTTATACATGTATAGGCCTAATGATGGATCTTGATGAGGTGCACGATCAGTATGCTTACATCAGCGTAACAGTCTGCTAAGCAGGCATTAGGTTAATCTGGAAGAATTAAGCAATGTCCAATTTAAACAGATGTATAGGCCTATCAGGAATGAGCATGATTTTTGTTAGCTCCAGGGAACACAACCCATTGTTATTGTTGGCGATTTTTATTTGGGTTACTAACCCTAATAAAAATCGCCAACAATGAACAATGGGTTGGATTCCCTGGTGCTAGATTTTTGTAAGCTTGGGTTCTTCTTTTGTTTTTCTATTCATAAGAAAACATTTTATAGTGAAGAATTTTTGGATTTGTTCATAAATGCAGTCTTGCATAATTTTTGTGCAATGTGGTCTTTTTCAGTATTCCAGCTTAAATGTTTACCTATCAAGATTCCTAAAAATAAAGTTGTTTACACCTTTTGTCAATTTTGATCACAAGGGTTGTAACTTTTCTTGTTGGGTTGTGATAGATAATGTTCTTTGCATTCCGAGATAGTTTAAATTTCAACCTATCATCGATTTTCTGATGTAATTTTCAACAGGATTAGATTTTTGCAAAACACTTGTGATAGCTGTGTCGTTGACAGAGATTATTGGGTTGAAGAGATCTGAAACCACTCGTAACTAATATATATATACATGTATGTACAGCTCCTTTCGATTTTTTAAGGAGTCAACCTTTTTTCTCTATATTCTGTAATGTACATGTAATTCATTTAAAGTGAAAGTATGCATGCAAGGAGTGCTTGGGGATGGGGCGTTATACTGGACAGAAACCAACACCCACTTCCCGACAGACCTCATTCACAGTGTTATAGCCACTCATTTTAACTCTTAAAGTGCCAAATTTTGGACGGAGTCAACAGCTTTTCTGTGGAACTAGAGGCATGCTGATATTTGAATGAAAGGTTTCTTTTATAAGGAATACGAATCTGTGATCCTAATCAGAATTCAGACTAGTTTGACTTAAGTAGATCGACTTATCAAGCTCATCACCGTCACTGTTGGTGGCTTCTGGTTCTCAGAGAGATCCCATGCACTAAATGCAGCCTGCAACAACATGCATGTATATTACAGGTGAAAATTGCAGTATGTGCATTGTAAAGACTTGGGGAATCCGCGTTGCCAACACACAAAGTAAGCTTTCGTTTCGCCATTGTCCATTTATGCCATCTTTATCAGTGTACATCAACTTTATAACTAAACATTGAGTCTATTTTCCTCTATTTAGCTTCAGATTTTATGGGAAAGTTCAAGAGACGTCACTTGTTATCCTGCATGGCAACGACCGATTTTTTGTTTCTGCTTTGTTTTGTAACAGGTAGGAGTATATTCTATACAAAACAAATTACAGCACTTGATTTATTTCTCCAATCTTCCATAAAACTTTCTCCCGACCGGTTTCCATTTAAATTTACTGAGCCTTTCAAAATTTCTTTCCACTTTGTGAATTCAGATATGTGCAAGAACAATCACACATAAATTTGGTGATTTTTCTAGAACAGGGAATTTTTGTGTGGACTTGGTGATCACAATCTGCTTGGTTTGTGACAAATTTAAAATCAGAATGCTAAGTGATAAGAATATGCATCAACCTGAGCTTGGGATTGAAGGGACCTCTACTTGCAAGTGCAAGAACTTACCTCCCTTGTATGCTTACCCAGAAAGGAGCTGGGTCAGAGAGAGAACAGCTAATATGCATGAAGATTAAAGGTGGAAATGTGCATCTCGAACTCTCCAGCTTTAAAAAAAACACACAGTTCATCTGGATTCTTTACATTTTTGTGTAAACATCACCAACAGAAAAATGATATTTGCTGCGCAGCAAATATGTCAGGGCTTATTGAAAATTAACAAAATTAAAGATGGTCCAACTTTTGTTCTGTGATAATCAAATGTACATTGAATGGAAACTTGACTGGCCCCTTCTTCCATGGGCCCAGCTGGCCTGTTGGTAGACAAGTCACCCAAGCTGAAAATCCAGAACTCATTGGACTGTGACCTGTTGAACTACACTTGAACAGAATCATCCAAGGAATGTATGAAGTGGATGTCATTGATGGGTTTGGAGTGGAAAATGGGAATTGTGTTTAACTGAAATTCCTAAAACCTCTGCAGACTGCCAAGTGTCAAGACTTAGATCAACCAATGTAGCACTTGTATGGAGGGCCCTTGACGGCTTTTATCTGGACCTGCCAAATTTTGAAAATAGGTCACCCAGAAACAGCCTCAAACTAGCCTTTAAAAGGGACCATCATGTTTAATTTTTCTACACAAGTTTGAATGAGATGTGCTGCTACCACCATGTGGCTAATTGTATGTTAATTATATGCATGGGGCAGACCAGTAAACATAATCTCGTCAACCCACGACGTGGATAACACCTCAACTAATGTCACCCTGGCATGCCCGGCCCACAAACAGAGATGAAAGAAGAGCTAATTATCACATGACCATTGTAGAATGACATCACAGCTAAAGAGCCCACCCAGAAAGTAAAAAGTGGCCCCCCTTCTGCCCACTTTCTATTACCTTTAAATACATGTACAAGAAATGGAATTACCCTCCAGGAACCCATGTGCAACAGGAGGCTGCACACAAAGCTAGAGCAATAGCCACCTGGAAGTTGTACTAGTCAATGTGCTGAGTTTTATTTCCTTTCAACATAGATTAAAGTTGGATTCAGCACTCATTAAACATATTTTTCATCTTTTTTGTTTTTGGCAACAAATCCACATGTCGACGACAGGGATAATCATTTCTGAAGGTCAGATGGTCAGTATACTTTAAGGAGTTTTCGTCCTTTATACTGACAAAGAATGTGGGTGTCAATTCGAAGAGTGTGACCAAAGGCAAGACACTTTGTTAACATGTGGGTAGGGATATAAATACAACTTCACCAGTATAATCACATCCTAAGAAATGCTGGTGACACCAACCAATGTTATCGATTAGAATTAGGGATTCGGCATTTCACAGGGCATCTTTGTCAAATCAACTTTTCATGACAAAAACATTACATGGAAAGAATTTACAGTATAAACACTTGAAACGGGCATAAAAATATATTGTGTTTGGGACTATCTATGAGGGTTTTAGCGAGGTTCTCTTTCAAAACAGGTTCCACAGTATAAAGTAATGTCAGCTTATTGATGGGACCATCTCTGTAAATAGTCCCAGTCAAACATGTAATAAATTACTAGCACCATATGTATGTCTGGGAGCATTCTTCACGAACCACAATCAAGTGGTTATTTTGTAGCATCCATGTGCATGTGCTAGCATCTGATCTTGTTCCCATGGTTGGCAGACCTCATTTCCTATTGGCAAAATCCACACTGTATATGTATTAGTCCAACTTAATAAGGAACAGCCAAATTTTTCTTTACAAAACACTATGCAGCATTTATACACATTGGCAAATGTCAGATTCAACGACTTTTCAAGACTTATTTTCATAATTCGTGACTCAAGCGGTTACACTTTTTTTCACTTACTCCGGTTTTATAGTTACCATAAGCTTGGGTTTTATACAAATACAATTAACCCACATGTCCAAGCAACTTAGTTTGCACAATCTTTTTTTTTCCAACGCAAAATATCAGAAAATGTGTTGACAGAAGTATAATTCATCACCATCAGACAGAATGAGATTATGATGATGCTAGATTACATGCATGATAAATGTATTCCATGCCATTTTTTTTTTATATATGTATTAGATAATCTGGTTGACCTCCATTTTCTGTCCTATGGACATAAAGTTAAGAACTCGCTTGTTGTCTCGACACAAGCAACAAGATCCATCACAGGAATTGCACAAATATGCTTGGATTACATGTTGAGTAAAGTGCCATCTGGTGGGTAAGTCGGACACTAAATCACATAAGCATTTTTTGGTACCCATATATACTAACAGTAATATTGTCTGGAATGGAAACGACTTTTCCAATTACCATACCAGCAGTGTGTTAAAACATGGAATTCATTATCTTGAGAAATAAGGCTAATTCTACTAAATTTACAACAAACATGCATCATATGTGGAAACGAGATACTGAGGACTCACAACTTTGAAATGAAAATAGAGATGTAATATTGTCATGGTGGTAGCAGAGTATTAGGCTCGTGGACCTCTTGTTCCAACTGTTTCAATCTGAAAATATTCCTTTCATCAGGAACAAATTACGCAGCGATGTGCTAGTTTCCTTCTCATGTTTTCTAGGGAGGTGATGGAACTCGGTTACCTTCCCAATGGATACATTGCAAATCTACATAAAAGGCAGGCTACATGATTGCCTAGACCCAATTTGGTAACTGCTAAGCCCACATTGGTTAAAAGCCAGAATACTTTGTAATTTGCAGTTACATTTCAACAAATAGATATTTACCAGCCACTTCAAAGGCTGTCCTGTGAAATACAAGAGCCCTAGCTAAAAAACCTCTCAAATAATCATACAGAAACCAAATTCACGAACATCACTATGCAACCTTGGGCATGGCATCGAGGTTGCCCATCTTCGAACTTGACTGAGCCCTTACAGAACACTATAATCCTGTGCAATATGAAAGCCCTAGCTCAAAAACTCCTACTACAGTTATCTTGTTTCTGTCAAAGCTTTAAAAAAACAAGCAGGAAGTGACGGAGGACAAGAATACAAGTGTATATACACATGCACACACACACTCACTCACTCACTGAAAAAATCTGTTTGAAGTGGGCACAACTTGGGACCTGGCAAAAGTGCTCACTTAAGACAGGTGCCCTCTTACCAGAGGGTCAGCCCGCTGGGCCATATAGTAAAGTACAATTACATGTTTATGTATATGTACGCAATACTCTGTAGGGGTTGTCATTTAGAACAGATTAAAAACAACATCCTGGACAATTTGCTAGCTTAAAATGACAACTACTGATTGAAAAAAAATATGCATTGGAAAGATCAATATCAGTGTTAAATGTCACTTGAAAAAGTCTGTATGACCAAATGCATGTCCTTGTAAAGTCTTCACACAGTTATTTGTAAACACTTGCAGAAGCATATCTGCCCTGCTATGTCAGCTCACCACCTTATATAATTGGTCATTTCACTCAGACTTTGTGTGGTTTTCCTTGTTTCAACCAAAATTTTGAATCGTGGGGATTAATTATCACATATGCTATACCATTCCCTTCAACATTACCCTGTGTAGCCAATGAACAAATCAGGGGTGACCTATGAACAGTTCAAACAAAAAGAGTTACTGTTTTATGTTATGTTAGTTACACCTTGCAGAGCATTACAAACAAGAAGTGTAAATAACATGTGAACGTAATCACACATCCAGAACCCCCTAAGCCATGTCAGGGATTCGTAGAGCAACATAATGCGAACAAAATATAGTAGCACATGCTCTGTGCGGTTGCATCCTCCTGTTGGTAAGAAAAACTGCAGTTTATCATATTATTGGGAGATATTGTAAGGGTCAACAACAATAAAAAGATTAACTAGAACAGACTGATTTTCCAACAGAAAATCAAATGTCTCCCGGTGGAACACTTATGTCTCTGAATAAGCTACACGTGATTACAAATTACAAATGACCAAGTTTGCTTGAAAATAACAATCCTATTTTAGCTCTCACCTAGATACACTACTCTAGCAATTTTCATCAAGTTCTTCAAGACTTATTGCAGAGAAACCAATTTCATACAAATGACCCTTTGACCTTGAAAATTAGGTCGTCATCCAAATACAATCCAGACCTAGGTCTTGCCAAGATACATAATCCTACCAAGTTTCATCAAATTCCATCAAGTTCTTCAAGACTTATCGAACGGAAACCAATTTCACATAAGTGACCCTGTGACCTTGAGAATTCGCTCAAGGTCATCCAAATACAATCCCAACCTAGGTCTTGCCAAGATACATAATCCTACCAAGTTTCATCAAATTCCATCCTGTTCTTCATGACTTATCGAACGGAAACCAATTTCACATAAGTGACCCTGTGACCTTGAAAATTAGGTCAAGGTCACCCAAATACAATCCCAACCTGGGTCTTGCCTAGATACATAAGCCTACCAAGTTTCATCAAATTCCATCAAGTCCTTCAAGACTTATCGCACGGAAACCAAGTGTTGAAGAAGAAGAGGAGGAGGAGGAGGAGGAGGAGGAGAAGAAGAAGAAGCGGAAGAAACGGAGGAGGAGGAGGAGGAGGAGGAGGAGGAGGAGGAGGAGGAGGAGAAGAAGAAGAAGAAGAAGCGGAAGAAACGGAGGAGGAGGAGGAGGAGGAGGAGGAGGAGGAGGAGGAGGAGGAGGAGGAGAAGAAGAAGGAGAAGAAGAAGAAGAAGAAGAAGAAGAAGAAGAAGAAGAAGAAGAAGAAGAAGAAGAAGAAGAAGCGGAAGAAACGGGCAATAAAACAATATGTCCCCCGGGTTCCACCGGGAAGAAGAAGAAGCGGAAGAAACGGGCACTAAAACAATATGTCCCCGGCTTCCACTGGGAGACATAATTATGGTGCCCACTTAAGGAAATAAAGGTATACAAAATGTCCCTGTAAGGTGGCCACTGCCCACATAAGACAGGTGCCCACTTAATGGAGGGTGCTTTGACATGAGAGCTAATGGGGAAATCACACACTCACACACACAGAGAGCCCCTTATACGGTAATATAAGACAACATACTTCATTGGACAGGCCTGCCTAACTCCAAATTACAAAAATCCACCAAACCAGTATCAGTGGTGAATCAAACTTTAAATCTTTTGAGAACAAAAAATCTGATTCTTCTGTGGGAAAATAAGAATAAAATACATACATTTATGTCTCACTACAGCCAGTTTATTTTAATTCTGTACAATGTAACAACACAAGTCCTTCAGTTGTAATTTGTTTATTTTTCTGTGGTTAGCCCATGCTGTTTAATGGTTCCCAGCGATCATGGCTGCAGCTGTTGGACTTGGGCTGATGCACCTGAAAGGACACAAAATATCCATGATTAACTTCAATAATTTTGCTTGATACTAATCACATCGTCTTTATTACAAAGATACCCAAACACTTTTACTACCTACAATGTTGCACAAAATTACAGGAATCTTTACAAACATGAACGTCAAAGTTTGCTTTCTCTTTTCTAATTCTTCTGCATTCTATCTTAGAAGCCTATGTATTTGCCACAGCTGGCTCAGAAGCAGCCGACAAAATATGCATGCACTTTGCCCCATAACCACCCTAGTTTGTTTTTCAACTTTCAAAGGCATGTATGTGGAACATGGTGGTCAAAGTTACCATAACATCAGCAATCTAGGTGCTTTTTAAATCAATTTACCTTTACTTCCTGTAGTTTCACAGGTAAATTGTCCAGTAACCCAACAATATTTTGACAATCTGACATTATTGTTCTGTATCTTTCCCTTCACAGACATGTTTTTGTTACTATAATCAACATGCCTTATCCTCAACATTTGTGACATAAACCAGAAACTAACAGCTTCCAGATTTTAAATCTAACCTTGTTGTATGCCGCTGGGCTACCGTAACCTTCTGGCTTCTCTTTCTGACTCCAGCAGTGTGAGGATGTCTCCTTCTCGCACTGGGCCCTTTACATTTCTGATGATGGATCTGTTGCTATCATCCAAGAACTCCACCCTGACCTTTAATCAAATAGAAAAAAGGTTAACTAAAATGTGCATGCACAATCACACACACAAAACTATTTCAAACTCAATGATACTTATAAAAGTATACATGTATACATGTACAGGATGAAGAATACGACACAAAAGTTCCTGTCCTTACCTATACATACCACTGTTAAACACGAGGCCAATGGGCCTAACCCTCTGTTGACAACCATCACCAAAAAATCATTTACTGAAATGTACTCAATCCATGAACTTGAATATATGCAATATCAAACTTCCACATGATACACATTTGTGGTACATTTGGCATCATTTGCCTTATTCTTTATCAAGATATTGAAATTGAATTAAATGCCTTTTCCTAAGCACTTAATGACCTTGAAAAATAGGTCAAGGTCACACAATCCTCGGCCAAGGTGACCCAAAACATAGGTCACCAAGCAGAGGTTTAATACAATATACTCAAGTGCAATTTTGATCTAGAGGCTCAATTCTCTTTGCCACTCATGTCCAAACTACACCCTAGCATTGGAAAATTACTTTTTCCAACTTAACAGGCCTGGTGACCCTACAAAAATAAGATCTATGGTCAGCAGAGCTAAATGCATTTCCTTGAAAGACAATGGTCAAAAGTTGTACATTTAACTTAACCAACATCTTGTTTACAGGGCTTGACATCAGTATAAGCAACTGAAATTTTGACCTCTCCTATAATCGCACTTAATTTCAGGAAGATTCTTAAAAAATTTAAGATGCTAGACTGGTCACAAGATTTTCACATTTTGATTCCTACATTACATAATATTGTAGGTGGCACCACCATTATCCAAAGGGACTTTCATACACCCTGTAAGTCCTGAAAGCTAACATCAAAACTTTTAAAGTTATGTCTACAACCCAAAAGTTTACGGATGGACGGAGGGACATGAGTGACGCTGTAAGCTCTGTGACCTTAGGTCAGCAGAGCTAAAAACTGTGGGGTGCAGAACATTCACAACATGACCCATATATTCCAACTGGCCATTTGACCTTCACCTTCAAACTCAGATTCAAAAATTGTTAAGTGTTCACAATGCTCGCCCTGCGTCCATCTTTTCATACATGGTCTGTTTGTTCAAATCTGGTACTTACTTCTCCCATGAGGGCAAAAAAAAACCAAAACAGAGCTATGCCCAGAGGCATGAGTGTCTCGGCAGCATAACTCAAGCCACTCTCAAGTTTTTTTTACAATGCTCATTCAAGCATGATGTAACAAATGAAGTGTGACAGTGATGGTACAAATCTGCAGTGACCATCACTATCAATCATTTACCCAAGTATGAAAGCCCTACCCAGTGTATTTAGTGAAATGTCACTCCGAAGTTTTTCTACAATGCTCATTCAAGCATGATGTAACCAATGACGCATGACAGTGATGGTACGAATCTGTAGTGACCATGACTATAAATCATTTACCCAAGTATGAAAGCCCTACCCAGTGCAGTTCGTGAAATAATGCCACTTGAAGTATTTCTTCAATGCTCATTCAAGTATGATGTAACCAATGAAGTATGACAGTGATGGTACAAAACTGTAGTGACCATCACTATTAATCATTTACCCAAATATGAAAGCCCTACCCACTGTAGTTAGTGAAATAATGCTACTCCAAAGTTTTTTGTTGATGGCCATCCAGAAAGTGAGTGCTTAGTCTTGCCAACTGCTTATGCTGGCCAGACAAAAAATAATGCTGTGTCTCAAATTAGAAATACTGATGCACATGCAATTACAGATGGCAAGCATTACTAAGTTATTTAAACATACAAACACAATATTAAATTAACCCACACTGATGGCTCAACATACTTGGGGAAAAAGGGTCTACAGGATATCTACCTCACTTTTGTGATGGAATTGGGAAAGAAAAAGACCAAAATATCAACAATACCTGTGTACACTGGCCTTGGGATCCAGTCCTGCCAAGCACTTTTGTCACCTGAAATGTGGAGAAAAACATTTTCAATCTATACATCAATTCAGAACACATTAAATTTAAATTTAGTTGACTTTTTAACTTGTGCCACTGTCCATGAAATTTTCTCATTGCATGCTGTTTGTTTAGACTACTGGAATATCAGCAAAGTCAGATTCTTGGGTGGTAATGATTTAGCAAATGTATTGGGCGACTTATCAAACATTTAAAAGTGCAAGTTTAAATGAAGAACTTCCACCATTTTTGTTGCTGCACATTCTGCCTTGCTTTTTAAACCAGAATGTACAGCAGCAACAAATGGAATGATACACCAAAAGCACTTGACACTGTTGGAATATCTGCGAGTCTCCCACATTTTCCAGGTTTTGGTCAGCTGTGTCTGGACTCCTGAACCCAACTTATACCTCACACCTTTAAGGCAAAACCCAGTCAAAGCAAGAATTAATCTGCCTATTTCCATGAAAGATAGTCAAGTACCCATTAATGACCTAACTGTATGTAATAAACATGTCCTGATTATCCTAAATGCAATGTACATAATGTAACTGGTTCATCCATCACTGCCACTCCAGTTTCAACCTCCACCTGATTAGGAAAACTTCGTTGGCCACATGAATTGTACTATTTGAGACATTCTCTGGTTCACCGTGATGTAATATCTGAAACTGAACTTGGTGAAAACAACCCTTCCTTCCCACTCACTTTTATGTTAGTTTTCAGTTTTCAAACTGCTGGTTAACATACACTGGCATTCTTGATGAGTTTCAACATTCAAATTCACATACATGTATAAAGAACAGATGTTCCCATGTGCCTTGTCACCTAGCTTGGTGTAGCTGGAGGTCAACTGTTCACAACTTTTTTGTGTCCCTTATTGAAAACATCAGGACGGTGAATCCAAGAACCAGCCAAAGAATGCACCCTACTTCAATGGGCATGGCAACTTATTCATTACTACCAGCCAGGAACAAGTTGTCCTCAAATGGCCAGTCAAAACAATATTCACTTCCACTACACTGTACAAATTGGGAACAAAAAACTATATTTGGCCATTAAACAGAAGTCGACTGTTTGAGCCAAGCTTGCTAAGATGTTGTGTGTTTGGCTATATCTAAATCTTGACTGCTTTTAGCAAAAACTGTCTGAAGAAATCATGTTCCAAATGCCAGATGAAATGCATTTACACTAAACAAATTTACCATTCACACTGGATTATGTGTGTATTTCTTACTTAAAAATACAAACACATATTGCACCACACAGGTTAGTCACTATGATTTGAAGGACTAAATGACCCACCTCTAATTGTTGAACTTCACTTTGTTACCATACATTTTACGGGAATTACAATCTTTACATATACTGACAACAGAAACAATCACGGATATGTACATAGACTGTATATTCATAGTTTATGCTGATGGACCCATACATATCCCTCAACTAAAGAAAATTCAAAGATTGCCTACAAAGGTTTCCTATATGCACTTGATAAAGGACTTAAAACGTTATTAGCAATGAAAAGATCCCAAATGTTGATCACCAGTGATGGAGATGTTATCAAACAGTCGTCCCATTCACATGCTCCAGAACAGGCACCAACCGAAATGCAAATTGTAAAAGCAGATCAGAAACTACTCACCACTGAGTCATAAGAAGCCACTAGAAGCATTTTGAATAGGGAGCTAAAGTCCCTGAGTCTTTCAGAGGTGAACTGCCATCTGGGTCATCTTTAAGAAATACAATCGGATGGGAGAGAATGCAAAAATTACCCAATCTTCCCAAATCCTTTGACGATTCGGTTCTCATAAGGAGAAAATTTCAACTCTGAATGGCTCTCCCCTTCTATTGACAGATGTATCCAATGAAACAGGGCAAGTTAGTATATTTGGCGCCGCAGAATATTTGCCTTATCTGACTGATCCCAGAAAGTGGTATGATGCTTTCAATGTAGCACCCAGCCCAATCTATTAATTATCTATGATGCATGCCAAAGTCATGGGCCAGGCACTGTCAGTGCTATTTTGTCTGAGGAACATAAAAACCAGGCATTGTATGGTCTCCTTTTTGGGACAATCAAAGATGAAGCCTGATTGTATAGTCTTGATCTTCAGTGGCCATATTCACAAAGAATTTTAATCTGATCAGAAATTTAGGATCAAAGTTAAAATCAGCTTCTTTTGATCCCACAATCTTTAATCCAGGGTGAATGAACAGTTTTATTGTGAACCAATCTGTTTTATGGCTATTGTACAAAGCACATGATTCACATTTCACGATTCTTGCTTAAATTTTAATTTGACCCAGCTTAAAAGATTAAGTACCGGATTGTTTATTCCTGGAAATTTTGAGTCAAGGATTGAGTAGTTCAGGGTCAAAATTGCACAGATTTAGGTTTAGGATCAAAGTCAGGATCAGATTAAGTCCTATGGGAATATGGTCACTGGTGCAAAAACTTGCATCAGATATGGAGACGGCTGCCATTGAAGCTGCAATAGATGTTCTATCTGTAGATGGAATTAGCCTCTGTTTCTTTCACTTTGCAGCACATTGGCATAAACTCCAATCACTTGGCTACAAGGAACAATATGTGAATAACCCTGAGTTTGCAATTCACATTAGGATGGTGACCAGCCTGGCCTTCCTGCCTTCAGACGGGATTCCTGAGAGCTTTGAAGCTAACAGAAATTCATGCCTGAAGATGCTGAGGTTTTCCTGATTATTTCAAACATATATATATCTAGGTGATACCATATATAATGCTGAAGAAGTTGATGGTAAACTAGCCATTCACAGGAAATCTATCGACCTCGGTTTCCTCCCCATCATTGCAGTATGTACCAAAGGCTGTTGAATGTTGAACCATGAACAAATAACCATCTTGACAGATGGCACCCCCACATATCGCATATAATGTGAATACAGCACATCCAAACATATTTGAGTTTCTACAAAAGCTCAAGGTAGTTCACTAGTTTCTATAAAACTCAAAGTAGTTAATGGGTAATAGTCATGTATTAAATATTTTGAATATTAAAATGATATAAATAATTTTTAAAAAAAGTCAATGATCTGTTTTGAACAAATTATTTTTTGATTTGGGCGCTTTAGACGATCATTTTACTATCAGATGCTAAATTTAACTTTTCATTTTTTGGTTATTTTCTAGGAGGTACAATCTACCACTGCAATCAGGATTGTACAGCTTATTTCTGGACATGAACCCCCACAACCCTCAAAATAAAAAAAAGAAAAGAAAAAAAAGAAAACTCAACCAGCAAATTTTAACAATTGTCAAAGATATGGAAAACTATACCCTTGATATTATATGCGTAGACTGGCAAACAAAGGGAATTACTGAATGATAGCAACTGACTTAGTTTGTGATGTAATCATATAATTTTGGGATTTATTTTGATTCATCTATATTTTTACCATACAAATATATGGGATTCAGAGTGACTATTAATCACATTTTGTGATGTAATCATATGTTTTGTGCATATATTAAGATTTATCCATATTTTTGATGTACATGTACATGTATATGGGCTTCATATTAATATTTATCATTGTTGATTTTTGCTGGAATCACTGATATATTACATTGACTGATTGAGATATACATTGACATTGTGGATGAAATCGTATTTGTGGACAGGTATACTTAACTTTTGATGGAATCAAATATTTCATGCATGCTACATATGATGAAATCATTTTTCAGTGGCATATTTATACAGTACATGTATATATTTTTGCGATGCGCATCAGATTGATTTTTATTGATGACCCATGCATGAAATTAACAATTAATAAAATTAATGAACATGGCATGCTTATTTTTTTTCCTTTGACTACAAAGCATACAGTTCCAGGTGGTTCATCCAGATTTCTATTCTGGGCGCTACCCTTTTACACATACCAGCCATAGGTCATGTAAGTGGAACAAGCATGTGAATGACAGCCAAATATTTCCAATGAAAGTTCAACCAAATTTTTGACTAAATTCTCATTTCATTAAATTGACCCTTTGCCTTTGGCTAAATCTTCGTTTGAAGATACGTGAATTCGACTTTATTGATTGTCGCCTAAGATGATTTATCAAAGAAGTTGGCTTCAGCGATGTGGTATTCAACAGTGTATCCTAGATCTGTCCATTCCTACGGACAAACTGTACACCTGGCATCATCACTACAGTCTACACCTGTACTTTCCTGACCCTATCTCCGCCTCTAACCAAGGCTCTGGCTTCTCCCCATGTCCTGTAAACAGTCATGGATGCCATTCTTGCACCCAATCTTCAAGTCTGCACAATTTGAAAATTTTGTCATGCAGTCTCAATCTCTGAATATCTCACGATTCACCACATGTATAAACTTCCAATTTGGTAAAATATGTTCCACGCCGATTGAGAACCTGCGCTGTTTGAGAATAATCCTCAATCGGTGCAGCGCCATCTAGGAATTCCCAAGCGGTGCGCCCAAGTGAGAATGAGCACATGAAGACGCGGTGAGGTTCACATGAGATAGTATATTCTTGGCAGTGAACAACATGCCGACTTATTTTTATTCTCTGTAGCTCAGATATGACTGCCATGACATTAAAAATTTTTGAACTGCCATAATAGCCTAGATTTTTTTGTAAAAAAGTACCTAGTAATACATGGATATTCTCATTTGGCCCTGACTCCTGGACCGAGTGAGAATAAAACATGCAAAATACTGACTTTACCATATCATACATGCTTGGCCCCTCTCTAAGTAAGAAAAAATTCTCATTTGGGTCAAGACCAATTGGGAATATCTCCGAAAATACTAAAAAGAATTTATAAAAATCCTCATTTGGTCCTGGCCCACATGAGAATATCTAAGAAGCCTAAAATATTGAAAAATATAAATCCAAATGGCCATTTCAAGTTAGACGTGTACTAATAATCATGTACACATGTGCATGTATGATACGGTAAAGTCGGTATTTTACATGTTTTATTCTCACCTGGTCCAGGAGTCTGGGCCAATTGAAAATATCCATGTATTACTTGGTATTTTTAAAAAAATCTACGCTATTATGGCAGTTCATAATTGTTAAAATGTCCTGGCAGTCATATCTACGCTACAGAGAATAGAAATAAGACGACATGTCATTCACTGCCAAGGATATAGTATACTACCTCGTGTGAACCTCACCGCGTCTTCGTGCGCTGATTCTCACTTGGGCGCACCGCTTGGGAATTCCTAGATGGCGCTGCACCGATTGAGGATTATTCTCAAACGGTGCAGGTTCTTAATCGGCGCGGAACATATACACTGCCAGACTGTAAATGAGTAAGTTGGCAGTTGTGCTCTCCCATAAACCATAAAGTACAGGACCGTCAAGTCTAACAAACCCTGCATATATATATCTGAATATTTGTATGCTTTATTCAACCTCATGCGATTTCGAAATTCCTTAAGCAATCTTCTAAGACTGCATGACACAATTTCATGTGTGCGGATGTCGAATATTGCCGGGTGCAACTCCATGATGAAGGCTACCACTGCCACCTTTCCCTTTCCTTCCCCACGACGAGTTCCAACATAAACCGTCCCTCCTGCGGGCTTGGTCTCTGTTCCCTTTCGACACACTGCCAAAGTACTTAGATTGTGTGAAGTGTTTTGGTCAAAAACAATAGTCACGCTACACTCCTGAGAAATAAAATACATGGCCAAGCTCTCTTATTTATACACACAACATGCAAGAATCAAAACCCAAAGACTTCCGGCCATGCTGAGTAAGGCCAATGAATTTTAACAGCCGATGAGAAGCATAATTTACACAAAAATTGTCATTTATCCGATTGAAAATCGTACGATATTTTGTTATAACAAATTGTGAATAACTTCTTTATCAGACCAAAAAAGTGCCGTCTTTAATCATTATGCGATCTAGCATAGCGAGACATACTTTTGCGAGCTTGATTGGCTGAAGCTTATCCATTTTGTCAGAATACGGGAAAAAGGACGGGGTTCGCACGCAAGGAGCTCACGTGGAGTAGATTCGCAGCAAATGAAAATATTTTACAACACTAAATACAAAGTCATGAGACTATTTTTATTGAAAATATTACAATAAAATTGAATAGAAAATATTTATGACCGATAGAACATTAAACATGAAAAAAGTGATCTGGCTATTTTTCACCAGTAGCATTTCTGCTCATCATTTTGGTGCCTGTCAAGATGGCGGGGGTTACGCCGAGAAGTATGACTCCTCTCATGAACAGAGTGAGAGACTTTTTCAGTCAGGTAAATGATATTTGGATTGATGATTTGACACCGATCTCATATACATTTTGTTTAAACGGTAACGCTAAAGTAGAAGTTCCTTTTCACACAATCAACATTACATTGTTGCACTGTATCGGCGTCTGTTTTCGTGTCTCTCAAAGTCACGGAGTCAGTCAAAAACTAGAAAAGATTTGCTTCACAGCAAATCTGGGTGCTTGCAAAATTTAAATTATAGTGAGCGTCAGCGAGCTCTACCATAAATACGTATGAATAGGATATAACAGAACAGTAAATTATCCAATCAGAAGAGTACTCAGTATCTAGGCAGCCAACGAAGTTGATTTTCGTTACCCCTACTGGGCATGCGCACATTGGCAAGCCATTGGCATTAATATAATTAATAATTTTGTTGTTTATGATCACATTTAAACTTATATGATACGGTCCCCAATAGCACTTGCGGCATCCATCTTGGACCATCGGCAGAAACACGGATGCTTAATTTACACGTTAGGACCGGTCGGAAGTCTTCTCAGATAAGCGATTCGTGTTGCTAATTATTATTTACAACACTTCCGGAACTTTCGTGAACTTTGAACCATTATTAGTCCTATAGGGGCTCGGGTCCCCTAAAGTTCAATAAGGCCTTCTTTGTCACCCCTGCTGTGCATGCGCACAATGGCAAGTCATTGCCTTTTTTATGCATCCCTGGGAATTTTTTGCAGTTTTATTTACACCAAAGTCTCAAATTTACCGGCCTTTATGGAAATGATGTCAATAATTCATAACTGTTCACAAATTGTCGATGAAGTGTAATAAATGGTAACGCCTGAACTTGCATTGTTAACACCTCCATGGAATGTGGGCCTGGCAAACACGCTTCTTGGGCTAGAAATGTGTTTCCGCGGAATAGAAAAACTTGACAGGTGTGAGGATAACCTAAATAAACATCCCAAAGTATGTAGTATTTGTTGTGCATGTTGCATCTCACCTTACTAATATCTGCAGACTGTGCAGTCACCAGGTCGCTTCTCTGGATCTTCTAAGTTTCAGTCACAATTATCCCACAGGGGCCCCAAAATGCCATGTTGCCAAAGTCTGCTCAGATTTGGTGTTGTCGCGTGAAAATTCAACAATCACTCTCCGTACACACTATGTCTCTGCCATCAGATACAGCACTAGTTCAATGGCGATATAAAGATCTTGGGAACAACACTTAAATTTGTGGAACCGTGTCTAACAAAAAGAAAGGCAACAGCTGTTCAAGGTACTACGGCCTTGCCCCTCTAGACTGGTTTAGTAAATGGCCGCTAGAGGGACCAAACGACCAGTTGCTACTGCCTGATCCACCGACATTATTATCGATACTTTGTAATGATGACACTCGCATCCTATAGCCTATGCCTACTACATATTATAAAGGCTTTAAAAAATTTTTATTGCTGTGATTTTGAAGCAGAATGATACACCACACCTATCTGTACTATGTCTGAAGTGTTCAAGGTTTATGAGTAAGCTTAATGACACAAGATGCACCAAAAGCATTTTGGGGACTACTAGGCCTACCTGTTGGTGCAGATAGACAGAAGAGTATTGGTCTTAATGTATGACAAGTATTTTTTACTGGAAAGCTAAAGACCACCCCCTGTTTTGTCCATACCACAAATGACAGCTGTGTTTTTTTCTTTATATTGCATATCACAAAAAAGAATTTTTTTTAGATATGAACCTATCACAAATTGCCTCTTACCAATAAGGGCTGTATTATGAGAAGCCACCTTACCAAGCCAGTGAATTAGAAAACCTCAATTCTAAGCCCTAGTGGTGTTCCGATTAATCGAATTAATCGACAATCGTCCGATTAATTTAAAAGACCAAGCGCTCGATTATAAAATTCCCATAATCGATTATACGTGAGCGATAATACAGAGTTTAGTGCTAATCGCGTATTTGTGCCGTAAAACAAGTTTTTAGTAGAATATTTTTGGTAAAAATCTTAAATATATTTTTATTATATGGATAAAAATGAAACAACTGCCAGTTTTTCGTGACATTTTGAATCATACAACTCCCAAAATTTACGCTAAAACTTCGTAACTTTGCCCCTTTGCTGCCACGATGTTTTGCGTCGTCCACCATTGTTTTTTATACTGCTGGAATCCTCAGAATTTCGTCTCTTAATGTAACAAGCTCTCTTATTGGCTAAGAATAAATATTCCTGGGGTATCTCTCCAAAAATAGCACAGAATGAGAATCGAAACCTCATTATAAATGCGCTGGGTCATTTCCAGGTTTCTCATTGGATGGATTTGGTCACCTGCAAGTCACCGTCCAATCAAACTCGTTGTTTGCCATGTGCTTGCGTCAAGTTCAATTTGTTGTGCAGGTGAACATGTCGCATTCACGCAAAGATTATAGGAACAAGATGCGAAATTTTGACATCGTGCTTTCGCAAAACGACTTCGATGGAGCAGATCTAGACACAGATAAAGGCAGGAATGAAAATTCCATCAGCAAAGCAAGGAAAATACGCAGATTCCGTCACCGCACGGTGACGAAGCTTAGCCTGATTGAGATTTGTGTCAACACGATGTGTTGCTGATGGCTGTCTCAGAAACGTCACGGCACGATGTTTTTATCCAAAGTTTGTTGTTTTAATTTGACTGAAATGTCTGAAAGGATAAAAAACTGTATAAAAGAACAAATGAGGAATGAAATTTATGACAGAAGGCCGGGAAAAATATACGCACATGACGGAAAACCATGCCCGGACTCGTGCCTGTTCACACTCGCTTGTGTTGCACGGCCCCTGACCGTGTTTGTTGGTTTAAAAAAAAAAAAAAAAAGGTGACCAGACGCTTGACATCCCATAAAGCATAAAAAAAATTTTGGGGGTAAATTGAAATAAAAATTGCACAGAATTATACCTCATGTAATTTCTGACCGACTTTGTGTTGATCACTAGGATTGAATCGCAAAACTCATAGAGCCCAGGCACGTTCAATCCAGGATGTCCTCTCTTGCGCAAGCGATTAGAAAACTGCCCGGTGGCACACTGTGTGCGATACCAGATACTGGCAGAGTGCTAGGAGTTAAGGCAGTTACGTTGTGATATAAGTGCAAAGAGCCAAAGATTAAACAAAACTAATTCCAACCAAAAAAGCCAATATATTTCTTTGAATTTCAAATGTTTGGTGTAGTCCCTGTACTGATCCTTAGGCTCGGGATGAGGGGGGGGGGGGCGAGGGCGGAGGATCTTTTGCGTGATGTGTGATAAAAATTATGTGTGATGAGAATTGAGAAGATATAAATTTGTGTGATGTCACTGATGTGTGATTGCCTGGTTGGGCATTTTAATTTTATGTGACATTATGACATAGCCACGAAATGGATGGATATCCCCTGTTGTCACTCCTTTCATATGAATGTGATTGAAAACATTTAATTGTGTGTGATGTGTGGTTGCAGCATTTAATTTTGTGTGATGGGTACCCTCCCTCTCCCCTCTGTAGTGTATGACTAGTAGTACATATTAACTGATTTCTTTTAATAAAGTCAATAAATTGTGACTTAAATATGCTTTGTAGTACTAGTTAGTATAGTAGTAGCAGTTGTGTAGAAATAGTGTTTCTTTACTTTTGCAGGTAACACATGCATGTCACACAATAAAGCACTAGAAAGCACAAATAAATGCAAGAAGGCAAGCCAATAGGTGTATCTCTGGTGTGTACCTTCATATTTTGTTTTAAAAAAAGAACTTGAAACTGGTTCATTAAGCTCTGTCAATGAGTTGTTGAGAATACTCCCAAAACCGATTATAATCGATCATCGGTCACTTCTAAAAACCAATCATCGAGACTTTGAAATTCGGACCAATTCCCAACCCTACTAAGCCCAGTATAGGAAACCTCTACTCCATGTTCTTTTAAATCATTCAACACTATGAATAACTGTGCTGTCTCCAGCATGTGCCTCTAAGTCTAAGAATTTGTAAGAATTTCATGACAAGTAATGGTATCTCCAAGTATATAATGTAACATATTCCCCAGTGTGGAAATAAAAGTGAGGGTTAATGGTGAGTAAAATGGAAACATACTACTGGAACCACAAGTACACCTCAAATGTGAAGGGTCTGCAATGATGTTGTGTGTCACATGCTTTGGAGCAATCCATAATGAAAGAGGGGTAAATGGATCTGCATAGTGAGACAACAACAAAAAATATATATACAGCTTTATAGCGGGATATTATGTGGAAACAGTGTTAATGTATATGTAGTGCCACATGTTATTGGATTTCTAACATATGAACATGTGACAAATATACATATATATTATCCAGCAAAACCCATCTCCCCCCATGGTATCCAGTGGTAATGTTACAGCCATAAGACAGCACTTGTGTTCTCTACATGTTCATTTTTGTTTGTTTATTTGTTTTGTTTTGTTTGAGGTATTTCACTCAAGTTTTAAGTTCACTATTTTGGAGAAAAAAAAATCCATTAAACCTAAGCTAAAATTCTTTTCTCACAGCAGTTTTCATTCACAGGTTTGTTTCAGGACCCAAACAAGCGAAAACACATTTAGCTCTAAAGCAAAATAAAGTCAGTTTACAGAATATGTCAAAATTTGTGCTGAAGATCAGGGTTAAAGGAACAATGCACTAGTAAAGTATTTACTAGAACCTTATCTGAAGGAAAAAAACTGGACCTCACTTTCTGAATGCATGCGTACATATATAGGAAAAGTTAAGCATATAAATTCAAATGACCCTGAAATATTGTTATCTTAGTGAACCCCAAACTTGAGAAAAAATGATTACTACTTTTGTCAAGTAGGATGGTCTGAAAAGGATTTCTGGCAGTACGCGCATGTGCAGATGTAGTATTGCCACCCATGGCCAAATTTCCTTCATCTGATCCAATATTGGCTGCCCTTAGGGCCAATAAAAATGCTGCTGTGACCAACCTGCCCCCCCCCCCCCCATGTTCCTGCACACACAGCTGACAAACATGTATGTCAGGGGGGCATCTATGTTTTACAGACATGTCTTGTTTCCTTAAAACTTATACATTTGTAAAGCTGATGCTACTTTGATGTACATGTATCTATACCAGGGTTCGAAAATTCCTATGATCCGACGTTCCGGGACAAGCTAAAGCTCTTCTCGGACAAGTGACTTTCAAATTCAACTTGTCCTGCGGACAAGCTAATTTTTTCAACTGGACTGAAATTACGTCTGTTTGCATGCACGGCAACATAATGATGAACAGCCTGAGCCTTCGCGAATGTGTGTGTGTTGGCGATTACTGTGGTCCGTGTGAACAGAACATAAACACCAATGCAAGCATGTGCGTGGGGACGCCAATGCGCAATAGGTGATGATAATCCCCTGGCCTAAAGTAAACAATCCAGGTTTAAACAATTACATGGTCAGCAGGTGTATTCAACAGGACTTGACCACCTACTTGATTTCTTTCAAAACAAGCAGGTATTTTGACCGTTGCGTGCATACGAGGACGAGATCAAAGGTACCAGCAAGGCAGCAGTCATGCATTGGGGCGTATTGGCTTTCGCCCGTATCGGGGCAAGGTCACAGCACCTCACCGTCAGTCTTATCTGCCCGAACGATGACAATGAACATCAAAAAAATTTAAAACTTGCATGGCGAATTCTTGAGCAAATTAGCATCAAAGACAATTTATCGGTGGGCTCTAAAAGTGTTGGAGAGATCATGTAATGGTGCCGCAAGTTGACTTCCCGGCCAAACAAAACACACATCTGCCAGTCACACGCAAGTGACCGCGTGGAGTAATCTATGTATCGTGAACGGAGCATCATGCTGACTGATCTGTCACACATTCGGCATTTTTCTCTATCCCCCTACCTTTGCGTATTTGCCTGTGACTCCAAATAATTGTTGCTATAAACACTGGAATCTTTATTTTCGCATGCTGCAATTAAAAAAAAAGAAGCTACCCGTTTGTGTGTTCCCTCCGTAAATTACGGCAGATTCACACATGTTCGCTGGGCGGAAGCCATGATGAAAACACTGCAGCAAGAGCTGTGAGCCTTAGAGGCGGGGATAGGGTGTGAGAGGGATGGATTTTTTTTTTTTTTTTTTTTCTCCTAGGCCACCTGTGTCACAGAGTGACACAGGACCGCGGCAGACAAGCGGAGAGCCACCGTATTATTATTATTGGCTCATTTTTGCATGTGACTTAATTGACCAATCGGGTGATGTGTTGTGCATCAGGCCACATGGCCAAAGCATGCAGCTGTTTGTGTACAGTTGCAGGAAAGATGTTGACGGTGCGCACGCTCGATTTCTGATTTGAAATATTAAAATTTTCGTTTGAATTTGATTTAAGAATACCGTTTATTGTGAGGAACTTGCCAATACTGTATACGCAAATTTACCACGATGTACCGATAGCGTTCATGGTAGGTACGCAAACGATATGCATCCCATCACGGCATCAGAGGCAGCGAGAAGGGATCCTGAAACCAATGCAACTGTTTTAATCGTTATTTAAGTTTAACCGGGATACGGACTCCTATCGTCCCAGAAATTACAATGTATTTTTCATCGTTAGTCACCCCATGCAATTAGCTTACTTTTTAAATTTGTATTTTTAATGTTTTGCCAGTTTCACTGTCGAACAGTTGCAGCTTGAATCGTTGTAAAATTTGACATTTTTGTGCGAGTTGGCAAGCGACAATACGCGGCAAATATATTTTAGGGTAAATGGTTTGTGTAGGCCTTAGCATTGTGTTTGAAAAAAACGATGTTTATAGAAGTTTTATCAGGACAAGTGGATTTTGTATGCGGACAAGTGGATTTTGAAATTTACTTGCCCTGCGGACAAGTGATTTTAAAAAAAATTATTGAGCCCTGCTATACTCATATGGCACAAAGCCAAGTTTCTGACAAAAGATGTCTATGGTATAGAGTTGGCTGAGTTACAAACCTTTATGGAGTCTCCATTCAAGAAATTCCCCACCTACATGTTGGTTAAAAACAGCATTTTCTGAATTTGCAGAATTTGCTGTGTACACTTACCAAAAATCATGGCAGATTCAAAAACGGCATAGAACATGAGCCAAGTGCAAAAAAAAAAAAAGGAAATATGAGTGCCAAAGGAACAATTATGTAGACGACAGTACCATGAAATTATTTAATTTTATTTGGAGACATTATTGAAACAGTACATTCTATGTCATTCAGAGGCTGCTATTCAGGAATTTTGTAGAGATTTTTATTTAAAAAATAGGTAACAAGTGTATGTTACAAAAGTGGAATTGAGTTATGATGATTTCAAACTGACGGTACATTTCGAACTGGTGGAAAAAAGTGGGAGACTAAGAACTGTGAAAGTCAAGATGATTAGCAACCCTGTAAACAAAGAATTCTTAGTAGTATCTGCCTCATTTTATGAGATGTCCCAATAATTGAGTAAATGCTGCACTCAGTTATATGTTACACGTATGTTTGAACAGTGAATGACAGTCAGTGTGATAGTATGTTGACAACCTAGTGTTGCGTAGACTATGTGAATTGCCTTGTTCATGGAACATTTTGACCATGTAACCTGTAACCCAGATACAGTTTTCGTTCCTCAAATGCACTGGGTGAAATATGGCACAGAATGTAAAAAGAAATTAGAATCTTGAAAAAAGGTCCTTAAAGCTGTGTAGATTGTCATGACAAATTTGTGTTTTTTAAGATTAAGTCACATTATACACATACATTGTGAGTCAGCATACCCTAATTTCATAATGTATATTTTTATGTTTCAGAGAAAAATAAAAAATCCTCTTAGATGGGAACAACTATGCTCACCAAGGTAAGATAGAAAAGTAAAAGCATTTTTGTTATAAGTATCCAAAGGGTAAGAATTTTATAAAGATCAGTTCAATATTGAATGCCAGGGTTGGGAGATTGACTTGCCTGTCCAAATCTCAAATGTCTGGACAGGTCAAATTGCCTCATTTTAGTGTTCTTATAAAGAGGTTGAGTGAAATGGTGACATAACTTTAAAAATACAATACACTCACTTTATAACAGAGGCACAACCTGATGTAGACCAGGTGTATTAGTAACGCAACGTTACCTCTCGACCCCAATGCCAAGACCTTTATGTTGGGGCATAACTCCCAAGACGGTTGAGGTGAGTTCACTCACTTGATTGTTACCAAAAACCTGACAGTTTCTCTCGGTCCGTGTGGATCGGGTGGTGACTCCTGGTGGGCATGCTCCCATCTTCCTTTGTAATTGGGCACCATTACTGGCTTGCTTGTTTGAGTTGAATCTTGATGAAATTTCATTCATTGTCACTGTTCTGAGCTTCACGCACTTTCCATCTGTGGAAAATCCTTTCTTAGAGGTCCTGGACTCTTCGGAGACCAAGATAGCTGATATCTGATCTGCCAATACCTCTAAAATTCAGATGGCAGAGAGTTTGAGGCCAGTGCTCACTAGGTAATCACTTCATGGCAACATGCCATCAGTGTTGATCCAGTGACCACTTCTCCTTCATCCTTGTTGTATAAAGGCCAGAAGCTGGACTTACGGAACGTGAGAAAACATGCCGATACTGTGTTGATTGGGGAGAAGACAAGTAGCTGGTCTTTGTCCCATCCAAGGAGGAGAGGCATGGGGCTATCAGGATGTCCTGCCATGGTTTGTTGCTGGAGGATATATGTCATAAGACCCCTATTCCGTTTTCCCCCTTTGTAGCTTTTGTAGAGTTTTACAACCAGCTGACAGTTAAAACTCATGGTAGACAGATTTCTGTAGAACCCGAGACATCTAGCTATCATCGGCAAGGGTGACTCCACCCAAAGCCAGATGTTCAGTGACAATTGTACTCCGTGCCTGAGCAAATTTTTCCCTCCCATCCACTCCATTTGGATTTGGAGGAATTTGATGCTCAGCAACTGAAGTCCATCACTGCGTCTGCCAAGGCCTACAAGATGCTTGAGAAGATGCCAGGGGATCTGTCCTTGTATATCATATTCAGATGTCTCTTTGGCCACCTTGAGGTCTCTTCTGGATGACCTCAAAGGCTCTGTGCACATCATGGAGGCTGAGTGAGACTGGCTCAACCAGGGCTATGAGTATCATGCTCCAGTGTCTGTCCTCCTCAAGGTCCATCAGCACTTTCTATGATGGACTGTTTAGGAGAACATCATGGCGGGACAGACTGGCCAGCTCATTTTCAGGCTCAGCTTACCATCTACATGGAATCTTCTTGGTCCTGGTGGGGAGCCCATGTGGAGTGGCCAGATGGCGTCGGGCTTTTGGCCTGCACTCTTCTCATCTCGCCACATAAACTGGTTGGAACTGGAGGCGATACTGCTAGCGCTGCTCCACTTCCAGGACCTAGTGGAGCACAAACCTGTCCCAGGATATGGAACAGCACCATGATCGCCTTCCTCGACCGGCAAGGTCTATCGCTTTCCCACTGGCTGACATAGCTGGCATGAGGCATCACTCCATGGTGCTCTGAACATGATGTCTGCACGCATGCAAAGCATGTCCCTGGACAACAAAATGTCCTGGCTGACCAACTATGAGAAGGGGTCAGCTGTTAGGGATGGAGTGGTTGCTCCACCCACAGGTCATTCGGGCCATGTGGGCCAGTTGGAGAACTCCACATGTGGACCTGTTTGCAACAAGGGAAAATGCAAAACTACCAGTTTACATTTTGTCAGGCCCTAGTGGTGGATGCTCTGGTCATGGACTGGAGAAATCTAGACGTAAGCCTTTCCGCCTTGCCAGATCCTCCCAAGGGTGCTGCTAAAGGTTCGGTTCCACAACTGCAATTTGATTCTGAGGACAGATCGGTCTGTGGACCTATTGGAATTAAAAGTTGAGCCTCCACCATGTTTACCTACATGGCTGAAACTTCTGGTGCAACTGCAGACAAGTGTGTTCCACAGAAACCTTCAAGTGCTCAACTTCCATGCTTGGCAGTTTTCACACAGGACATCTGCATCAGAGGTTTATCGGAATCGGCCACAGATAGAATTGCCAGAGGCAGGCTTCGATCTTCTTCTCTGACAGTTTACTTGGCTTGTTGGAAAGTGTTTTCAGATTGGTGCGCTGATTGGAGAATACAACCTTGGTCTCCGCACATGGCAGACATTGCCAACTTCCTGCTCCACCAGTGGGAAGTCCTTGGCAAGAGCTTGAAAACTGTAGGGGAATTTCGATCAGCTATCTCCTCTACCCTAGCAAAAGACCTCAACATTTGCATAGGGAACGATCCTTATCTGTCAGCGCTCATTGCCTCCTTCTGCATGAACAGACCAGTTGTTAGGCAAGTCTTTTCCTGGTAGGACTAGCTCCTGCTCTTGACCATGCTGAAGAAATGGCCATTTGAGTGCCTGGAGGACCCCCAATAGGTGGACCTCAAGCAATGGACATGGAAAAATTGTTTCCTATTAACACTGGCTTCGGGGGCTAGAAGAAGCAAGATCCATGCTGTAGCACATGACTGAATCCAATGGTGACCACTCCCAGGTGAAAGTGAGGCCTCACTTGGGCTTCCTTGCAAAGAAGAAATGGCTCCAGATCCAGCTACGCCCTTTAAGGGTTTTACCCTCCATGCTATGACTACATAGATTTCCGCAGAGAAAAAGCCTCATGTCCAGTAAGAGCTCTGTGTTGGTACCTAACATGCATGGATGGTTTCAGGGGTCAGAAGTCTGCCCTCATTTTGCCCCTTGGCAACTATCATAAGGAGCAAGTTTGCCGAAACAAGATCTCTTCGTGGATTTAGCAGACACTCCTTAAAGCCTATGAGACCACTCTGGAGAGGCCTGGTGCCTTGGCAGCCACCATGTTCTAGTTTTTGGCGCCCTTGTGGTTGACAATCAATGCAGTCTGTAGGTCAGCATACTTATGAGTGGGCCTTTTCCTAGTAAAATTGACCTAATCTTGGACTTGTATTGGGCGGTCCCGGCCCAGACTAAGCTGGTGCACCCATTTGGACAATTTGCCTTACAGAATCATATAACCGGTTCCCCAGTGCCCACCAGTTTCACAACTAGGTCCTGTTTAATCTCGAGGACCGGAGGAGTAGAAACACACAGCGTGACGTCTTCCCACGTGGTAGGTGATTCCTGGGGGGCCAGTGTTGTCCCATGCTGGTCGGTAAGGTGCGTTTCCCTTCTTCAGATTCTGCAGCTGGCAGCCTCAAGCCCATGTACCTTTGAGGTTTTTCCTTTCAGAAGTCGCCTCTTCACTTGGACTGATGGTCCCCACCAGACTGTCAGTCCCAGTGGTCTTGGTCAGTATGCCAGTAATGTTACACCCTCTTCCAATGCGTTTGTATATCGGCAATGGTGGTTGAGGAGTAAAGTTATGTAAGTAATATGTGAAATGGTGGGTAATTCTGATATTAGTATGTGTACTTACCTGTCAACCACTAGAGAAGCCCACCCGACCTCCCAGCTTCTTTCACAGGTGACATCCACTGACCACTCAACAAAGATGGGAGCATGTACACCAGGAGTCACCACCGGATCCACATGGACCAAGAGATGGCGCCACAGGACCTTCCTGTTTTTGGGAACAGTCCAGTAAGTGAAGTCAACTCGATTGTCTTGGGTGTTATGCCCCAACACAGGAGGTCTTGGCAATGGTGGTCGAGTATGCTTACTTATACCAAAATTACTAAAAATTTCACGTGTTGGTAGGTGGACAAACGTGCTGGTTGTATGGTACTTGAACATGCATTTCAAATTTAATAAATAAATGATAAATATATAAAACCAGTAATTAGTGCAAACCAAGATAGCCATGCAATGTTACTATATTACACCAAACACAAGACTTTCAGTATAGGCATTACATGGGGTCTAGTTTAACCTAGGGGTACTGGCATCGCATCATAGTTTTGGGAATATTAAAGAGCTTATTCTTATATTTGCCAAAATTCTCTCTGTACACAATGGAAGCAAGTTACATGTATGTCCTGGGAATTTGCTGCTTGGGTGGCAGCACTCACTTCCTGTTGGTATTGACATGCCAATGTACAGGGTAGCATTTATACATGGATGGACCTTATGAAGAGGGAGCACTGTCCTCATCTGAATTAAGCTGTGTACTGCACACAAGACCTGTATATGACCAAGGGTGTTTAATGTATTTTAGAAATAAAATAGGTCATCTCTTTGCTGGTTGTTCCATTCAGCATAAGAAAGCACTCTGGCTCAGCAAAAGATGTAAAGTTTACCGGCCCACAGTTCTTGAGAAGACAACATGATCCACATTTCCTCGTTAGAAGTTTACTTGATATACCCTGTTGGAACTTATGCCCCTGTATAAAGAAGGCATGGCATATGGCTATGCTCATGTGGGTCAGTTCGTAGGTAGAGATACTATGTTTCCGCACCATTACTCAAGAAGCTTGAGATAGGACTTTGATAGTGCCCAGGTACATGTGCTCCAGTACATGGGCTAGGTGAAGTATGAAGGTGGTTGACCATGACTCGACTTCCAAGGTCACACAGGTACTGTGGTAAGTTTTGGTTTTCACAGGATAATTAGAAAAGTTTTTATGATAGGGCCTGTATAGTGTGCAGGTTTATAGTCCATATTCAGGGCTAGGTCAGGTTGGAAGATGGGTGACCTAGAAGTCAAAGGTCACTTTAGTTACCCTAGTTTCTGTAATATAACTCAGAGTTTAAGTTATGACTTCAGTATTGCATATGGTAATAGTCCTTACTTAGGGCTTGGTCAGCTTAGAAGATGGATGACCTTGACCAAATTTACAGGTCACCACCTAGAGTCCTATGAGTGAACTGGATTTTGCATGATAGCTAAAGATGCTTTCACCTATGACTATCATATTGCAATGGCACATGGCCTTCTATAAGAGCTAGATCTTGTTCTGAAGTGGGTGGCATTGAGCCACATTACTGAATTTGGTTTCTCTTAATAACTGCAGATATTTTTGAGCCAGAGGTTTTATATTGTAAATGTTTAGAATCTTCTATTAGGGCTAGATCAGCTTCAAGGAAGGGTGACCATGACCTAATTTCCAAGGTCACAAGGCCACTTTTTTTAATGTGGTTTCTACATCCATTTCCCAAGGTAATGAGGGTGAACATGATGATGGTAGCCACGTGGGCATCTATGTTTTACAAACATGTCTTGTTCATTTTTGTTATGGATTTTATATTTGGAAGTTTCTCAGTCCAAAAAGAAACAGTCTCCAGGTATCAGTGACAGTTGAAACAGTTTGGCTGTATTTGATTGAAGAATGGCTGTTCAATATTGTTTTGTGACAGAACACAACCACCCCCCACACTACCTGAAGGACCTTCTCACAGGTTGTCTGCAAATTACTACCACACACGTGATGGAAGAAGAGATTGCAAGGTGCCGACCCTAGCATACCAAGCTGGACAAAAGGCCATAGAGGCAGGAACAGAGGGGTTGGTAGTTTCAGAATGAAAACTCACTGTACATTTTATGTTTTTAACTGATTAAACTGTAATTTTGGGGACAAAGTTAAGTTTTTCATTTCACAATTTGTAGCTCTACTGACATGTCAGTCAGCAAAGCTTATAAAATCTAGTTGTGTCTGTATCTTAGACTAAATGCCTTCATCTGAAAAACAAAACTATTGCATGGAAGGCTTTGATTTTACACATGGATGTTCCCTGGAGATGAAAGTGCTATAATTATGCATCTCTTAACAGGATGTATATTTCGTGTTTACTAGAATTCAAGTCTTTTTTTTTTTTTTTTTTTAATGGGATAGCCACAAATCTGACATATTTGATTACATCTTGGTAGTAGTGGAGCCTAGGCCCATGTTCCTATGGTTACTAAATTATGCACTTAGAGAAGAAGCAGATTCAAGTCAGCAGAGCACAGGATGATCATGATCCTCATTTCTATTTGTATAATGGAAAGAATATGAAGTGGACAACCTGATACTGTGAAATCTGACCAAATTAAGTATTGTGGATACCCAGATTTCAAATCCTGGGTAACACGCAGTGTGAACATATGTATGTATGTATGTATGTATGTATGTATGATCAATTTCTATGACCAGGGAAGCTTTTCTTTCACTTAGACACAGTTACAGGAAGCTACTCATACATCAAAACTAAAGACTTCATGGAATTATGTTTTTCTTGGGTTGGGGGGGGGGGTAAAAGACTATATATATATATATATATACACACATATGGATCTTGTGGTTTTTGATTTGACAAATGTACTAAAAAAAGTGTAGCCTTGACATAATTATTGCACAAAAAAATCGTAAAAAAAAACTTCTATACATGAACTGTTCTGTTTACTTGTAGTAAAGTGGTCCCACCCAGACTAGTGAGTATATGATGTATCTCTGTGTAGGGTGAACACTGGTTACATGTATATAGGGCTTACAGTTAAGCCCACGCTAAACTTAACAGTCACCAAATGCATCAACCTTTTGCAACTTTTTTCCAACCTTTTAAGAGAAAGGCAAACTTTTTCAAACACTTTCCAAACCATATCCTCTTATTGCATTATAACCCTTTTAAACCTTTTTCCAGACTGGAATTTGGCTTCCAATCTTCATTACGCATGAGCAGACTTCTGCCTAACATAAACGTAACGTAACAACTAATTGTTACACCTCACTATAAAAGTGATGGTCTTAACAAGATCCTTCAGTGCCTGATGAGAATTATTGGATTTGAAATGCGTCGCACACATTTCACCTTATTCTTTGGCTACTTGCCTTGTCATTAGCTCATTTTTCTAATTGTTAACAACCATTTCACACACTTCTCAACCTTATTGATGAAAATGTTAAAATGGTTTGAAATTATTTGCTACTGTTTCAACCATTGGAAACCCTTTGTCAACCTTTTACAAACATTTTGTCAACCTTTTGCAACCTTTGAAAACCCCAGTGCAACACTTTGCAACACAAAAAATGCATTTGGCTGTTAAGTTTTAGACAGGCTTAATTGTATGTTGTTTCTCCTTGCCACTTGTGCAGTTTATACTGGTTGTTTAAAACATGAAGTTCAGTTTCTTTTATTCTTAAGGAATGTTAGTTTTGAATTTGTAAATGATATAGAGCTCCATAAACACTGAATTAGTGTCGTTTTATTATAACTTGTAGAATATATAATTTCCATTGAATGAAGCAAACAATTAATACATGTTGTCGTACTCTTGGGATTTTTGGTTGCACTTTTTACATAGGATTTTTTGTTGTGTTTCAATAGGGCCTTGGGGAAGATTGGTGTTTTACTAGACTAAGTGAGCCACCCACTGTAGACATACATAAATAAATACTTTGTATCATCAAAAATAGATGATAGTATACATAAAACAATTTAAATATGAAGTATGACTGTCTAGTTACTTTACATCACTGACACAGTCACATAACCTTACTATGGATCTCTAACGGTGTTGCCATGTCCACACCCTCCTGAATCCAATCATTGAACTTACAGATAGGTACTTAGCAGTGGCTTTAGTGCTGCACTTGGTCATACCCAGTAGTTGCAGTCCATTTACAAATTGTTTACAGAAAGACTGAAAACTCAATGCCAACAGAACTGCCAATGTCTAATAAAAGAAAAACTATACCTCCCATACGTTGGCTCCTTTCCCTACCAGTTTCGGCGATGTCGCTCAACTTCCTCGCGGGGGACAGATTAATTTTATTGAAGTAGAAATGTTATTAAGAATTGTGTTGAGGATCATGACAATTTCCTGTATTATCTGGAAATAATGTCGTAATTGTTCGCATGTTGCTCATTCCCCACACATCTCCACGTTAAGTTGCGCCTTTGATCTGAAGTCCGCAGAAATGAGTTAGAAAGAGCGGAGTCATAAAAAATACACTAGACAGTGAAAACTTGTTATAATGACACCATCTCTTTTCTTAGAAATGTGTCAGATAAATGAATCCAACAACAAAGAAAATGAACTTTTACCATTCAAAACTTGTGTCATTATAATGAATATGTCGGATATCTGATTGTTGTTATAATGAGGTTTTGCTGTATCAGGTAAATGATAATGGAACAGTTTCATACTTGCTGTTTCCAGGGACTGAAAATAACCTGAAAGTAAAAGGTGTCTCACAATGATATCCTCTCATTTTAGCCTCATGTGACTATTATCTCACAATCCTTTCCAAGTTGTGTTTTGTATGGTATGCCTCAGTGCTTTGGGCCAGTATCATAATACTGAACTGGGTGGTAAGATGTTGTTATTGTCTATAGTTGTCATATTTGACATAATGTGTGTGACATTGGATAGTCAGCTGCACCTGTGTCCCAAAAATTGTTGCCATGAACAGCATGTTTATATCTCTCAACCTCAAAACCACCACAAGTTTTGAATGTCAAGATGGGAACATAGCCTATGAGATACCTGGTCAATGTTTGAGTCTTGAAACACCAGACTGCATGTGCTGTAACTGCATTTACCAGGTTTATTTCATGGTAAATTGGTTATGTGACCTATTCCTATTAATGACAACAAGAAATGGTCCAGTGTTGTAGATTTGTGTACCTTTTTTAATCAATAATATTGGTGATATAGGCATGTAGTCAATAGATTTATGTTTTGTACTCTGGATGCATTGCATCCAGAGATGAAAGTAAGCCAAGGAAAGCTGGTCACCCAGTCCCCAGCTGGTTAACATATAGAGAACAGGTAAGTATGTACTAACCAGTTCCTGAAATGATGACCCAGTTCCCAGCTGGTTAACATGTAGAGAAGAGGCATGAATGTACTAACCAAATCCTGAACTGATGACCCAGTCTCCACCTGTTTAACATATAGAAAAGAGGTGCATGTGTGTATGTGTGTGTGTGCTAACAAGTTCCTAACAATGTAAACCTTTCAGGTTTGGGATTTCTGGGGTTCATGCATGCTTGGAAATAAATCAAAGTTGTTAAACATGTTAAAAAGTGGCCACTTCCGTGGCTTATATACCTGAAAAGTGTATTTTATCTATTTATTATTATTATTGTTTACTTGATGTTCAATTTTTTTCACACATTAATCTAATTTACAGTACAAGTGCTTCTGTAAAGTTGGCTGTAACATCAGCAAAAAACGTTTATGCCACAAACTTGGCATAGTAGCTTGTCTTGGAATTTGATGTCCTGTATGAACCCTGGGTGTTGTAAGTTGCAGCCTGATCCTGGACCAGACTCTCCTCAGGCACTGACTCTATCTGTTCATAGTCACTGACAGTTCAGAGCCTTTTGGTTCCGTCTTGTCTTAGTTGCGTAACTAGATTATTTTACTGTTGCAGGACTGAGCAGAAAGTGGCCACTAGAATTCCACCTGGGTTTGGATATAAGTGGACTGAAACACATACCATCCGCCAATAAAGTTGTCTGTGCTGTCGTTTGAGGTTGGTTTGTGACATTACTTAGCTGATGGATTTAGACATGCCAGTCTTAACCTCCAATATATGTGACACTTTGGATGTGCAAACTACTTTTTATGGAATTTGACACACTCATTGTGGCACTTCAGATGACAGATCAAACTATATTTTCTGCAAATTTGATGCTTTAAATGTAACACTTTGGATACTGAAACTACAGTTTTACGGAATTTATGTGTATTGTGACAACCTACATGGTGAAACACGCTGCTTTTGTTGGAATTTGATACCTTTAATGTGACATTCTGGATACAGACACCACAGTTTTATGGAATTTTACACGTTCATTGACAGTTGGGATGACAAAGCAAAATATTTTCCTTGGAATTTGGTACCTTCATTATGACACTCTTGATGATAAAACTACCTTTGTGTTGAATTCATGTCCATTGTGACACTTCAGATCAAACTACCCTTTGTTGGAATTTGACAACATTGTGACACTTTGGATGCTAGAACTAAACTACCTTTTCTGTTCAGGTTTGTGTCAGCATGTTGCAAATTGATCCTCCTGCATATGACATGAAGTGCATATTTTTGGATTGAAAAGGAATTATTGTCACTAATCTATGGACAGCAGTGACCGTGGCTAACAGAGAATCTGTACATTGATGTCTATGTTGGTTTTGTTATATATATGTAAATAAAGTTTACAGAAAGTGTTACACAAAACTTGAATTGTGGTCGTACATTGTTCATAAGCAGTATACATGTATATGTATAATATGTATTTTATCTTTGCTCATTTTGGGACCTTATTTATGAGAGAAGAAAATTCAGTACACATATATTCGAGTTCTTGTAAAACATGACAAATTCTTTTTCTGGAACGTAGAGGATATTGTAAGGAATTATGTGATTGTTTCATATAGTTTTCATGAAGTACCCCAACACTTTATGGTTATATGAGTGGAACAGATATGGCATTCATGAAAATTGGGTCTTGCAAATTTCAGGTATTTTTAAGCGATTACATTTTGTCACATAGTGAATTCTATGAGAAAGGAGACATAACCTTTCCTCCCCCGATGGTGGCTAGAAATCCATTAAACTACCAAAAATTGGAGTAGGAGTAAGCTTGGATCATTTGAGCAAACAGCTGGAACGAGTTTTGTGACACACAACTGGATCTTTTGTGTAGAAGCTCATTTACTAGGTGGGAAAGTGATGACCCATTTTTGCTTTGCTGACCGAAGGTCACATAGCTTATGTGATACTGAGAACTCTGAGCTCAGAACATGTTTTATTTGACTGACAAAAAACAGCAAAGTAAGCAATGATCATTTGTGTAACGTCATCGCACAGGCTATGATTATCCATCATTCTCCCGGGTAGTGCACATGGAAACACTGCAGGACAACACACGGTGTCCACTTTCAGGCTGGAACAAACTAGTACTGTTCGGTCTCGGATTACACAGTGTGCATGAATAAAGATTCACACACTGACCAAGCCTCCTCTCACACACTATCCAACAGGCCTAGTCGGGCCTCATCAGCGATCCCCACGGGGCCCGTGACCCTGGCTGGGGAACTCCACACGTTGCCAGAGTCCAGTGCACACATGTGATCACTGGCTCTTTAGTTCAACAGCATACACATCAAAGGAAATGATGTACCATCCCCAACACCTAAAGCGGACTTCAGTGCCCAATCAGGAGATAGAGACCACACTATTTGGGTGGGAGTCGTCGATTTTGACTGACTAAAAAGATTTTATCCAACATAGGATAATTTCCGTCATGATGAAGAGAGGTACATACATATTTATGTACATGTCTGGATGATATTCACGATACTGCTGACCATTCTGCCGTCTCAGCAGATGTCGCTAAGCGATGGGGAGACTCCCTTGCCTCATATTATGCTAAATTTAAATTTTTATAGTTCGGAGTCTCCTTGTCAGTCTAGCTCAACTGTTTATAGTTGTTAGTAGACCCTCCTGGATCTACTGAGATCCATCAGGATCTCCACAAAGGAAACAGCTGCAATCACTCATACAAGAGCTGTCACATGACACACATAGTCTATTCATTTATATTTTTCAAAATATCTAGACAAACCATTTCAACAGTGAAGGGAATCTTTCTCCTGAAGGGTCCCAGAAAGATGTTTTTCTGAGGTCCAGTTTGCACTTTGAACTTGGGCACGTGTAGAACGAATCTGCAGTCTGTTTGACGTCGTGCCACTTGGTAGACCCCGAACAGCCAGTTCAAACCAAGTGCAGTCATCATGACAGTTGTAGAGTGTGCCTGATGAGCGCAACGGAGGGCGAAACGCGTAGCACAAGAAAACACTACAGCTAGCATGCGAGCTTTTCTGGCTTTGCCTCATATTTCTCATTTGTGTAAAAAAACATGTTTAAAATAAAGTGGTAAACTATTAATAAATGATATACATATACAGAGATAAGTCAGGAGAACCCCAACTAAGGATACAAAAAACCCGCTATTGCAGGGGCCGCCTAGGAAAAGTTAATGCATGTATAACTAATTAGCAGCATCTTAAAACGAGATACAAGACACATGTATTGCTTTTTAATAATTTTTAATCCCAAGTTAAAGGTCATAGTCAAATGGCCAGTTGGACTATAGAGGTTCTCTTTTGAAGGCTCTGCACCCACCACTTTTTTAGTTTAGCCCATATGACTTTTAGGACTTGTCAAGTATATGTCAATGTCAATGTTGGTGGCGCCACCTGTAGTATTATGTAGTGTACAGGTCAAAATGCAAAAATCTTAGAAATTCTCTCGATGTCAAGTGTTGGTGCTATAGTATTATGTAATATAGGGATCCAAATGTGCTTCAAATGCTCCAAAATTCAGTAACATAAAAAACATTTCTTTTAATGGAAAACAATAAAATGGTTACCTAAGTTATATTATTGTCTTTAGATGACCATTGATTTCAAGATTTTTATGCGAAAAGTTTTGTTGTGATCCTTTCTCAAAGTGTAAATCAGACCCCTTGAATAAAATGTCCCTGGAATTTTACAAACTAATCTGAGAATATTTATTGTTACATGCAAAGAAACTACACATATTGACAAAACTAAAAATGGATACATTGATGGGCTTGTATCCAAAAACAGAGACACATGGCACTTTTTGTTCCACTGTTATATGTATCCTAAGTAAGAGCAGGCACCTTAAGCACTTAAGAAAAAGACATTTACTCATTGTCTTGATACAGAAAAAGGCGAGTGATGCCAAATGTACCACATATGTGTATCATGTGGAAGTTTGATATTGCATAATATGGTTAAGCTTGATTAATTTTTCAAGGTCATGGATTGATTTCAGATGATTGTATTTTGGTGATGGTGATCAGCAATCATGATGCATTTCATTGTACGTTCCATTAACAAGAGGCCCATGGACCTAATTAAGTCCCTGGACATCTTAATGGAACATATGAATTTTTTGAGACTGATTCCTTTTATTTAAATGTTAAAATCTTAACTAAAAACAGATATATATGTTAATTTATTAAAGTGTAAGTTTGCATGGGATGGAGTTTTGAAGGTTTGATGAGAAGTAAGCAAGCTGCGCAACATTAACTCATGAAACTGGCTGAAGCCTAATCCTCCTGCTTGTAATGCATCACTCTTTTAACTGAGCAAAGACAAGTAAAATTTGTCAGGGGTTACCATGAGTCCATACCTTCTTAAGGGGTAGAATTTACCCTCCAGAATGGTAGAGTTGCTCCCAATTGGCCAGAACCCTTTGAGGTTAATTGTGTTCAGTATTGGTTTACAACTGAGGCCTACTGTAAAAAAAAAAAGGGAGGGGGGGGGGCTTTATGGCTGTGGCTCCTAAAAAGGATAATAAGGCTGGTGTTCTTGTACATACATTGTTCATGCTTGAAGAACAATTTACATGCTTTCATGTTTTGCAGACCTGTCGTAAATTTTACAACACAAAAATCCTTGGATACCGTTTGTTAATTGTACAAAGTAAAAAGGCAATTGAAAGCTATATGTGTCCCATGTCTGTCAGCATACAGAAGATTTGTACCAAAGAAACTGGTTTGAGACAAAATGACCATAGAACAACAGGTGCTGCCATCTAGTGGCAGAAGAAAATATCTCTTGGGAACAATTGAATGGAGCCGGGATAAAGTTAACTACAAAAAGAAAAGTTCTCATGGTCAGACTGAGCTGAAGGTCCATCTGCTAACAGATTCAGGAAGAAGCAATTATTATCCAGGTCCTTCTTAAAGTAATGCGGCACAGCAGGTTAAAAAAAAAAGATGCAGCATAATATGAAGACCACCTCCCGGGAAGAATTTGTGTGTCAGCTCACCCATTTAGTACTGGAACAAGACTGATTGTAAAGCATACTCTGGTTTTGCCTTTTTTTGAAATTTATGTTCAGGGCAAATTTTGTTGATCCTGAGACAAGTGTTTAATTTAAAGCTAGTCAAACTCTTCGGTTACTGATTAGAGTTTGCAGTTTCGTTATGGTCACAAATGATAAAATCTAATCCTAGTTTCAATAAAGGTATTTGTGCTTTAGTTTTGACACCATTTTAGATGATTTATTAACCAGGTCTACAGTAGGTTAAACATGTTTTTTTTTAAGGCGATGACATGGCTTTGCCCTGTAAAAACTCGATTTCGCATCAAAAAAAAAAAAAAAAAGAATGAATAGATAATGATACAACAGTTGTTGGAAAATGTTGACTATAGTGCAATAAACAATTGTGCCACAGATCAACACTACAGACAAATGACCACCAGGTAATGCGACATAATACTGGCAGTACGGAATGTACTTGTTTCTGTCACCAGGATGGCTCGTGATTTTACTGTACTTCACAATCTGTAGGACACATTCTGGTGGGGGCATTATTATAGCTTGTGAAATGAATATGGAAATGTAACAACATAAATTAGACTTGGTTTTTTTTAAGTTCCAGACAGTTCTATGCTTTCAAAATGCATGTGTACATGTTAGGTTCTAAGCTGCTTTGCGGACACTGCAAAATGGTAAAAACTAATGAAATACCCATGTGTGCAAGATGTTATTTTTCCGAGTTTCCCCATAAGAACATCAAGAAGGACCAGTAACAGAGGACAGAGTGGGAGAACTGTGACCTCAAACCAAGACCCCAGATGTTGAGCTGTTATTAAGTTTAGCGTGACCTACCCAGCAACAGGTGCAGTGGCATAACTAGATGTTTAGTTATGTGTGTGTCGTAATGCCTACCAAGGGGATGGTTGGAAATGGATTTCATAAGCGTGCTGTGGACATGAACAAGTAAAGTAATGCAAGTGTCTTGTAGAATTTTGATGGTCTATTACCAATCATGGCAGTTTAAAACATTTCAGATTTCTAATGTATGTATATGTTGCATTAAATACTTTATTGGAATAAATTGGAACATTGGAATGCATCTGACCCAAAAAGGACACTTTTCAGAGTGAAAGGTGTCAGTTTGCTAATTTGTTCATCTGGGGCAAATCAGATAAATTTTCTTGATAACAAATCAAGATCTAAAGAACTATATGCACAGTGAAACCTCATTATAAGGACATGTATGCACTCATATCTGCAATATTCAATATAATGACACAAATTTTCATGGAAAAAAGTTTCTTTGTTATTTGATTCATTAATCTGAGATATTCAGTTACCTGACACATTTCTTAGGGAACAGATGGTGTCATTATAATGAGTTTTCACTTTATCTTGAATTAATTGCCACATTCACAACAATTTGTGTCTGGTAGCATGTATATTTATGCAGATGATTGTTCAGTTAAACGTGGCCCATGAAAATAAATGAAACCCCACAGCACAATAGGGTCTGACATTGCACAGTGGGTATTTCGGGTAAGTTTTGACAATTGGGATGTGTTTAGAATGCCCTGCAGTTGATGGTAATTGATTCTAATGCCAAAAGTCCTCCTTTAAGATTTAGAGATTCTGTAGTTGACTGCACCCTTTATAAATTTTCCGTACTAAACTGCAAGAAAATGTGTCATTTGTGGTAACATTGATTTTGTTAATTCAGTTTCACCACAAGATCTAGGAAGGCCTTGTACATTGTCTAAAAAAAAAAAGGCCATTATGGGTTTGAAGATAATGTACCATGCAGGAACATTAGGTGCTGCCCTCTAGTGACAAAAATGGAATATATGTTTGAGCTTCACCACACTTCAGAAGAGGGTGGTGCAGTGCAAACGGGTGTGTTCACACTGCAGTGCAGTCTTCACAGTGGTATGAGCAGATAGGGGGAGGGTGGTGGTGCGTGGATGAGTTTGAAGTGATTTCATTGAAAATGTTTATATTCTGGAAAGTGCACTTTTAAATAGCACAAGAATGACAAGATATATGAATGTACCAAAAAACATTTTTCACATTCCCTTAAAAGTCCTCTTGATTGACCATGTTCAAATTTGATACATGGGTGATTCATGGGTTGTTCTCACCATACAGTGCGACTTAAAAAAAATTGATTTGAAAATAATGCTTTCATTCACTTTTCTTTTTTTTAAACTCACTGCACCTTCAATCGTCGCTTTCCATTCATTTCCGACACCCACAAGACGTGAAAAGCTTGTGGCGTCACAAACACAACACCCCTGGCTGACAGGGAAGAGCCATGGCTGTCAAGTGTCACTTGGTTTATATATATTTTATTCACCCTTTATCAACAGGATTGTCTTCTGACCAGAGGGGTCAATATAGGGCCTTGCCCTTCTCCCTGAATGTTTTCTTTTTTGAATAAAATATGTTTAAACCAACAGGATTAAAAATGCATATAGAAATATGCATGTTCTCACCGAGGGTGGGTGGTGTGTTGCTGTTAATTGTAGCAATGCAAGTTCGACAGCTTGTTTACATTTTCTCTCTTCCTCCCCCCCCCCCCCCCCCGACCTGAAATTACGGAGAGCATGGACCCGCACAGTCAAGATTTACAGGAACATGTGGCAAGGCCCTGGGAATGCATCTAACCTATGTAGCAAACACTTTGTGGAAAGTGACTTTGATTTGTCAAATATGACGATGTTTAGGATAGGTTTTGCACGAAAAAGCTGCTGCTGTTGCCAAATACGGTCTCATCACTGGCCAATGGAAGGATTCAAGTAATTGGCCCATAAAACCAGGAACAGTGATTCATTTTTTTTTTTTTTTTTTTTTACAGTATTTACAAATTAATCTTCAATATGATTCTGATTTCACAGCTTGCACAACAGTAAAATATAGTTCCAACACTAGTCTAGGATGTTGTTGCAAAGTAACATTGTAACGAAACTTCAGTGTGTTTAACCATTTGATTCAATTGATGGAAAAAATGGATGGACCGATCTTGTTCCATACCCAGGCCTTGGGTTGAACAGTCTATAGCAGGTTGAGTTAGCTGGCCACTGTTATGTGTATGTCCAATTACTACTGTATATTGCGAGGTGTTAAACCCAATAACCAGATAACATTTGTTTGGATAGCTACCACATTCACACCTCATCAACACAGCTGCCAAGACCATTGGGCAGGTGGCCTTTCATCTTTTTCAGTCATGTGCCAGTGTTTGTGACAATCCATGGCCCCAATAATCGGGTGTACAAAATTCCAAAAATAATTCAGTCACAGGAAAATATTTACCATTGTTACATAATGTATATAATCTGAAATAAAGGATATCATAAACACGTGCACTGATGACAATCTATACAGAAATGCAAATGACTGCCCTACAAGTGTCGTGAGGTTACTGCTGGGCAGGAGTTATATGGATACTGAAAGCTATATTCATAAATGCAAACTTATGTTTAATCATCCATAGACCACACATATGGGAAGAGAAAATTAACTGTTTGTTTAGACTTTTATATAACGTAGGCATAGGTTGTAGCTGTTTCCGTGAATGCTAGAATTTGAAACACTACAAGACGTGGCCCATCCTGACGCAAATTCCAATTTATTGCATTCATGCTTGTTCTTGTTAAATGGAATTGTACAAGTGTTCATAGGAAATATCTCTTTTACAACGAATTATCATTGCCCAGACGGCAAGTTGGGATGGTCTAGCTGTACCAAGGCTGCACTCCCTGCATGCAGTACTGGTGACGGTAGGGTTCTGGGCATCCGCTTGTTTGTAAGGCTGCATGATCTTTTCCTCTGCTGCTTCAGCTTTTCTGATTAATTCTTCTTCATCATCATGGGACCACACACACTCCGGAATCACTATGCTCTGTTGTATCTGCCATAACTCTTGGCAAACAAAAGGTACTATAGCTAGAGTGCCATACTCCATGGCCAGCGGGTTGCGTTTGTGATGTCAGTAACACTTTCCCACATCGGGCCATGATCGGAGGAAATTTGCATGCTTTTCTGTCATAAATGTGATGCACTTTTAGAGCTAAAGAGACACTTTTCAAAAATGAAATTTAACATTTTGGTTTTTAGATATTATTTCTAACAATCCTAAACATCAACTTTCTAATTTGTGGTACCCATTCAATCAATAGGACATTTAAATTGATGAAGGGTGTAAGAGCATGTTTTTTAAAAAAGCAGGATCCACAGGTGCGAACAGAGTTTTCATTTGAAAAATGTTACTTAAATAGAGAAATTTATCATATAGATGTTGAAAAAAATTTTCCAAGTTAAGCAAATCCTTGATTTGAATTGATAATTATTTTGTATGGATAAAGTATGGACATGTCTGGTAAAACAAAAGACATATCTTTGACACTGAATTGTTGTAGGTTTAATTGAAGTGATGAACATGAAATCATTGTTTCAAGCCTTTGATCTTAGTCTTGCTTAAGACTATTTCTTAGTTAGTAGGAGGAAAAAAAGTTACAATAATTGAGACATGTTGGACCATCGTAGTGTCGAGCTTGAACGAGCCAGCCCACAAAGTGGGCTGGCAAGGTGTGATGAAAGGAATGAAGGGCTTAATCTCAGGCTGAAAAGTAAATTAGACACTGTGACTTATTCATGGAATAAGGGACCAAATGAGTCAAGAGTACATGTGAAAGGTGTTATTAGTGTAAGTTATTATCTCTGCATCTGTACAGGCAAGATGATACTTATATTCTTTTTTTTCTTCAGAAAGTCTGCACCAGTAAGATTATGGAGCAGTTCATATGCCAGTATGTCAATTCAAGGATTTAGTGAAAAAGATATTAGAATTTGATATTTTCATCTCCTCTCATTTTAATAAAATATAAACTGTAAATTTATTTTCATGGTTTTTGTATTTTTACTGTTTTGGACGGAATTCCTATACAAACAATGTTGAAATACTATTTCACTGTGTTTGTATTTTCACGATTTTGTGCCATCAGCAAAATAAGTGAAGAAAAAAAAGTACAAGAAACAAAAGCAATTTACAGTATGTTATTTTCATACATTACTTTTTGAGCCACAGAAGCTGGTCTGGCAAAATTAATGAAGCATGAAACAAAGCTCTGCTTGAATAAAGCATGAATAATATGTTCAACTAATAAACCAAATTTGATTGAATTTAACCTTGTAAATCCACAATGTATAGTGTAAGGTAACACTGCTATTAGTATCGGGTCATGAAAAACCAGGTCAGTGTGACAAAATTCCACACAAAATTCATGACATTGATATGTGAAGCCTGTGGAGGGTCCATTGGCAGCATTCCTCAGTGCACAGAGCCCCTAGGACAGCTATTGACTGATGATATCGTATTCTTAAAAAAGAAGTAGGCAGCTCTTATGATTTCAGACTTGTGCTGGTAATTTTTTTATGGAAATAAGTATTGTATGGCAGTACATCTGTATTGGCTTGCGCTCGAACAACTTCCACTCAAATCAGTTTTGAGCCCTAGCTATCAGAGGCATAATCAGTGGGGCATGAAAGTTAGATTATTGTAGCCAGGAGCTATGACAGCTCCATGGTTCAACTAATGTGTATAACCAACGTGCTAGTTCCACAGATTTCAGAGGAAAAGGAGAGAAAGAGTGAACAAAAGACAAAAAGCAGTGGAAGCAGGCATGAGAGAGACCTAGGATTAACCAAGGCATCACTAAGTTACATTGAAATTCATCCAGTCAAAATCCAAGGAAAGGAGAGGAATTTTAAACAACTGAAAATAAAGCGGACAAATGCAATGATGTTGGGTGCTGATAATGCAATGTACATGAAAACAATGCCTGTATGAGGTATGAGCAAAAAATTTGAAAGCTACTAACAAACCCTTGTCAGATATATTACTAGTAGTACATAATGATATGCATTTTACTGACTTGGATCTTCTGTGACCTTAATGTCAGGTGATCTTGGTGGGACAAATTTTGTCAACCGGCACAAATGCATCCAAGAAGTCCTGGCAATAGCTTGCAATTATCATTATACAACTTAATTTTTAACTTAAACTGTTACAGTCCTAGAACATTTATACTCCCCATTGACAGGTTTCCACTGTTGTCAGCATTTCAGTAATTCATCATGCAGACACTTTTCAGTACTCAACAGGTGTCCATTGTTGTCAGAGCAAGATTTAGTTTGGATTTGTTGAAAGATTCCTCAATATATCATTCAAATTGAGAAAAACATGTGGTATCAGATCCAGATGATCATTGTCAATGAAGCAGCAATGTTAATGTAATATGATTCTAATCCAAAACATACACAACAATAACAGGATGTTTTCTCAGGTTCATTGAGTTGGACCGTCTTGTTTGAAAGTATCCACATTTGAGATTTAGCAAGTACATGTGCATGTATAGTTTATGTAAATAACGTGATCTATGATGAATATTTGCTTCTGAACAAATGCAGCTTGGTGCTTGATTACTATGTAGGTGAAATGACAATGTAATCCAGTACCAGGGATCTGACAGTGGATACATCATGTATGTTGAAGTTTTGAGACCCACCCACCACCCTCCCCAAAAATGCTTGTCAACATAGAATGAAAATAAGTACACTTTTGACAAAACTTTTGAGATACCCCTCATTGAAGACTTCTTGTACTTATTGACTACCTGTTGTATAATCTCAGAGATATTAACCCTTAAAGTGCTAATCACTGCTATAGTCGTTTTCTCGTTACCATTAAACATATAATGGTTAAAAGATTCAAATTCCTCATGAAGATGCCTTTCATTCAAATACCAGCAGGCTTAGTCAAAAGCAAAAAGTAGTCTTAGTCAACAATTTTCCTCGGGGCACTTTGCATGCATTGCCCACAAAGTGCCTGGAGGAAAGCTGTTGACTTGGTCTCAAATCAGTACCTTAAGGGCTAAGCTTTAGAATAACTTGAACATTTTTGACTCTCTTGCTTATTCCACAAACAATCTCTATATCTTTTTCTTAAGTCTAAAAAGTATATATATATGTACAGATACAGACTGCTTGCGGGGGACATATCATGAATTTGAGTCCTGAGGAAGTGGACCGTGATGTATCCAGGAGCCCTTTTAGAGCTAAGGGACATATCATGGTGCACTTCCAAGGGACTCTTATTCATGATATGTCCCAGGCAAAGAGTGCCATATGCTTTATTTAACCTTTTATTATAATGTACATGTATTCCCAGCAAATTTCACACTTGTTTTTGCATATAAGGCTTATTCTGCCACCTGAAATCAAAGATTCCATATTTTGTTCCCAGAAACAAGAGGCACAAGTGCAACAACACTTCTATCTCTCCCATCTCCTTTGTGAATATCTTTTTTCTTCCAATCACTCTTCCGTATATCGCAAGGGTAAAAGGGTAACGCTCATGGAACAAGGAACAAGGGGCACAAAGGTAACAAGAGGAACAAGGATTACAAAACAAAATGAACAAGGGTAACAAGAGGAATGAGGGGCGCAAGGGTAACAAGGGAGGGGCACAAGAGGACCAAGGGGCACAAGGGCAACAACGCTTCTCATCTCTCCCATCTCCTTTCTAAATCTCTTCTCTCTTCCAATCACTCTTCCTTATATGACAAGGCTAAAAGGGAAACAATCATGGAACAAGGAGCAAGGGGCACAAGAGGAACAAGGGAGGGGCACAAGGGTGACAAGAGGAACAAGGATTACAAAACAAAAGAAATAAGGGTAACAAGAGCAACAAGGGGCACAAGAGGAACAAGGGAGGGGCACAAGAGTCCACCTGTCGTTCCTCTTGTCATTCCCGTCATTTCTCTTGTTAACGAGGAACAAGGATTACAAAACAAAAGGAACAAGGGTAACGAGAAACAAGAGGAACAAGGGAGGGGCACAAGGGTCCACCTCTTGTTCCTCTTGTTACCCTCCTTCCCTTCGTTCCTCTTGTGTAATTGCTCTTGTTAACCCTCGTTCCTCTTGTTACCCTCATTCCCTTTGTTCCTCTTGTTCCCTTTGTTACTCTTGTGACCCTTGTTCCTTTGTTCCTCTTGAATACCCTCGTTGCTCTTGTTTCTCTCATTCCCAGTGTTCCTCTTGTTACCCTCATTCTCTTTGTTGCTCTTGTTCCTCTCGTTCCCTTTGTTCCTCTTGCTACCCTCATTCCTCGTTTCTCTTGTTCCCTTCGTTCCTCTTGTTTATCTTGTTCCCTTTGTTCCTCTCTGTACCATCGTTTCCCTTCGTTCCACATTACCCTAGTTCCACTTGTTTCTCTCGTTCCCTTCGTTCCTCGTGTCACTCTTATTCCTCATGTTATCATTATTCCCTTCCTTCCTCTTGTTCCCTTCGATCCTCTCATTCCCTTCGTTCCTCTTGTGCCCTTCGTTCCTCTTGTGCCCTTCGTTCCTCTTGTTACCCGCATTGCACAAGTTACTCTCGTTCCCTTTGTTCTTCGTGTGCCTCTTGTTCTCTTCTTTCTTCCGTCCTCTTGTTTCTTCAGCCTGTGTTGCTAACACTTCCTTTGTCATACAACTTTATTCTTCTCTACCTCAACATTCATATATATATATGTTCCTTGTTTCCCTCTTGTTACTGGGAACAAAATATATATGCCTTGATTTTAGTGGCAAAACAAGACATGTACAGGTACTGGCTCTGAAACATGTTCTGGGTACATGTAGTTACCTGCTGAAGACTCTTTAATATATTTGGGCTAATGCAGCCTGTGTTAAAATTCTACAGAAGAACGTGTGCAATATGGATAATAGTACTTCCATGTTTATATAGGTTATACAGAAACAGGTTGCCTTATTGAGTGTAAAGAGTTTGGACTGCGGAATAGGGTAATGACTACCAGGAAGTGGTTCTGCATGAATAGACACAAATATAATGAGAAAGTAAAAAGAGAAGGTGTTAACAAAAGTGCATGCATGGCTGTAAGCCTTGAAATATGCTTTTTCTGGTAAAATGTGAGTGATAGTTAACTATCACAATATGTTGAATGATTAAATATAAAATTGTCATTTAATATAACTAACTTCCTTTATTTTTGCAAGCATAATTTTTGTATTTTATAAAAGTTTACAATTCTTGAACTTATAAATCTGTGATTACAGAAAAAAGTTTTGAAAAACATTCCAGTGATCAGAGTTCCATATACATATGGAAGTACATACACTTTTAAGCAGAAATCACTTGTTTTGAGAGGGAAATACAAAGAAAACAAAATAGTCAGGGAATTTTTCACCATGTTTAAATTCATGGATTTTAGGGGCCCTCTGTAAAGCTCAGTGTATGTATCTTGGTGGTATCTTATTCTACTCTCCTTTCTTAAATATTGCTGTTAGCCCCCCCCCCCCCAAAAAAAACCCCACACATTTGCTTTTAGATATTAATCTGTGTTTTTATTAGACAAAATCATCATTTTCTCATTATTTGAGGTGATAGGTGACATATTACAAAGGAGTCCACTTCAGAGGTTTTCTTGGTCTACAAGCCATAATATCTAATATACAATCTTCAAATTTGGTATAATAAAACTTTGATGTAACATCTACGAATGATTCTCTTGTGTTTTCTTTGAAAGCAAAAGGATTTTTTTTTAAAGATTTATAAAGAGGCGCCATTTTAATTTTCCACTCTGCGTGATTCAACATCGAAAAAAATGCAAAAAATATAAATATCAACAAACGCCGCATACCTTTCCTGGGCAAGAATGTATATTTTCAATAGCTTTTTATTTCATCAATATTGGTTCAACCGTTTAAGAGCAATCTCTTGAAAACCTCCAAGAAGTTGGACAAAAATTAGAATTGTGAAAAAATGCGATTTAGGTCTAATTGGCTCTCTTAGAGCGTAAAACTGGCCATTTTGAAAAATGTACTCGCTTCCTCTGATCAATACTTGTCTTGTGAGAAGTACTCTTATAATACTGTACCTTTGATGTGTTGTCATGAAAACATATCTTTTAAATCTATGTTTAAAAAGGAATCTTAGAAGTTTTTCCAGGAGAAGATCACAAAGATGTGGTTTCCTAATAGCTGGTTTCAGTCGCTAAAATAACAGATTAAGAGTGCCCATTGTTCTCTCTGTAGCCCTCTGGTCCATTGTTCTTTCCCTAGCCCACTGGCCTATTGTTCTCCCCCAACCTATGAGCAGCTTGATCACTTCCCATTGCCAAGCAGACCCAAGTCTGACTGACAGCTGATTTACACTCTCTTGTTAATACAAAACCATGTAGGTGTTTGGCGAAAAACCATGATTTCTTTAGCTCCAGAATTGTCATAAAAATTGACATTTTTCAAACTCAATATTTGGCCATATTGTAGATTGGTACCTAATCTTCAGTATTCTGGGGGGAAAAAAAAACTCTCGATTTTCTAAAATTTATACTGCAAAATAGCTTTACAGATAATTTATTAAGTGTGAAACATACAATAAAGCAAAAATAATTTACAGTATCATAATTTTTCTGTTAGCATGTAAAAAATTTCCCAGAAATTATGAATAGATGGATGGATAGATCGAAATAAGTTCTTTTGTTTTGCATGTTTTTTATATATATTGTGTATATGAGAATAAATGTCTTAAATTTCTTGTTTCCATACCCTTGCTGGAAGCAAAACAAAGTGATACACTTCTACATAAAGAGAGCTGCAACTTCCTATGATGTGTAAATGCATTTCTGGTGTGCAGTGGTACCTCTCTTATAAGGCCAGCCAAGTGCATCACATATGGTCTTATGAGAGGGGTGGCCTCTCTTCAGGGGGAAAATGAAAAGACCATACTTGATGCATGGAGAAGTGGACTGTATAGAAGAGGGGATGGCCTCTCCTCAGGGGCATCTTACAGGAAGGAGACCGGAACAATTTTCATTGAAATACTAAAGTACTGTGATTTCCGGAGTAACATATATAATCGGTATATATGGAGTCTATCTGCAACATCTGTTTCACCTCATTGCTTGACTTCTAATACTGTTTGGAACCTTTTACATAAGTCCCCAGATTTTCAGTGTCATTACTTTTGCAGGAAACCATTCTTTTGCGTGCCTCTTAATAGATGTTCATTTTTTCCTTGTAATCTCAAGCCTTTTATGTAAATCTCAAGATTTTCAGTTTCATTACTGTTACAGGAAACCATTATTTTACATGTCTCTTAATAGGTTTTCTATTTTTTCCTTATGGTTCTTGAAATCTCTACCAGCAGGAATTATTCTTCACAAGATGTATTTGATCTGGTAGTCCAATATTTTTTCTACATGTATATTACAGTGTTATCTGCACTTTAAGACCACTGCCATAAGAAACTGTCTGGTTTTTAGCTCAGATGACTTGTCAGTGAGTTGAGCTTATCTTATGGTCATCCATCCTTTGTCTGTGTTCCCATCAACATTTTCACAATTTTTGCCTTTAAAACCATCAGTGATGTGCATTGGGTGGGTCCCTACCAAGTTTTTCTAATGGGCTCCAGTGCTTTTTCAGAATTCAGTATCTCTGGGTGCAAACCAAGACATTTTGTTTTGCCAAGAGTTCTTTTTTTCCTTTCTTGCCTTTTTTCTTTCTTTATTCTTTACCTCCAAATTGTTTCTGGAGCTTTCATTTGACAGTGTTATGAAAACCGTCAAACTTGGCAAGGTGACTGACCTACCATTGAAACTAAGCAGATTGTCTGGAATACTAGGATTTGAAAAATTATGCAAATTAGGGGCAAATTTTTTTAAAGATTCATATCAAGACTGATGTGAACAGACACAAAATTCTACTTTTCACATGTACATGTAGGATTGTGACACTCCTCAATGAAATGGAATATGAAAAAAGTTGGAGCATTATAAATTATGCTAATTAGGGGCATGTGAGAAATTTAGATCTTGAAAATCATCAAAATTATAGATAGAGCTGCCATTTTTATTTCAATATATAGTTTTGTGCTAAAGGCAGATCCAATGAACAGTAAACCAAAGTTGTAGCCTTTTAATTTATGCTAATTAGGGGCACTTAAAGAATTTAAATCCTGTATCTTCAAAACTATTGTAGACAGAGGTGTCATTCCAAATTCATTTCATGCCAGGTTCGTGCCACAAGTGATTTCCATTCTTCAAGACTTGCACACTAAGCAATAAGCTAACTTTGATTTCCATGCATGTGCCATAAGAACGTCCAACAAGACCTAAATATATTACAATATTTAAACTTTGAAAGCAAACTGAGAGATATACTGTGACTGTGAAAGATTTGTATTTGAGGACAAAATTGCTTCTCTAGGACCAAGATAAGCTTGCGATCTCAGACCTTGAATAAAACTCCTTGGTTGGATTGCAAAATACCTGGCGGAACAGAGGGCTTTACCTCTTCCAGAGCTGTTCCAGACGAATTATGATGCCATCTAGGAGAAGTTCAAGTTTACAGACCTGAGACTTAGACAGGCTTCCTGTTCTTTTTTTTTTTTTTTTTTTTTTTTTTTTTTTTGTTTGTTTGTGTGTTTTTTTTTTTTATTAATATTTACAGTAATTGGCATTTTGATTGTAATCCTACCTGGACATTTTATATACATATATTTGGAAAATGCCTACATTGACTGATTCCTGTGGTGGTACAGGCATGTAGTCATATCAGTGTGGGTCTGGGCCAGCCCTTTTGGATGTCTCCAAAGATAGGCTGTCAGAATGAGGCTTGTAAATAGTCAGTTGTGGCAGAGAATTGCTGCACTTGTGCAGCCAGAAGAAACTTTGAAAGCACCGAGACAGATTTACTGTGAAGCTAATTTTCTGTTCTATTTATTAATATATTCATCATCATCATTGTTTTGTTCATTTTTTTTTAGCAAAATTTTGAAAAATGTTCTCAGAAACTACTTGACCACTTGCTTCAAAATTGGAAAGTGACACTTTAGGTAACCCTAGACCTTAATTTCTTCAGTGGGTGGTTGTGTGACTTTTTATATTTTTGACAATTTTTAGCCAGGCTGACTTCTCAGCCGAGCTAATGGGATGGTTATTCAGTTGTGTGTTTTCTGTTCATCCACAATTCATATTTTCCACTTCACCAAAATGGTCAGCCAGGTCCACTTCAAACTTGGTAGCAGCGTATCTTAGGTGGGTGTCTACCTAATTTGTTCAAATGGTCAGGCTGCAATAATCTTTGGATTATGACTTTTTTGTTCATTTTTTGGCAAAATCTCAAAAAAAAATCTCCAAAACAACTTGGGCAAGTTAATTGCTGTGGAATTGCATGAGAACATTTCAGGACACATTTACAGCTAAATTTTTTCAGAAATAGGGCTACAGTTTTTAGCTTAGGTGACTTGTCAGTCAGTTAAGCCTATCTTATGGTCCTTATGGGTGGGGAGGATGTACCCAAGGTGAGTGTTTACCAAATTTTACCCCTAGGCCCATAAGGCCCTGGGCGGGGGTGGGTGGGTGGGGGGTATTGCTATTGCCTGCGTCTGTGTGTCTCTTCCTCTTGCTCACGATTACAGAAGAACCAGATAAGCTGGGATCATGAAACTTTTAGTTGTTCACCCTTTTAGAAGTTTACGTCAAGTTTGAAGGACAACCTTGACCCAATTTTAAGGTCACCTAGGTCAAGTCTCTATGAATTTCTTGCATGCAATATCAGGAGAACCAGAATTGCTAGGATCATGAAACGTTTACAGATAATCACCCTTGTAAGGGTCTTCATTAAATTTGAAGGTCAGTGACCTTGACCTAATTTGAAGGTCACCAGAGGCAATTTTTCTGTTCATGTCTTGTACATGCAATCTTAAGAACATGATAAGATATGATCATAAGACTTTTACAGTTAATCATCCTTGTAAGAGTCTTAAGCTCAGGTTTGAAGGAGTGACCTTGACCTGATTTCAAGGTCACCACGGTCAATCCATTAAAAAAATTGCAAGGAATATTTTAACAACTAATACTAGCACTTGCATTGACCACCCTTACAAAACTTAATGTCGGGATTATATTGGGATAATGTTGGGATCATATTGGACTTACTATGTTGGGAGACAATGGGTAATGTTGGGATATAGACGTTGGGATGACATTGGGATTTGGTAAAATCCCATTTACTTAGCAAATTAACAAGAAGGAGGTGCCTGAATGCAGGGGTAAAATTTTGTTGGGACATGTTGGAATACGTTGGGATGATGTAGGAGTAATGTTGGGAAAAGTTAGAGTAATGTTGGGAGATGTTGGAGTAACATTGGGAGATGTTGGAGACTAATAGGAGGAAGCCCTATAGTCCAGCATTTCCCAACATGTTGGGATGATGTCGGACTCCTGTAGTTGCATAATGTAGTCAGGTCTCCACAGTATCAGTCTCTCAGCTAGCATGTTGGGAGAAGTTGGACCAATATCCCAACGTCCCCCCAACATGTTGGGAAATGTTGTCCAGAGCAATAACCCAACATCTCCCAACATGTTGGGAAACATTGGGCCTACATCCCAACATCTATTAGCATGTTGGGAGAAGTTGGACCAATATCCCGACATCCCCCCAACATGCTGGGAAACCTTGGGCCTACATCCCAACATCTCCCATGTTGGAAAACGTTGGGCCTACATCCCAACATGTTGGGAGATGGCTTCAGATCAAATCTATTGTTGTAGAGAGCCTCCTTTTTACCATTACTTTTCTTCTAAAAACTATAATGAATAAAAGACAAGAAGACAGAGCTATTGTATTATAATTCATGTGTATTTTGGTACATGTATAATACACAGATTCACCAGTATTAAAGAAAAAGTGTTCACTATATGCCTTCCTTCAACTGGGGGCATAAATGTTGTACAGTCCAGAGTTTCAGATCCATATTCATTATCATTGGTTGCAGTTGCTCACTGTTGAGCAGATGGTCTCACAACTTCTTGCAGCTTGCGCTTGATGTCCCCATTTGTGGTGCAAGGGTATGCTTCTTGTAGCAGTTCTGAAAAATGGAAAACAAGTGTGCAAGGACACAGGAAAATAAAATGTTAAAAGTGTAACATTTACAAATTGTCAAAAAGTTTGGTTGAAATACTTTGCTAAGGGTTCCTGCCTTTATCCCACTATGCATGAAATGTTTAATGATTTTTCAAAGTACATGTACATTGTATATGGTTTTGATTGACAATTTAAAATGCATTTCACCACTCCAGTACTTACATAAAATAAATGGACTTTTATGGGTTTGCATGCCTCAGCAGTTTCCGTGTTTAAAAGTCTTACAGTAACTTTACAGACACAGTAAGCAATGACCCAGGTCCTGTACTCTAAAATTCATTATATTTTTAAACAAAATTGCCCCAACAAGCTCACATTTTCATATTGAAAACTTTTCATTTGCAAGATATTTTTTTTATATGCTTCTATAAGGAAAATTGCAGGCGCAGATTACTACATGTCATAAATATCTTTCTGTAAGCAATCATACAATAAAAGTGAGAAACAATAAATTAATTTATGGAAATAAAAGATCACAATGAAACATTTATATTATTTGTAAATTCCACAAGGTCCAGAATGACATGTTGACCCTGGCCTTTGGCAACTTCACCTGGCTAGATGTAAATTTGGACAATATTCTGATGTCCTATTTTCACCATAAAGACCATATTGGATGAAATGGGTTTAAGCCAGGAAAACTTAAAGGTTGAGAATGACATCTCTTCTGGAAAAGCTGGACTGTGAGGCTGAATCTACAATCAGCTGATATGTGTCTTTTACAGTTCATAACCTTCATTCAAATATAGCTTTACTGACCAGATATAATATCCAATCCAGATAGATCATTCAGACCACTTATTTTGTGGATTTTTTTTTTTTTTTGCTTCCCTTCATTCGTTGTATAATTCCCCATAAAAAATGTACATTGGTATTCCAGTGCAATTCCACTGAAATAGCAATGGTATTTCACTTGAATCAACTTGACATTTCATTGGAATGCCAGTGGAAATGTACTTTGAGCATATATTACATTATTTATTTTGGTGGCAAATGACCCTTTGTATAAGACCAATATTCCAGTTAAAATTTGCCTACTCTTTTGACTCTCACTGCAATATTCGATTTTTTCGATCATGGAAGTGCAAGATGTTGATGCATGTTAATTTGTGTTTTAATATATATCATCCAGCTCAGTACAGCCATTGCGTTAATGTTTATCAACACAGCTTTGTATATCTGCTGGGCTCTAATTAGTTACAGCCAGGTCAAGTCCCCTGTGGTGTGGGTAAAGTAGTCGGCAGGCTGTGCTATATATGGCCAAGGCTTCTTGATGTGGCTGACCATACAGAGGGTTTTTAAAGGCAGTATATATAGATCCTAGCCTGACAACACAATGGAGAGTCATATATGCTGTGAAAGCTGAATTCTTTGTGATCCACACCCTGAAATTCATGAGCATTGCAGAAAGTATGCTTAAATTTATACTTACTTTGGTGTCTTGTGCCAATAATGATGCCAAAGTAGTCCTTTGTTATCACCACAGCCCTGTGATAGTCTTGCATTCAGTTGCCTTTGTTAGCTGGACAAATTTCACACTACACCATGGCCATGTATACCACTTTGAGCTGAGGTTTGAGCTTAAGCTATCCACATGCCTGCCAGTATGCTATAATGTCTTTGAAGCCATCATTATCTTCAAAAACATCACAAGATGATGCCTTGTAATACTTGAACATGAACCCGCCATAGCTCTTTTAAATCTGACGATGCCCAGCCTGGCAGCCTCGCTTTCAGGCCCGCCTCAGCCAATCAACCACTGAGTATTTAGATGAGTCAGGATGACTGGTACAGTGTAAACAGTTGAAACTTGATCCCTGTGCTGTCAGGGTGCACATATATATTGAGGCACAATGATATGAGCATGATCAAACATAATCCACATGATCACAAAACTCCTAGGTAAGGATGTGTTTTATGCTGTTTGTGTATTTGCTGTCATATTCTTCAAAAAAAAAAAAAAAAAGGAAGAAAGAAAAAAAATAGTCTGGTAAACTGCTAAAATTTCAAGTATATGTTTTTAGAATATCCAATACCCATGAAGTGACAATATTTTGACATGCCTATTAAGAATTTAATAATTCAAAATGCCATTGTTCATTGCTTGCCAACAAAGTGACAATGTCAGAACGCAAGATGTCTTTGATTAACTTACTTATATTCATGTCATCAATTGTCATCTTTTGCAGTAAAGTGAGAATTTTTTTTGACCATGACAATGAATTCATAATGTCAGTTTGAGTGCAATGTTATAATGATTGAGATAAGTCAAATTTCACTGGGAAAATGAAAATTCCAGTGGAATTTCAAATGAGGAAAAAATTCCACAGGGAATTCTGATCAGGGTAAAAAAAACCCCAGTGAGATACCAGTGGAATTGGGGGGGGGGGGGGCAAAAATTCCATTGAAATTCAATTGATGGGAAAAAATTCCAGTGGAATTCCAGTGATTTGCTGAAATTCCAGAGAGTTAAATGGGTTGTTCTCATGTTTTTGCAAGCAAATTCATGTATGTATATGTAGAAAGGATATATTTTTTTAAAATGTGTGAGTCTGTTGCTCCAACTAGGGCCTGGCATGAAAAATTGACAAAGTTTGTGCTCCAGCATTATCCCAATGTGTTCCAACTTGATCCCAACATGTCAGGACCCTGCATAATTTACAGAGTCTGTTCTTCTGGCATGAGAAATTGACAAAGTTTTGAGCTCCAACATGGTTCCAATGCATTCCAACACGATCCCAACATGTCAGGATCCTGAAAATTTACAGAGTCTGTTCTTCCAGCATCGGTCGACATGAAAAGTTGGCAAAGTTCTGTGCTCCAACATGATCCCAACAATGTGTTGCCTGAAAATTTTGGTTAAGTTGTTGTTCTGACATCATCCCAACATACCCCGACGTGATCCTGACATTACAGCAACTAAAAAATTTAATAAGGTTTGTTTGCTCCAGTCGGATCCCAATATAACCCAACATGCTCCCAACACTGAAAACTTGATGAAGTTTGTTACCCCAATGTGATCCCATCATGCCCCAACATGATTCCAAAATACCCTGACATGATCCCAACATTACCCAACATAATCCAACATTGAAAAATTGGCAAAGTGATATACTCCAACATGATCCCAATGTAAATCCAACTTGATCCCTATGTCATCCCGACATCATCCCAACACACCCGACATTATTCCAATATTTTCCCGACATTTTTCCGACATTTAGTTTTGTAAGGGCATATATATTCCACTATCAAAAGAATTTCAACTGGTGCTGTAGAAACATTTTGCTCTCGCTTTAAAGCAATACTTGAATCATTTGATATTTAAAACTAATAATTGACACCAATGTGTAAACTTGATGTGGCTCAAGAACATTTTGTGCCTCAGAAAAATTATATATGAGTATGTGTCTGAATTTATGGAATCCTATGCACTTCGTGAAACCGAAAAGTATGTGCTCGGTATATTTTCGTAACAATACATTGATCATATATTATTTATTTCCTTTTGTATGTGGCCAAGGGGTTTTAAAGTATTAGCCGTTATGTTGTTTTAATGGTCATGCTTCAGTGATTTCTTGGAATTTGACCATGAAGAGTCCATTGATATGGTTACCTTTCAGTAATGGCGACTCAGAGGGCCATGGTTTTCTGGTACACACTAGTAGGAAAGTGCCCATGGAGTTTCTTTTGATGTTGTTAATATTGACCATGAGTGGCCTTGACAGTTCAAATTGATATACATGTGGTGGCAAGTATGTTTGAAGTATAATGGATTCTGTAACGTTTCCTTTTGAAATGCCTCATGAACCATATGAGCGAAGACTGATGTTTTAAACATTGATGATGATCTGAAACACAGATACCCTAGATGCTATTCTGAAGTTTTTGCATGCAAGGTCAGCTGAGCACCAGACTGTCACAGTCCTCTTGTTTCTCACAGCAAAGCCAGTTTTTACTTCTCCAGTATAAAAGCACATATTTCTTTAGAAAACGACATTTTGAGTTGAACATTTATTTTTAGTTTGATGAAGTTTGTTCATCTGGTAGGGATATCTCAATTATTCTACCTTCTGTGACTGAACCATTGCAGCAGCATACATAGGTTACATTGTCTCGTATCAGAGAAATGTGCTCCCAAGGTGCATGGTTACTATTCAATATTTATAGGAATGTACCTATGGGGTTTCTTGTGGTGGTGTTACTCTTGATGTTAAGTGACATTGAAAAGGCGAATTGAGATCACTGACTGAAAATTGACATGTTCATCTTATACTTAAAATCTAACAACCAAATTTAATTCATACTGAATGGAGATGTAGTTTAGGTAAATCTGTCTAAAATCTGTTCCTGGTGGATAACCGTGACCAGATTTCCACAGTGACAGAACCTTATTGTGAATTTCATGTTTGTGTGTGATAAAAACCTGTACAACTGGTGCTGTTACATCAGATTATAGTCCTTTATAATCAAGGTGTAGGTTTAGTTCAAAGATGGAAGACCTTGATGTAATTTTAAGGTCACAGAGCTATTATTGTGAATTTCGTAGCTGCACAATAACTTGAGTTTAAAAAGCCGGCAGCATTTCCATATTACAGTGGATTATGGTACACTCTATCAGGTGTAGGTTAGTAATAGAAAATGGATGACCTTGACCTGATTTCCAAAGTTACAGAGCAAATAATCTCTGTTACAATTCTGCATAATTACATGGAAAGTTTTGAAGCCAATACTTTTCATTTTACACAAGCTTATACTCATGGAAGGTCAGGGTTCTGCATATAAAGTCAGCTAAGTTTGATATGTGTTGGTAGGTGGTACAACAATACATGCATAACACTACAGTGCATGCATTGCAAAATTATGAAATGGTTGACAATGTATGGAATTCACTCATTTTACACACAGGTGTTTCCCAGGTGCAAGGGACTGCTCTGACCATTATAGCCAGTTCACCAATTGCAAATGTTTTTTTTTTTTTTTTGTCTGGCTAAAGAAATGTGCAAATGGCTAAAATCTTTTTAGCCTGAATTATTAGAGGGCCAAGACCAAACCATAGTGAATTATGCCTGTATTTCCAATTTTGGCTACAAATTTGTGAAGTCTAAATCTACCTCTACCAACTTTGCAAAGAGGATGAGGAAAATGTAATAAGTATTTTATTTTTATGAATTGTGAATTCTTTCTTTTTCTTTTCTTTTTTTAAAGTGACAGTTTTTTAACCTGTGTTGTCCATTGGTTGCAGAGCTTATGCAATCAACCTGTCTGTCCGTGTATCTGTAAACTTTTGCTTGTAAGCGCAATACAATCCACAGTTGAAAACAGCCTCATATAGCTTTCAGGACTTATCAATTGCATAAAAATCAAGGTCGAGTTCCTTATTGGAGGCAACATCTACAGTATTGTGTAATATATGGGTCAAAATTTAAAAAATCTTGTGACCATGCATTCTAGCATCCTTAATGTTTGATAGATGTTCATGAAATTTAGGATTGCGGAGGAGTTCAAAATCTTAATTATATATACTAGAGGTACCATCTATATCTTGAAGGAAATTATGAGCCAAAATGTGTTACATGATGTAAAATTCCATATTTAAAAATATAATTGAATGATACATTAGGAAAATAATTGAATTAGCCAAATTAATAGGATACATAGATCATGTCCATTGCCATTATGCATAGCCTCCAAGCTAGTCCATGTTAAAAGGGGGAGATTTCCTTCCTGTAGGTACTGAAAGGGGGGACGGCAAGTGCCAAAGGCGCTAAGCATAGCTAGGGGATCTGCGGGCATGATCCCAAAGGAAAATTTGAAATTTACACCTTCATTTCCTGCATTTTGAACCATTTAGACACCATCATAGACACATCTGCACATACATGTATATACAACAACATGGCAAAAGAGTTATTAAAGCTTTACAGCCATGGAATAATGCTACTTTTTTTTTTAATTTTACAAAAAGCAGGAGAGCGGAAGATCTACCACTGAGGCGGGAGGCTTGGAGGCTCTGATTATATATGTTATGTCATATCAGTGACCTTGACCTATTTTTGTTAGATTACCAGTCCTGTACAGTTGATACATGTAGAGGTGATTTTGTAACGGAGAGGTATTGCTTGGAAATTAATGGCAAAGAGAATTGAGCCTGGAGATCAAAATTGCACTTGAGTACATTGTACATAAAACTGCCCTTGATGACCTACTTTTTGGGTCACTGTGCCCCAATAATTATCAAAGTTTGCACTTGTTCAAGTTTATTTTACCATGCATCCTATTATTATTACATTTGTGGCTGCACAATATTAGACTCCCAGCTGATCATTATGCTTGATTGGAGTCTTGTTTTTCTTCTCCCTCTTCTTGCACGTGGTTTTATAAATTGTGTGAATAACCTGTACATGTAAGTGTGACTGCCGTTTAGTCTGCAGTTAATTGTACTCAACTGTCTGAACTGTAAAAACCTGCAGTTCAAAGTTGTAATTGGTGACATACAACTTGTAATCTCTGATTTCAGCCTACTACATGTTTCGGAGCCAGTACCTGTACATGTCTCACTGAGTAGCAGCTCCTTCTCTAAGCTTAATATTCAGCAAAGACAACCCACATTATGATGAAAAAATATGAATGTGTCAAATGATGTATTAGCTGAATAAGTGAAGCTTTGCTTATAAATGCAGAGCTTCAATATGAATAAAGAATACCTGTCAACCCAACCATAATTACTAAATTTGTATGGTACATTGCAAGTTGAGATAAGAACTAGAAAAGAAGATTTGCTTCAAAGCAAATCTGTCTCTGTGCCTTTAAAAGTTGTAAATACTAAATGCTACAACTTTTATCCTTTGGTACTTCAGATTACATTAAGCTAATGGCTGGATGCAAATTTCAAAGTCCAAATGACCTTGACCTTTGATCTTTACAGGTCACATGTAAATTGCAAAAATGTACAGTGTTGCAATACCCACAATTTAAGTCCAACATGAACCAAATTGGATGAAAATTGACCAAGTTATGGCAAGATGAAACTTTCAAAAGACCAAATGACCTCGACCTTTGCCCTTTTGAGGTTACATGTTCTTATAAAAATGTGCAGTGTTGCATTACCTACAATTTCAGTCTAACATAATTAGAATTGGATAGAAATTGGCCTAGTTATGGCTAGAAGAAAGCCACCATTGAAAAAGGCCTTTGACCTTGATTTCATCTCCACCTGAAGTGAACTTTGACCTTTAAAATGACATTTTGGCCTAAAATTGACCCTTGACCTTGACATTTGAGATGGCCTCTCTTTCGTTATGATCAAACTCCTATACACTCAGGACCACATGTACTATAGTATATAAGATATTGAATATTTATAACTTAAATTAGCCCTCATATGCATAATTTTGACAAGCATGACCCCTCGTCATAAAAAAGTGAGACTTCATCTATAGAAGTATAATTGTGCCAAGTTTGGAGTTTCTACGTGTAATACTTTTCAAATGAAATGTCAGACAAATTTGCCTGTAAAGAAAGAAAGAAAAGAAGAAAGAAATAAAGAATTCCTAGAAAAACAATATGTCTGTGTTGGCACACAGACATAATAATTTGACTTGCCTCTGAACCAGTATGTTCCCTTTTCTAGCTTTCTATATATTTAAAAAAAATAATTTTCAAGGTAACAAACAAAATATAATCCTTTCAACTCTCCATTCTATAACAGTATTGTAATGAATAAATGCAGTGACTTTACCCTTGTGGGGTTGTAGGTGTAAGGGTCATGTGGTTTCAGGCTGGATTTGATATGGTATCTCCACAATATTGTGAATTGTCTTCAATGCCATCACACTTTTGACTAGTTTTCAACGATCATTTTTAAGACTAAGAGCATTCCAAACTGGTTTTGACCCAACGTATACCTTATTTGTCTCCTGGTTATAGATATACAGAGGTTTTCATGTTTCTTGAGTCAGGGGGGTACTTGGTGCCCTTTGTGCACCAGGGAAAGTTATTGACCTGAGGCATCCTCATCCAGGCTTCAGGTCCTATCTCTAATTCTTATGGAACATTTCTTTTCCTTTTGTCAACCCAGGCCAAGAAGGGCTATAAATTATGTGACCTTGAGGGTGCATTCATGGTAGGCCCTATCTGCAATACTCAGCAAAAAAAAAAAAAAAATTACGTAAAGATGAAATTTAATCAAAAGGTGTAAAACAAGTATCAAGTTACATCGAGGCACTTGCGAAAATTTTTACCAGGAAAGAGTTAAGTCAAAAGCATGCTCTAAGCTGCTGACATTTGATGTCTGGTATTTTTGGCTTCTTTTGCCAGGGATAGGGTTCTTAAGGTGTGCCAGTGCCTTAAGGAAGCAGTCCATTGTCTTAATTCATCTGCAACCAGTTCACTGTCCTCGTCAGCATCACTTGTGCCTGATGAGGCTTTACCTGATTCATTATGACCTAATGTCTTCATTTCTCATCCTGTTTTTCCTGGAAGGCCAATTTCTTTGAGAGATAAGCCAGCAAGCAATGCATTTACTTTATTGCCAATTTGGGAGTCGTCTGTGGTTATGCTGAGCCAGATCACTAAGAGTTGCTGGGGGGGGGGGGAGGTATTAACTGAAGAGTCTTTATGATATTTTTCATATAGATATATATCTGACTAGTGTTGGAGTCTTGTCATATTGCACAGCAAGTAATATTACCTCCAGGGCCACATTTACAGTGTTCATGTATCGGCTTAACTGCATCTATTGTAAGGGAGACAATTTATTTGTTCCCCTGAACTGGCAACAATATACTGGTACTGTACATGCCACTTTGTCAGTGAAGCAAGACAGCAAGGGAGCATCTGGGAGACCAAGATTCATCTCCGGCCAGTGACAAGGTGCAAACCAGGGTTCGGTGCACTGTGCCATTTGTATCAATATGGGCTAGACAACTCTGACATGAAGTTAGGGGGAGGGGTTTAGAGTGGAGAACTAATAACCTGGTCATGAAACCCTGGTGCCCTTTGGAGCCTAATCACATTGTTTATAGGCACTTTTTACAAAATAGAAATTCAGGCTTAGCTTATTAAAGACCTAGTTTTCCTTGAGAGAGCTAGTGCATATAGCATGACCAGGAGTAAAAGTTATTGTATTGTGCCCACAGTGGTCAAGTTCATAGACAGACAGACAGCTTGGCTACAAAGTCGGCTGGAGTTGTCCGTTGTACATGTGCCAGCTTGCAGATGATACTACAGATATAGAGATGTGTGAAACTATGTATATGTATAGTGTTACCTGTCCCATGGATGACAAAAAAACACAGACGTCATGATGTGGCTAGTTCCAATGACAAAGCTTACCACCAATGTAAGCTGCTTAAAGGAAGTTATCATAAAATTGATGTACAATAAGGAACTAAACTGTTTTAGCTAGAGTGAGAGGAGGTAAAAGGTCCATTTAGTTTCTTATTACACAAAATCAATGTCAGCAAAAAATGTCTCAAATACAAACTTGGGAGCAGATAATATATCATTTGTGCATAGAGTGAGCTGTATTTTTTTAATGAACGGAATTTCTAAGGGAAAATTGAACAAGGAGTCAATTTGATGAAGGTGAAATCTCTCTATTTGACAATTAAGCAAAATCAATACAATATTCATACATGGATGTGAGAGTTGTGTATTCATAGTGTACAATAGCATAGTATCAAATTTTTTGAAACTAGGAAGTTGGTGTTTCAATGTAAAGTCACTTTAGTCTCTGGAGGGAGGGAGTCAGGTCTAGGCCAAAATTAAAATACCTCTTTTTTGTGAACATTGAACTTTTGATGACTTCATTTAGCTGGCACTGAGTTATATATGACTGGTTGAATATGACAGCCACTGGCTGAGAAATGATTCCTTGACTGCAGGTGTAAAGCATGTAATAGGGAACCAGTCTATCCTGTCTTTTTTTTTTTTTTCTAATGGTGGAATCAGATTTTCAGCACCCTTACTTTCTAAACTGACAAAGCAAGATGTGCTCAGCATTTTACCGTCATTTTGATTGTGTGTTTATCTTTCAAATACAGAAGCACAATTTTGGCTCATTTCACTGAATTCTTCAATTGGCTCATATGTAATTGGTGGCTAACGTGGTATGAGCATTTGCATGAACATTATGGATTGATTTGATTTCATGAGAAAAAACTGCTTCACTGGATTCAGTTCATTTTCAAAGACTTTATATGCAGACAGTATTATCTATTGGCATTGCTTTGAGCATATTCTTTAGCACAATCTGTGAGTGCTCTCTGAACTGCACTGCACAATTTGTGATACTGTGCGGAATGCACTGAATGGCACAGTCTGTGAATACTATGGAATGCACTGTATTGCACAATTTGGCACAATCTGCAGTACTCTGTGGAACACAAATTATGTCTCCCCGTGCAACGGGGGGACATTGTTTTTGCATCCGTTTCTTCTTCTTCTTCTTCTTCTTCTTCTTCTTCTTCTTCTTCTTCTTCTTCTTCTTCTTCTTCTTCTTCTTCTTCTTCTTCTTCTTCTTCTTCTTCTTCTTCTTCTTCTTCTTCAGCACATTGTTGCGTGCCTTGCGGATGAGATAACTCAAGAAAGATGTGACTTGGGAAGTTGATACTTTTTGTGAAGATGTTCCTATATAAAACCTTGCTTGGGAGTGCAGATGGGTGACCTTGGCATATTTTTCAAGGTCACATGGGCATGTCATGTAGGATTGACGCGGACGCAATAACTCCGCAAGGATTTGACATAGGAGGTTGAAATTTTGCATGATCATGTTCCAAAATATGAACTACGTTGGGATTGTAGATGTGTGACCTTGACTTATTTTCAAGATCACATGGCCACTTTTTAAAAATCATTGCAGATGCACTTGAGAAAGATTAGACTTAAAGAGGTTGACATTCTGTGTGAATATGTTTTTATGTAACAATTTTGTAAGACCTTGCTTGTGACTGCAGATGTATGACCTTGACCTATTTTTCAAGGTCACATGGGCATTTCATCAAAAATCAATGTTTTGAAATGTCAATAAAGAGTGTACCTTCACCATATGTGTGGATCATTTGAATCGGTATGCCTATATATAAAAGTAAGGGTGACAATAGTAAGGGCCCACGGGGAGACATTTGATTTTCTGTCAGAAAATCAGCCTGTTCTACTCTGTTATTTTTCTGTGGTACATGCTGTATTGCACAATGTATGGATATTCTTTCAGCACCATGTATATATATTCTTTAAAACACATATTTGCACTATATACGAATACTCTTTGGCACACATTGTATTGCAGTCTGTGTCCTGGATGCTTTCTGGAACACACTGTGTGAGACAATCATGAGTACCCACTGCGTGGTACAATATATGGATGTATCAGTCAATAGAGCATACTTATTTAAAATCTGTTGTGAAGATGTGTTGACAACACGGTGTGGATGTAATTGCACTATCAACATGACATGCACAGTAAATGTTTTAATAACAGAACCACACAGCAATCTGTCAGTGTGTTGTTTTAAGAGGCCCAGTGCAAATTGCAAATTGCGGATAGAGAACCATTTAGGTCACCCTGTACTCTGTAGGCAGCCAAAGTGTCTGAGAAACTAATTGTAATGTCCAGATAAAATAGCCATTATCTCTATGTTTGGAATATAAATGTAACTTTGCATGATTACTGTCAGTTGGTATATTTATCACCAACTTGCATTCTTTATGTTTTTGCTCACCCTTCCCCATGCATCCCCCTCCCAAAAAATTATTTATAAAAAAAAAAAAAAAAATGAAAATGGCCACCAATTGATCATGACCTGTCCTCATGGTCATGGGTGGTGGAAGCACACAGGAATAAAATGGAGACAAACTCATTTATTTCAGAGCCCTATATGCTGATAGACTTGCATCAATTGCGCTAAATAATAGCTTGGGAGATAAGTTATTTGTATGATTGGTGTATGAATTAAGTTGCCAATTTAATGCATTTGCAACACCTGTTGTTATGCCTTGATCGCAGGTCACTCTGGTGATTGTACAGTCTACCTGGGATGTTTCGATATGTACATGTTCAAAAACTTGTCTGCCATTCCAGTCGAAGCACACTGGTTTTTAAAGAGTTAACATATATATATTTTTTTGAATATCAATGTTTCCTGTTTGTGCTGTATAACCCCATTGGCCTTGCAGGTTCTGACATAAAAATAGATGAACGACTGCATCCAGAGCTCTAGGTGCTGTGCCAGCGTGCAGGCAAAAGGTTCATCTATTGAAGTAAGTTTTCTTTTATGTCCTCATTACCTTGTAAACGCAGACCTTCTGGCTTCAGTTTGATTCAGTATTTTTTTTCCAGTTATTCTGGTTGTGCAGACTGCATGAGGATCTTGTTCCATAGTAAGAGCACATTTCTTTGGTAAAAATCACCATCGGTTCTGGTCATGACTGATTTGAAAAAAAAGTATCATGTTTTTCCGCACATTTTACCCTATTTAATGTTGTAGGTATAGAAGTGATTTAAGTTGAAAATGAATTATCTGTGCAGTAATCTGCGTCAACATAAGAAATCTGGATATCTCCATGACCACAACATCCAGAGAATCTATTTATCTCTCCAAATTTTCAATTTATGTGCAACAATTTTTGGGTCTTTCTCAAATGTTATTTTAGATATTACAAAGAATTTTACTGCATCTGAATGTATGAAAATGATAAAAAAAAAGTCTGTTAGTGTCAGTTTTCTGTTTTCTATCTCCAAGGGAAAACAGCTGTAAATTGCCCCATGTTTTAACATGTTTCCATTTTTTTTTTCATTTATGTTGTCCTGTATCTTTCCATATTTATCAGTCTGTAAAGATTTTCAGTTCCAGAAACCAATGATTAAAGTATTTTTTGATAGACCAACATCTGGCAATTAGCATGAGAGACATATCCATATCAATTTTAGATATTAGCTGTATCTCTCCAGTGTGATGTATCAGGATTTATAGGTCAACATGGGCCATTGACCTCCTTGTTAGTACATATAAGTCTGAAAAGTATTTCTTTTCATTTTTATAAAACCATCATAATGTTTGCATTTCATGGATAATCAATATTTTATTAGATTATAGCAAATCTCAAAATTAAAATTTTTCCATTCTGGGTTCAACATAATCTTAAATTTGTATTGACTCTCTATACATTCTAGGAATTTCCAGCAACAACAGTTTAATAAAATATGTATTTTTAAGGATATATAATAAGATGTCACAGGTATATATATTCTAAAGCTCAACTGACCTGTTTATAGAGCAAACTGATCAGTGCAGACCTAACTTTCTAATCAGTGAGTTTTGGCCCATGGTTATACATATATATATATTGATGTCCCGGATAGTACAAATTACACACCCAAGAGAATGACTGGTTCTAAAATATGAATTCAACAGATTATGTTTTGTAATAAGATGATATAAAACATGTTAACATGTTGCCATGAAAACTTGTTTCATATTAACAGACTGCATCACAGTACCTTTTGCAACAATGGATCAAACTCTGAAAACCTGTCTTCCCATCACTGTTGTAGTCCTAGAGCTATCCTAACAGGTCAACACAATGGGTGTATTCAGATGTATATTTAAATGATGGGTATGAGCTAGAAAAGTAGCTAATTTAACGTGTAAGTGAATGTGGACTTGATTTGGTTTCTACCTTAGCCTCATTCTGGTTTCTGCCACCAGAGGATAGTAGTGTTTCAAATATGACGGGGACTTTTGAATAGGGTGCATAGGTATACTGGTACTTGAATGAAAGGTCTTTTCACAAGCAATTCATAGTAATTGAGAGCAGTTTGACTTTTGTCGCAGTTGGCATTGAAAGAGTTCAATTGCCCCTGCCTGGTTTGAATGGCGCTCAAAATGGCAACATTTAATTTATCTTACAAAGGTTGCAATAGGTATTGAGTGCTAGCTGAGCAGTGAGCCTGTACCAAGGGCACTTGTTGATGTGTGTTACACATACAAGTACTATCAGGGACAGTTGTTGATATGTGTTAGACAAACAAGTACTATCAGGGACAGTTGTTGCTGTGTGTTAAACACACAAGTAATATCAGGGACAGTTGTTGATGTGTGTTAGACATACAAGTATTATCAGGGACAGTTGTTGATGTATGTTGTGATAGTACATGCATGTACTATCAGGGACAGTTGTTAATGTGTGTTATACATAAATGTACTATCAGGGACAGTTGTTGATGTGTGTTAGACATACAAGTACTATCATGGACAGTTGTTGATGTGTGTCAGACATACAAGTACTATTGGGGGCAGTTGTTGATTTGCGTTAGACATACAAATAGGTCTACTATCAGGGACAGTTGTTGATGTGTGTCAAACACACAAGTACAATAAGGGACAGTTGTTGATGTGTGTTAGGCATACAAGTACTATCAGGGACATTTGTTGATGTGTGTTAGACATGCAAGCACTATAAGGGACAGTAGTTGATGTGTTAGACAATTAAGTACTATCAGGGACAGTTGATGTGTTTCAGACACACAAGTACTGTCAGGGACAGTTGTTGATTGTGTACGGCACACAAGTACTATCAGGGACAGTAGTTGATGTGTGTTAGACACACATGTACTAGCTATCAGGGACAGTTGTTGATGTGTGTTAGACATATATGTACTATCAAGGACACTTGTTGTGTTTTAGACACACAAGTACTATCAGGGACAGCTGTTGATGTGTTTCAGACACACAAGTACTATCAGGGACAGTTGTTCATGTGTGTAAGACATGCATGTACTATCAGGGACAGTTTTTCATGTGTATTAGGCATACAAGTACTGTCAGGGACAGTTGTTGATTTGTGTTAGACATGCATGTACTATCAGGGACAGTTATGTATCATTATAAGGCCTGGGTTAAGTGCAAACATGGTCACAGGGAATGTGCATCTGTCTGGATGCTTTCCATGTGATGACTCAAAAGCTTATCCAATAGGACTTACAAATTGCACAGGAAAATGCACATCTGTAGGCCAAAGGCCTCGGTTAAGTTTGGACATGGATAACCTTGACCCTTATTCAAGGTTACAGGGTGTTTTTTTTTTTTTTAGAATATAGTTACTAGATTTTAACTGAAGAAATTTTTTAGGTGACTTCCAAATTGCATGTAGTTATGTAACATTGGCTAAGTTTGAACATGTTTTTTTGTTTTTTTAGTAGATTCAAATTTCCTGGAATATTACATTTCATCATGGAATCAACCAACCCATTCATCCACTGGCAGTCTATAGTTACACCATCACAATGCACATGTATGCATAGCAACGGAATTGTTACCCCACAATATATGAATGACCCCCTCATGGTGTTCCCAACAGTTCTCGATGAACTTCAGTTAATTGCAATAAAACTAGTTGAATGATTCTTCCTCCTTATGTACACCATCCACAGCAACCAATTGCCCTAGGCCTGTTATCGTCATAAGTTTGAACATGGGTGACATTGACTCCATTTTCAAGGGTCACAGTGCAGTTTTTGTACATTTGGGTGTTGGATGGTAACTCAAGAAGTTTTTAAGGTACATGTAGGTTTTCTGAATAAGACAGGATTAATATTGTAAGGCCTAGTATTGTGTTCAAATATGGGTGACTATAATTGGTATACAGTACTGCATGTACATGATAACCACACACAGTGTGCCAGCAAGAACTGTTGCTCAAAGATATACCAACATACATATTTGATGGTGCCCACACTGGTGCAGGCTCTACTAGACTCTATAGTTTCCTGATGTTTTCAGACATTTTGAAATCGTATAATGAGAAGTGAAGGTGCATTGTTGGCATATGGTCTTTGTTCCCCCAACTGTTTTCCCAGCTCTCCTTAATACTCCCTTCAGTTGTGCACATGTCTTTTTAGATAATTCATCTTTTGTATAAGCGAAATTGCCCTTATTAATCACAGCAGTTCCATCGCTATCTATGTTGGCTTCCATGTTGATTGTAATCCAAGCTACCGGCTAGGGAGCCACCAGTGGAGAGGTGGGTCACTATTCTCTGCCATCTATCGTTTTAGAAAGGTGTATTGCACAAATAAGCTATGATTACATGTGGAGCGAAGTGCCATTTGGTGGATAAAGGAGACACTAAAATCACAAAAGCCTTATATGTTCAGAAGCCACTTGAGGACTCGCAACTTTGAAATGAAGATGTAGTTGTACCTACGGTGCCAGCAGAACATTAGGCCCATGGGCCTCTTGTTACTTGTCTCATACACTTTGTTTATCTGTTGGACACTTTTTATTAACTGATAGATAACTTGCTGGATAATACAACAACTTGGTTTGGTACTTTTCATGTTATAAATACCTGCTGTGAGAGACCACCTTTCTCGAGAGATCACCATTTGGTCATCCTTTGATAGTCTGTGAAGACAAGTTTTACTGTACTATAATTGTTGCCCACAAAAGTGTACAGGTAAAATTTTGGAGCAAATATATGTGATGGTTGTCATGGGATTGGCCTGTACAGGGGCATCAAGTGATGTGTAAATGAGTGACAGGAGGGCTGAAACACCTGTTTATCAGAGTTGTACACATATGTCCCCACCTTTATCACATATTTATCATCTGTAATGACTAAGACGCAACGTTGGTCTGTATGTGTGCACAGACATGCAATTAAATAATAATCCAATTACATAGCTACAGGTGCCCCCTACCAAAATTTTAATGTCAATATATTTATTATTTTAATTGTCACAATGGAAAGCTAAGCTTGCCTGAAGTGCCATGATCGAGCAAAAATAAGTCTGCATGCATCCATGGTACTAGGGTACTATTGACAATTAGACTAAATTTGATGTGAATTATAATACTTTCCAACAGTGTGATGAGTGAGAGGTCCCACCCAAACTTGTTGACAAAAGGTCTCGATCTGCACAATGATCTCTTGGGCTTCTTATAGTGAGGTGAAAGCATGTACTTTATAAATTAAGTAGGCAGGCCTGTGCCTTATTGCTGTTTGCTTTATGAAGGAATTATTAGTCTCCTTGTATGCCGTAAGGCTTGGTAAAATGCTTATTAATCTTCACAGAAAGTTTGTAGCATCTCAGTCCATTGTATTTCAATCAATTGCTAATTAGTGTAGCCTATACAGGTAGAGATCTATGCATGACAAGAAATTATACAGTCATGTAATTTATCAAAGCTGCTGAAGGGTAAGTGTTATACAGTAGGAAGAGATTGACTGATGAACGCGTGAATGAGACAGAGGCCTACTTTGTCACAGCAACCTCTCCTAATGTATTCCAAGCAGTGGTGATTCATCCGTTTTATCTACCTTTGTTTTGACAAAGAAATCATGGGACTGGCAATCTTTTATGGCATTACAGGGAAACAGTCATGAAAGGTTCATGTTACTGTAGACTCAATAAGATTGTTGACTCCATGCATACATGTGATCAAGCAGAATTTGTCATTTTCTTCAGCTACTTTTCCATATCATAATATATGGTTGAGATTTTTCTTTCGGGTGTATCCATTGAGCCTGTAAACAGTCCATTTAATAGCCTGTGAACAATCCTCATTGTACAGATACATGTCAGCAATTGACTAAGTGTTGATGCAAGTTATCATGGTAAGGCACGGAGACTGGACCCATACTAGAAAGGTTACCATTGAGTACAGCATTGCTGACATAGATTGCTCAGGTCAGCAATGTGCTCTGCTTGTATAGCTTTCCTATACAGTCAGCAGGTAGGACGTAGGACGTACAACCATAATACGAGTGTTTTACCAAAAAATCTGGCTAGCACGGTGAACAACCTTATGGAAACAGTCTTTTTCTCAAAAGACAACTGAGAGTGCAAAAGTGTACAGCTTTTCCCTCAAAGATTCAACAGGCAATTAACTTTGGCACAGCCTCTGTTAAAAATGCATAATTCAGAAATTCCTTGGTACAATTTCATTGGAAAGACTGATAATTTGGCAACCTTAGTACAACATTAATAAAAAAAATAAAAAAAAACTGGGTAATTTAGAAACCAAGTTTGGTAAAACTTTTATCTTAACAATTAGATAATTCAGCAACCTTGGTACAAGTTCTATTGAAAAGAACTGAATAATTTAGCATTACCTAAGTACAACTTTTATTTAAACAATTAGATGATTTAGCATCTATGGTACAACCATTATTTTAAAAAAATAATTTAGTGACAATGGTACAACGCTTATAAAAAAGAACTGAGCAATTTAGAAACTTTTGTAAAACCAAGCAATATAAATCTAAGGATCAATTAACAACCTTGGTATAAATTATTTAAAAATGTATATAATTTCACAACCACAGTACAGCTTTTTGTTTAAAAGACCTTGATAATTTAGCAACCTTGGTACAGGTTATATTTAAAATAATTGGATAAATTAGCATCCTTGGTACAGCTTTTAGTAAAAAGAATTGGATAATTCAAGCAACCTTGATACACTTCTATTAAAAAGAATTGGACAATTAAGCAACATTGGTACAGCTTTATTGAAAAGAATTGGATAATACAGCAACACTAGACAAGTTAGCATCTTTGGTATCCATGTACATACAGCTTTTCTAACAGATATAGGATATATATTAGCAATTGTGTACACTGCACAACTTTGGCACAGATTTTCTTCCAAAGATTTTGCAGGTCAAAAATATAAGGGAAAACTACCCTCATGAAGAATGAGCAATTTAACATTCAATGTTACTTGCTTGTCCTCAGGGTAAGTTCTTTCAGATTTTGCTTCCACCTACGCAGCGGTTACTTGCATCATGATACTCAGTGTTATGAGATGCAAAGTTTGAGTTTGTGTTACCAAGACCATCACTTGAAAATATGAAGGTAGAAACAGCTAAGTAGGCAATTAAGTCTAACACACTTTCCAACTATTTTAATGGTACTTAAAGTCTGGATTGTTCCCAATTGTGGCAAGATTGCCCTGCTTGGGACATCAGCGGTTCAAGACTAAAAATGCACACATGTGAATTTGAAACCTAGTGGCTATCCAGTGTATAGGTTTAGAACTCTCATTACAAGTGACTATTTTGGACAAAAGGTAGAATTAATAGGGTAATTTGGTTAATTCAGGTATATCATGACAGGTATCAATTTTATATACCTTGTCAGATTATTTTTCATTCATAATCTTCAGTATTGGGAGTGTTAGTTCATACACAAATGGTTATCTCATGGGGTATGATGATCCCTTTCAAACTAGAAATATGGGATCATGCTGGTTTTTGCCATATTTTTGTGGGGTATGTTGGAATCATGTTAGGATCACACTGGATTTTGCTGGGTAAAAAGCTTAGTTTTTTTTAAGGTCAGCTAGCCTGTCTGTCAGCTGAGCTTATGTGATGGGTTGTCTTGACCTGTTGTTTGTCATCTGGCCATCGCCATCCACCATTTACATTTTCAACTTCTTCCCCAAAACCATAAATCAGATCCACTTCAAACTTGGTAGGAATTTACTTTGGGTAGGTCTGTATAAAATCTGTTCAAATTTTTTTCAACAGGTGGTGCTGTGATTTGTCAATCAACTGAGCTTATAGAATGGTCCATCATCCATCTATTCACATTTCATATTTTTTACTTCTCAACAACCATCAGCCAGATCAACTCCAAACGTGGTGGGGATTTACTTTAGGTGGATTATGAAATTTTTCAATTCAGGTATCTGTTTGTGAATGCAAGCATTCCAATGGATGACCATGTAGGTCAATGCGGATTGCGATGGAACTTCACATTATGAACTTCTCCAAAACCCTCAACCATATTAACTTCAAACTTGATGGGGATGTTCTTCAGGTGGGTCTCCACCAAGCTTGTTCAAATAGTCTGTTGAGTTTTAAGACTCTCCATATTTTTCTTTTTTTTTCTGTTAAATGAAATCTTCTGTGAAACTGCTTTGGATATTGCTGCAAAATTGCTTAGGGGCACTTCTGGGGACCCTAGACCTTAATTTGTCCATGATCAGCAGGTGGTGCTGTGATTCCTCTTTGTTTTGGTACTGATTTTTTTTTTTTTTTTTTTGAGGTTTTGCTTTCCTTGACTTTTTCTCCAAAACTATAAATGGGACCCATTCAAACTTATTGGAAATGTACATAGACTTGATCTCCAGCAAAGCTGCTTACTACATGGTGGTGCTGTCATTTTCAGATTTTTAACAAATTATCAAAATTATTAATTATTAGTAAGGGGATACTTCTCTTGTTTCTTTATTGTGTTTTTGCTGACTATGCTGGATTTGCTGGGTGAATGTGTTGGTTTCTATATTAGGTTTTTGCTTGGTGCACTGGATTTTGCTGGGTAAACATGTTAGACTTTTGCTGGATATGCAGGATCATGTCAGGATCACACTGGTTCTTGCTGGGTAAAAAGCATAAGTAAACTTATTTGATGCTGGTAGAAACACCAGTCTGTCATTTTGCAGGAAAATGACAGTTAATACTGAAGAATGTTGGGCCCCTGACCCGTGATGTGTTGCAATCCTGCCCATCATGCTTTGAATGTGGAATTTTAAAGCAGCCGTATTGTTACAAGTGAATGTGTTATTTCAGGTCTGTTGAAATCAGACTAATTTGGATGTTTGGCAGACTTTCAGGACAAACTGGATGATTATCAGGCAAAAGCAGTTTGTTGGCAATCATACAGGTAAGTTTGCTGATTATATTATTGTGTACACATACATTCTCATTTATTGACTGTTGTATATTTTAATTTTGCATAGTAGGAAGCAGCAGACTGGGGATAAAGGAACTGGAAGCTGGTATGAATGGGAACTGTTTTTCAGTGTTTGCTGGGTAGAGGCCCAGTGGAATCCAAGAGGATTCCAACATTCGCAGTCTGCAGGGTCAAGGCTCAAATGATTCCAGCAAGACCCCAACATACACAGTCTGCTGGGTTGAGGCCTGGCAGATTCCAGCAAGATCCCAACATACACTGTCTGCTGGGTTGAGGCCTGGCAGATTCCAGCAAAATCCCAACATACTCTGTCTGCTGGGTTGAGGCCCAGCAGATTCCAGCAAGATCATGACATACAGTCTGCTATATTGATCCCCTGCAGATTCCAGTAAGATCCCAACATACACAGTCTGCTGGGTTGATTCCCTCCTGACATACATGTTCAGAATCTAGCTGCCGGGTTGAGGCCTGGTGGGTTCCTGCAGGATCTGAACATGCACAGTCTGCTGGGTTATACAACAGATTCCAGCAAGACCCTGACCTTAACAGTGTGTCTAAATTGCAAAATTTACAACATGGACCCTTTGCAAATTTTCTTATTTAAATGTCAGGATTTGGTTTGATATGGACATAATCCTGACATTACATGTACTTTCTGGGGAAAGCAGCAAAAACCCGACAAAATCCAGCTAAAACCTGACAGAATGTAGCAGATCACAGCTTTTTTAAACTCATTTCATGCTATGGTCATAGGCCTTGGTCAGTGGTTCTGGCACTGCCTCAAGACTATAGGCATGTTGGTACTTGAATGAAAGCTCTTTTCATGAAGAATTTAAATATGCAATTGATGTCTTAAATCTAGGTAAATATATGGAAAAATCGGGGACTGGTATGGAATGAGTTAATCTAGCAAAACGAGATATATGGTGCCACACAGCAAAAACCAGTGTGCTCCCAATATTTTAGTTTTGTAAGAGATATGTCACATCCTGTGCTATTCACAATACTATAATGCAATAATTCACAGTGGGTGCTGTATTTTGATGTATAAGTCTATGGCCTGGTTGGATACTATTATAAACCATCAGCAGTGCATAGACATGATAAGAGAGTTGATAGATGCCGTCCCTACCTGACACCTGCCTCAGGTACGCTCATGCATGTCCACAATTCATAATAGTCACAGCAGTGCATGATGCCTTTGGATAATTTATCATTTATAGATTGGAACCAATATATACTCCTAATTTCACATCCTTAATTGTCCTTTTAAATGCAATTTACATGTAATACATTTTTAATGTCACAACATTCAGAATTAATAGTACAGTGTTGCCCCATCAATAAGGCTGCCCAACATGCCACACCAAACTACATGGCCACACACGCCATATTCTACTTACATTAGAATTGCTCCATTTAAGTATAATTACAACTACATGTAGCTATCAAAAAGTAAATTAATGCCTGTAAATATAGGCAAAACCAAGTGAGTGACCAAGTAAGTCACATACTTATAGCCATGCAAGTACAGTGGTCCCTGTCTTGAGAGACCACCTCAAGAGCAGACTCAAAAGAGGTCTCAAGACAGATGGTCTTACATTAGAGGTACAATTATTTGGAAAAGATAGCAGCAAATACCTGTCAAATGTGGTCTTTCTAGCCAGGTGGTCTCTCATTGGAGTGGTCTCTCAAAACAGGGAACACTGTATTACAATGACAGGTAAAAGATTAACTGATGTATGCTGTCAATTGATGTATGCTATCAATTTGGCTACTACATGCATATGTATATGTAGAGTGTAATACAATATATTCAAATTGGTGGCATTAAATGTTAAAGCAGCAGCATGTTGCTGATAACAAGGAAGAAAGTGGCAATTCTGATGTTTTTTTTTGTGTGTGTCTTATTCGTGTCCAATGATAGACCAATTGGAAACTTTTACCTTCATTCACATAAATTGCAAAAATGAATTGGCTCCACAGAATTATGTTTTTAGCCACAAGAACACGTTTGCCGTATGAGTTTTTTTCATGGTTTTTATTTAATCAACAGCATTTATACATTTATTATGACCATTTACTAGTTTGAATTCAGCTCTGATGGAGACAAGGAAAGCTTACATACAACCACAACCAACACACACGGTACGTACATGTATCTGTATCTGTTAAGAAGTGTGGATTCTGGGCAGAGGGACTAAAGAGAGACAGGAACCAATGTATAGGAATTGGGCTACACGTGTATTAGCTAGTGCTGTTTCAACTAGCACTTAAACATATATATTTGAAAAATACAGTGCACTAACATCTTTGGAAGAGGATCATGTAACTTCTCCTTGTTGTCTTTACTTGATGAATGTGACAGGAGAGGCTTGATGTGTTTGTAAAAATCAGAACAGTGCAGCAGACATCATTTGACCACCAGCTGGTTTGGGCCAGTTTAATTAACCCATTCCTAGTCAGAGTATGACCGAGTCGATAGCTTTTCTTGGCATGGATTGGGTGCAGTGTACCCAACCTGCAGCAAGGAAAGCTACTGACCTGGGGCCTGTCATCATGAATGGTCTTACACACCAATCTAAGCAACAATGTTTTCTAGTAATGAGAAATTTAATTGAACATACTTACCCTCTCCCCCTTAAACTGGCCAAAACCAGCTAGTGGTTAAATGTTGTCTGCTTCAATCTTTTCTTGTAATGTTAACAACAAAGAAAAAAAAATGACTGACATTGTATATGAGACCTATCAAGATCACATGCCCCAGGTCAACAACTTTTCTTGGCATGGGTTGGGCACTTACTACCTAACCCATGCCAAGGAAAGCTGTTGACTCAGTCTTATTCAAGGGGGAAAGGGTTAAGGCAGATGACAATTTACAACTGGGCACTTGTGGGCAATTTGAGCGGGAAAGGGTTAAGAAGTAAAGGGTCAAGCAAGTTGAAGGCTGTCAGCTGCAAGGGATATACACGTGATATATACCCTGCCACTATTACATGAAGTATAAATCTGCAAATGTTCAGTCTGAATTAACAGCCTGCAATGTACATGTATACATACTGGTCAAAACAAATAACACACATCGAAGCTATTCATTTTTTTGTTTTTGTTTTGTTTGTGTTTTGATTAAAGGGTCATGGTTTTCTTTGCATGATATTGTGCCAAAATCTCGCAAACATGCATGATTCAAGTTTTTACACCACCTCATTGGCTTCCAATAAAGTGCCCTGTAGTGCAAATACTACAGATAGCCCCTCTGCATTGTGTAATTGAGACTGTCATCTGATGTTTCTGCATGTGATTGGAGAGTCCCGAGTGAGCAGGAGCACAGAAATTATGAACCTTGTGCGAGGATTAGTCTTTCGTATATGTGTAGATCTTAGTCTGGAAATGATTCAAAAGTACACTTTCTGATTACCAGTGCACCAAATAATCACGTTATCATTTTGCATTTTCTCCATGCTTTCTATGATGAAAACATTTACATAAGCATGATTGGGGTGCTGTGATTGGAAAAAATACAGGAAATTTCTTGGTTGATATTATTGAATAAAAATTTATGAACATTTTTGCACAGCCAACATGAAGTAATAAAAATAATATAGATCTGAAACAACTTGATATGACATATGTTGAGAATGCAATAGAAAGAATGAAATCTAAGCAATTCCACCATTCACGGAAAACATTGGCCATGTTTACATTCACAATATTGTATATGTTTTTTTAATGGAAATCTACAGTTGGAATGAAAGGGGCTTCTCATGTATTATGGTATTGACAGTACCTGGGCAGTCAGGTTCAATATAGTTGTTGGTGAGATAGAGCATGCAAACTTTGGTCTGCCATTAGAAACCATATTCATTCCTATAGTAGAGGCATTTGTGAGGCCCATGTAATCATGGGTACAGTGAAGTTTGCATTGATGTACAAGGAGGCCACGTAAACCACTGAACTCTGTCACCTCTTTATTCCTATGTTGCATGCATTTGGAGGGATGAAATATGAATGTTTGAGAAAAAAAAATAGCTGGTTTAGGTGTGGAAGGAATTTTGTTGAAGCAAGTCATGGCTTTCATAACATGATACAGCTGTAGCCTGGCTCATGGTCCACTCTTCCTTAAAATGTATCAGCTCTTCTACTGATTGAAACAGGCAGGGTGAGGCTGCTGTTGCAGCTGCATTTTCAATCCACAAGTGATAGTCATTTGGGAATTCGAATGAAACAAAATACAAGTTACACAAGCTTCAACGGCAAGTGAATACATGAGTATGTGAAAATTGCAACTGGAATACACAATACAAAGGGAAGTAAATGGCTTTGCACCCTGCTGCTAAGAAATTCTATATTCTGCTTCTGAGAAAGTCCTGAGATCTTTTGCAACTTTGTGTCGCTTCTTCAGAGGACAGTTATAAAACTGGCAGAAATAGCATTCTGTGCTCCTTATAAACCCTAATGTGAGTTGGGTATTCTTCTGATTGGTTGTTTGGGTATCTCCAATTAAAAATCATATCGCTTGTGGATGGCTGTTGTTATTGGATTAGTTCTGTAGTCTGTCCCATGTTGGGGTGTCTTGTGATTGGTCAATGTTGTAAGAATTGGTAATGGGCTGTTAGTTGTGATGAGAACCGTCGGTATTTGTTCAGAACTGGTAGGAGGTTTAAGAGAACCAGTTGTGAGTTGTAAATGTACGTATTGACACATTTAGGACCAGTAATTGGTCATTCAGGTCTAATTTTAGGTGTAGGGGACTGTTAGTAGAACCGGTGTGCAGTTTAGAGAACTGTTAGCTGGTTATGAGAACTGGTATGCATTTTAGATAACCGTTGGTTGGTTGTGAGAAGTGTTGGGCATTATAGGAACTGGTGGTTGATTGAGAAAACCAGTGTGTGGTTTCAAGAACTGTAGGTTGGCTGTAGGAACTATTAGGTGGTATACAGAACCGTTGGCTAGTTATGAGAACTGGTTTGTAGCTTGGAGAACCATCAAATGGTTGTGGGAGACATAAGGCAGTAAAGAAAACTATTAGTTGTTAATGAGAACTGATGTGTAGTTTAGGTGGTAATGAGAACTGGCATGTGGTTATGAGAACCATTAGTTGGTTATTAGAGAGCTGTCAGCTGGTGATGAGGACTGGTGTGCAGTTTAGAGAACCATTGGATACTTATGGGAACTGTTAGACAGTATAAAAATCCTTGGTTGGTATGAGAACCGGTGTGTGATTATGAAAACCATTCGTTGGTTATTAGAGAACCGTTGGCTGGTTGAAACCATTAGCTGCTTATTAGAAAACCGTTAACTGGTTATGAGAACCAGTGTGCAGTTTAAAGAACCACCAGATGATTATGGGAACCATTCAGCAGTGTACAGAACTGTTGGTTGGTATGAGAACCAGTGTTGTATTTGTGTCTTTTTGCCCAGAACCACTTCCTAGTAGTCAATATCCTATTCCGCAGTTCGAACTCTTTACTCTCCATAAGCTAACCTGTCCCTGTCTAACCTGTATACATATGGAATTACTATTGTCTATATTATGTGTTATTATGAGAACCATTAGTTGGTTATTAGAGAACTGTTGGCTGGTTACTAGAACTGGTATTTGGTTTGGAGAACCGTTGGATAGTTGTGCGAACCATTAGGTGGTATAGAGTACTGTTAGTTGGTATAAGAACTGGTGTGAGGTTATGAAAACCATTAGTTGGTTATTAGAAAACTGTTGGTTGGGGTTATGAGAACCGTTGTATAGTTTACCGAACTGTTGGATGGTTATGGGAACCATTAGGTGGTGTGGTGTTTGATTATGAAAATCATAAGTTAGTTATTAGAGAACCATTGGCTGGTTCTGAGAATTGGTGTGTGGTTTAGAGAACCATTAGGTGGTTGTGGGAACTGTTTGGCAATGTAGACTACTGTTATTTGGTATGAGAACCGGTGTGTGGTTATGAAAACCATAAGTTGGTTATTAGAGAACTGTTGACTGGTTATGAGAACTGGTGTGCGGTTTAGAGAACCCTTGGAATGTTGTGGGAATTGTTAGGCAGTATAGAGAACTGTTGGTTGGTATGAGAACTGGTGTGTAGTGATGAAAACCATTAGTTGGTTATTAGAGAACCAATGGCTGGTTATGAGAACTGATGTGCAGTACAGAGAACTGTTAGGTGGTATAGATTACTGTTAGTAGGCGTGAGAACTGGTGTGTGGTTATAAAAACCATTAGTTGGTTATATATGAACTGTTGGCTGGTTATGAGAACCAGTGTGTGGTTTAGAGGACAGTTGGATGGTTATGGGGACTGTTAAGCAGTAGAGGGGACCAATGGTTGGTTATGAGAACTGGTGTGCAGTTTTTAGAGAACTGTTTGGGGGTTATAGAGACCGTTAGGCAGTATAGAGTCTTAAGAACTGGTGGGCGGTTTAGTGATCAAAGTTTTGGTGACAGAAAACCAGTGTTCATAAAATATGGACTACAGTAGTCATGAAGGTTGGTCTCGACCTATAATTACAAAAGTCACAATGGGGGGATGATTCTGTAAATCAGTATTAAGAGATATTGGTTTTCATGATGCCTACGTGGGTTTTCAAAATCGGGTTCAGTCCTGGGAGTCAACTTTGGCTCGAAGGACTGGTAGCAATTGTGAAAAGCTGTGGTTGCATAAAAACCGTGGTAATAGATGTAGCTCGGGGGAGTCAGATTGAAAAGTAGCAAAGAGTGTACAACAGTGACAGAACAATACAATAACAGTGAAGAGGACATAACATCAGATTGAGAAAAGTCAATTTCATTTTTCAAAAGATGAAGCGAAAGGGAAAAGGTCCAAAGTGGATATGAAGAAGGATAAAGTTCCATGGTACAGTATCCCGGGCAAATGTTACCAGAAAGTGTGCCAATGCGCATATTATTAAACTAGGGTTCATTCATGTATAGGTGTGGGAATCTCCAAGTGGGGCAATGTAGGTTGCATCATGCCAAAGGGGAGTCGTCGGTTTGGCCTCACGATTGGTCTCATTGAGAGCATTTGAAGGATCCTAGTCCTGGTAGCTTAAAAAGGCAGTTTGTTGTCCTGAAAGAAGAAATGGTTCTCCAATATAAGTTGGGCATGATGGCCCTTCCCACCATATGGAGCAGTCTTATATTTTCTATGTCCAAGTCCCAGTGAAGTCGTCATTCATGTTAATCGTCAGGTGATTGATGTGGTCGATGATTATATCCGGTAATGGGACTTCTACAGGGTGTAATTGATAATTGCCTCGGTGGGTTCTTGGTAACGTGGTTCATCTTAAGATCTCAGTGAGGGTTGGGGTATCGAATGGCTTGGTGTTAGCCTCTCCGACATCGAGTGTCTTATCGGCTGCCAAGACCATATCTGTGATCAAGCCCCACTGCTGCTCGGGTATGGCCACTAGGTGTTGAATATCCCACTCGAGTTGCAGGAAAACTTCCTGATCCATATAACTAACTGGCAACCTTTCCCCAAGGTAGGCTTTGACTGATGACTGTGATGTCACTTCCTGGCTGGGGGCTGTTGTGTTAGATGTAGTATTCTCAAGGGGCCTCTCCCCTGCAGCCCATGGTGTCCGGCCCCCGAAGTTTCATTATGCTCGCACTGACTCGGAATTGTAGCTGCAGGGATTGGTATGAAATCTGCCGACTGCAGATTTGAAATGACTGACCCCTGCTGGCTAGTTGTAGACTGCAACAAGGACGGTGGGGCTACACCTCCTGGTAGTTGAATCAAGTCTAATATGTAGTCTATCTCGGACTCTGTGGCAAATTCCTGGTTAGCTGAAGCATCATCAGGGTTCTGTGGCTGGCTGCTGGTAAAGCACATAGTGGCTATTTTCTTCTGGCAATCTTGGGGTGTTCAGAGCGCCTCGAACGGGGCCGGCCCACGGATCCATGGACACTTGTGTGCCTAGGAATTTGAACAACTTAGGGGAAGCCTCTTGGATTGAGGGGACATAGAAATAAGTCATAAAAGGGGAGTAAAAAAATCTTTCCCTCAACCAAGAGTGTTGAGACTGGCTGGTTCTAAAGTGTTTTACCCATAAATCTAGCATCTTGCCCCACTCCCAAAAAAACTGATATAGCAGACATCATGGACCGTATATATGAATTAATGAGAAAAACATAGATTAAATTTTGTTTCTGTAATTCTGAGTCCACAGAGCTGGATCCTTTCTTGAGGAAGTTTAAACCAAAGAGCCAATTTAACCCCCCAACCAGGGGAGGACCAATGGCTCTATCTCTTTTCATTACCTTGATTTAAAAGGAGGTCAGATCTGTTCCCTTACACAAAACCTTTAAATCAAATATCACAAAATACCAATTGACAGCTCTTTCTGAACTCAAAAACAACCCAGAAATAGTGATTAAAAAGGTGCTAAAGGCTTGGCGATTGTGGTGATGGACACAAAACTTTACATCAAAGAAGCTCTACATGAACTTTCAGACGAAAAATTCTACCAAGAGGTCCCTACCAACCTAACAGACTCAAATGTTGAAGCCATACACACCCTCTTAGTAGACCTTAACAATTAAGTCACGTGACATTTCCAACAAGATGTTTTATAACCTCCCCAAGATGGAATTTAAAACACCCCAATTCTACTTACTCCCTAAGATACACAACAAAGGAGCCCCCCAAAGACCCATCCTGAGCCCAATCAATGGAGCAACAGATAAACTATTCTGATTCGTAGATGCACATAACAGACACTCGGTCCCAAAAATCCCCACCTACTTAAGGGATACAGTAGATTTTCTGCTAGAAAGCATCAATGAAAATCCATCCACAGGCAACTACATGTATATCCTTTCACACTTGATGTGGTGTCTCTCTACACAAACATACCCAATCATGCAGGCCTAGTAGCAATAGCACTACAAAGACCCCCACCTGACTAAGAGAACCACCACCATAGCGAAAATGTTAACTTCTCCATCAAAGCAACTTTGATTTTAATTGCAAACATTATCGCCAGATTCGAGGAACTGCCATAGGTTCTGCAGTAGCACCCTTGTATGCCAACCTCTTCATGTCCAACTTAGAACAGAAATATCTTAACAAGTCCAAACACAAGCCCTGTTTTTTTTTGTTTTGCTTTTTTTTGGTGATAAATAGACGACTTGCTTTGGAATCTGGACCCAAGGCGAACTTTCGCTATCGGGATGGGTAGAATGGCTTGACACACATCCCTCAATCAAATTCACACTAGAATATATTTCTATGAAAGAGTGAATTTCTTGGACACTATGGCAGATAACAAAATACAGACATTTTTGTATTGTAAACCGACAGACACACATATAGCTACCTTAAATATGATTCCTGCCCCCCCCCCCCACATCACAAGATCACTCCCCTACAGTCAATACCTCAGAGTTATCAAGATATGCTCCAACCCAAAAGACAGAGATCACATTTAGATCTCATGACCAAACACTTTCTCAAAAGAGGCTACCCTAAAGACCTCTTAGAATCCAACAAAAATAAGGTGTTAAGGAAATGTGCTTGGAACTGTTACAACTGCATCCAAGAACTTCCGATATAACCCCCATCATGCTCACCAGGGAGGTGTATACACCTCCCTGTGCTCACACATGACTTCAACCCTAAAAACTTCAAGACCAATGAATTGGTCTGCCACTATTGGCATATCCCACAACTTTCACCTGAATGTAAAAAAGTATTCACAGATGAACCCATCTTGAGTTTTAGGAGATGTAAGAATCTGAAAGATATTCTAGTATGAGCCAAACTCACATACCCAAGGCCGGTAAAGGGAATACAAGGTGACATTCCAATAAACCCGCAGGACACATGCCATTTGTGCAGAATGATCAAAAGGCATGCATACATGGTCTCCATGGCCATGGGTGATAAATTCCAAATGTAAACAGATGCAGATTGCCAGTCAATGTCATTGACCTACTAATGTGTCTTAAATGCACCATTCACTATGTCAGAGAAACCAAAAGAATGGTACACGAAAGATATCTTGAACATGAACGCGGCATACGCCTGAAAAAAACAACCCCGATCGGTGAACACTGGAATAAACCCAACCATACTAATGAAGACATACTCTTCTTACAGGTTCTTAAAGTAATTAATACAGACCCTAATTTGGATTCCTGCACCACATTGAGAAGAAGGAGGGAACTAGGAAAAATGATTTGCTGCATAGCAAATCAGTGTGTGCATCTTCAAAGCATATTGGTATGGCAATATACAACTATTCCATAACACAGGAGTAGAAGTTGGAATGGCATCTCTATCAATTATAGCTTTGGAGTTATTCGGGATTTAAAATTTCTAATGGTGCTATTTAGCATAATTTAAATTGCTACAACTTTTATTTTAGATTCATTACATGTGCAATGGTCAACAACCCCTGAGTAGAACTTGAAATGACATCTCTATCTATAATAGTTTTGAAGATATTCAAGTTTTAAAATTTCAAATGCTGCTAATTAGCATAATTTTAATGGCTACAACTTTTGCTTTAGATTCTTTAGATGCGCAATGGTCAATAAACTCCTAGTAGAAATTAGAATGGCATCTCTATCTATAATAGTTTTGAAGATATTCAAGTTTTAAAATTTGAAATGCTGCTAATTAGCATAATTTAAATGGCTACAACTTTTGTTTTAAATTCATTAGATGCGCAATGGTCAATAACCCCCTAGTAGAAGTTGGAATGACATCTGTGTCTATTATACTTTTGAAGATATTTAAAATTTCAAATGTCCCTATTTTCCATAAATTTAAACACCTTCATTCCACTGTATAAAATGGTAAACTCCTTGTTTGGTGGTACAATCATGCCAAGTTTGGAGTTTCCATGTATAAAAGTGTTCGAGAAAAATGTTGGACAAATTTGCTGGTAAAGAAAGAAAGAAAGAAAGAAAGAAAGAAAGAAAGAAAGAAAGAAAGAAAGAAAGAAAGAAAGAAAGAAAGAAAGAAAGAAAGAAAGAAAGAAAGAAAGAAAGAAAGAAAGAAAGAAAGAAAGAAAGAAAGAAAGAAAGAAAGAAAGAAAGAAAGAAAGAAAGAAAGAAAGAAAGAAAGAAAGAAAGAAAGAAAGAAAGAAAGAAAGAAAGAAAGAAAGAAAGAAAGAAAGAAAGAAAGAAAGAAAAAGGAAAAACAGAAAAGTGTGTGTTGACACACACACTTTAAATAAAGACACTGAATTTACAGGTTAAACACTTTAGAACCTGCCGGTCTCAACACTCTTGGTTGAGGGAACCGTTTTGTACTCCCCTTTTATGGAATACATAATGTCACACCAGGCATATAATGGAAACATAAGCTTATTATTGCTTGTGTATGTTCTTTTCCAAATAATTTTGCACCTTTTCCACTGACTGAAATAATCAGGGTTTGGGACTGCTGAAGTGGCTCTTAAATCCATAAGCCACATGTGGTCACTGGAATGCATATATACATGTATGTATATATATATATATCAAAAGAAACACCACTTCTACAATGCGTCAGTGGCAAGCAAATATATAAGTATGTGAAAAATACAACTTGAACATTGAAGATTATCACAAAGTGGCATATGAGGATATACATGTGCTCAGGACAGTTTATGTGATCTTTCAAAAACATTGCATCCTTTATGCATGCCAGCCCTTTCACAAATTAAAATAGCCTGAATTAATCGTGAGGTGATGGCTTCTGCTACAGACAACCCTGCATTTTCACCCCCTTTTGAAAATATCAAACAGTCAGTGTGTGTGCAGTGAAGCCTGCAATTCAATCCCTGAGCACACACATTCCCTTGCTTTATTGTCACTTTCTCTGACTAGATTGATTACCATAACACCCACTCTATCCTCAGGTCTCAAGGCAAGAGACATGCATAAATACATTTTTCACAAGCCAATTTTTATGATTGACATTCTCATAACTTCAATAAAAATTGTCTGAGATATGATTTGCCAGAAACTATAAACTCATTGCCAGCTAGGGTAGGAGATAAATTCCATACTTCTAGTCTCCAAGGAGCAGTTATTAAGTTTGCTAAACACTTTTATCTTAAAAATTATCAAGAGACCTGTATTATGCCAAACTGCTATACATGCATGATATGTGTAAAGCAATAAGTTATCAGCTTATGATTTGTAACACTCTGTTTTTGTTATCTTCCCAATTTTTAGCTCAGCTGACTTGTCAGTCAGCTGAGCTTTTGTGAGGGTCTGTCGTGCGTCGTCAGTCTGTCGTCCGTCTGTCCACAATTCACATTTTCGACTTCTTCTCAAAAACTGTTGGCCAGATCCACTTCAAACTTGGTTGGGATGTGTCTTGGGTGAGTGTCTACCAAGTTTGTTCAAATGGTCACGGTCCAGTAAATTTTGGATTTTTTATAATGTTTTTTGTTCTGTTTTGGGCAAATCTTAAAAGATCTTCTTCTCTGAAACCACTTACCCAATTGCTTTGCTATCACACAGGAACACTCCCTGGTACTCCTAGTTCTTAATTTGTTCACCAGGTGGCACTGCATTTTTTTTTCTTATTTTTTTACCCCAGCTGACTTGTCAGGCAGCTGAGGTTTTGTGAGGGTCTGTCGTCCATCTGTCCGTCCGTCTGTCCGTAATTCACATTTTCGACTTCTTCTCAAAAACCATCGGCAAGATCCACTTCAAACTTGGTGGAGATGTGCCTTGGGTAGGTCTCTACCAAGTTTGTTCAAATGGTCACGGTCCAGTGATTTTTGGATTTTTAATGATTTTTTTTGTTTTTTTTGGGGATAAATCTTAAAAAAATCTTCTTCTCCGAAAGCGCTCACCCAATTGCTTTGCTATCAGGAATCCACAGAATTCCCACATAGTGAACAGCTTTGTTTGACCCTTCAACAAAGAACATATCCACCATGTTTCAGCTTAATCTGAGTGACAGTTCTGGAGAAGAAGTCGAAAATAGCTATAACACACAAAAATTCATAACAAGAGGGCTGTGTGAACAGCCCATGCCTCAGCTGATCTTGACATTCATCACACTTGCAGCTCTATGAACTTGGGAAAGGATCGAGGACACCATGTTTTGAGTAAGTCTGACCTTTATAGAAGAACACTTACATGTGCAACATCAAAGTTCAAGTAGTTCTCAAGTTATAATGAAGAGTAAAATTCATGTATGTTGCACTGTGACTCCACAAACAAGGTCAAGGTCATTCATGTACTGTCTCAGCCTGACCTTCATACAGAATAATTAACATGTGCAGCTAACTCAAAACAGATCTCAAGTTATCAAGTATACCGTAAATTTCATGTCAGTTGTCCTGTTGACATGTTCCTTGTTGAAGGGTCCAACAAAGTTGTTCACTAGGAGGCAATACTGCGGATTCCTGATTTTTAATGATTTTTTCAATTCGGGTACTTATAGGTCAATGCAGCTTTCTGATAGATTGCTATGGAAGTCAATGAGCATTAATTCTAATGCTAATTCACATTTTCGACTTCTTCTCCAAAACCGTCATCCAGATTGACTTCGAACTTGGTGGGGATGTGCCTTGGGTGGCTGTCTACCAAGTTTGATCAAATAGTCACGCTCTATTGATTTTTGGATTTTTTTAATGATTTTTTTTTGCAAAAATCTTCACAAAAATAGGAAAGTTTAACATGGGAATTGCTTGTTATGGTTATAACTTAAATAATTTTGGCCAGATTTACTTCGAACTTGGTGGGGATGTGCTTTGGGTGGATGTCTACCAAGTTTGTTTAAATGGTCATGCTCCATTGATTTTTGGATTTTTTATGAATATTTTTGTTCTTTTTGGGGGGAAACCTTAAAAACTCTTTTCCTCTGAAACCGCTCACCCAATTGCTTTGATATTATGCATTGACACTCCCAGGGACACCTAGTTCCCAATTTGTTCACCAGGTGGCGCTGCAGTTTTTTTCTAAATTTGTTTATGAAATTTTTTGTATGGTTTTGCTATTTTTCACTTGCTCTCAGAACCGTCGCTCAGATGAAGCTGAAATGTGATGGATATGTTCTTGTGGAAGGCTCAAACAAAGTTGTTTACTAGGTGGCATTGCTTTGGATTCCTGATTTTAAGGATTTTCAATTTGGGTACTTATCGGTCAAAGCACCTTTCGTATTGATTACTATGTTACTGAATGGGCATTCTAATGCTAATTCACAGGACAACTGACATGAAATTTACTGTTTACTTGATAACTTGGGATCTGTTTTGAGTTAGTACCGTGATGCTGCACATGTTAATGTTTCTTTATGAAGGTCATGCTTGACAGTACATGAATGACCTTGACCTGGTTTCTGGGGTCACAATGCAACATACATGAATTTTACTCTTCACTATAACTTGAGAACTACTTGAACCTTGATGTTGCACATGTTAGTGTTCTTCTACAAAGGTCAGACTTACTCAGAACATGGGTGACCTTGATCCTTTCCCGAGTTCACAGAGCTGCAAGTGTGATGAATGTCTAGGTGAGCTGAGCATGGGCTGTTCACACAGCCCTCTTGTTTAATTTTGCTTCGAGTATCTTATCTAGAGACCTGTATCATGCCAAACTGCTATATATGCACAATATGTGTAAAGCAATAAGTTATCAGTTTATGATTTGTAACACTTTGTTTTTGTGTTACCCTGGAAGGGTTGAAAAATATGCAGCCCAAATCTGATGCTCGGCTCCCGATTACTCTACCACTATCACAAAAACTTATGTATATGGTACCTAGGTTGACAGGCTCCCTGTATGAGTCGAGGTTGTATTCTGCTATGTTTACCACTGCATTTTATGGCCTCCTCCGCATCGGGGAAATGGTGGTCATGTCCAGTGACCAGTCCCACACTGCAGCTTAACCATGTAACAAGAAGCATGCAACCAAAAGGTTTCCTACTTGTCCTCTCATCCTACAAGTTTTCTAAGGGCAGCGAAGCAAAAATTTCCCTGCAAAAGACCTCCTCAATAACTTTCCCAGTATTAAACCTTCATGAGTTTTTGGCTATACGGGGTCCATATGCTGGCCCATTGTTGTCATGCTAGTGGTTTCCCAGTCACTCGCACTGAATTTACTAAATTTCTTTCATGGGCCATTAAAATCCTGGGTCTGAACCCTAAAATCTACCAGTCCCACTCATTCAGGATCGGGGGGGGGGGGGGGGCACATATGCTGCAAGTCTGGGTTACTCCGATGTGGAAATAAGGCACTTAGGGAGGTGGAAGGCCACGTACAGCTTTCAAAAAATATATACGGTTTTGACAGAAGCGCAAGGTGTTTTTTTGACTATCCTGGCTGGTCTGTGGGGGTCCAACCAGTTCTGTGAACTGGATCTCCTTTGGCGCTCAGACCCATCTACCAGCTATATATGTTCATATTTATAAGTTTAAGTGGATAAATATCTGTATACAAGTGTTATAAGATTATTGTTTGTCTTCCCTTTCAGTAGTGTAGAGGTAGAGTAGTAGTCAATTGATTGTTGGTGTACCAGACAGAGAACAGACCATAAATGCATGATATGTGTAAAGCAGTAAGTTATCATTTTATGATTTGTAACACTTTTTTTTTTTTTTTGTTATCTTCCCAAATTTTTAATTTTGCTTTGATTATCTTAATTACTGTGTAGAAAAATAATAGACAATTGACAATACCAAATTATATGATTTTTTCATAATTTCACCATTGTTATTAGTAATTCTTACCAGGGTGACCTTCACGATAGTGACAAAATATTGAATGTAAGTCTTCCTGACAATCAAATGTATTGCACTTTGAATCTGTGACTGTGTATACATGTATTTGTATTTCATATGTTGGTCAAATAAACTCATCCTGAGTAATAAGTCCTTGGTCTCTGCACAAGCTAGTGAGGATGGCATTAAGCACTGGTACATGCCATATCTCTTCTGTGACCTTGGTTCATGTGTCCATGCCTCTAATGCATGCTACTGTAGCAATTTGTCCATGCCTGTCAAGTCACAGAGTAAATCTGGAGGAAACTTTTCTTCGGTTCTGTCCACTGAATTTTTGAACGGCAGCTTGCTGAAGGTATAACAGAAAGACTTGAATTTTGGTGACGTTAAGGTGCCTGCTCTTACTTGGGGTACATATAACGGTGGAACAAAAAGTGCCACTGTGTCTCTGTTTTTGGATACAAGCCCATCGATGTACACATTTTTAGCTTTGTCAATATGTGTAGTTTCTGTGCATGTAGCAATAAATATTCTAAAATTAATTTGTAAAATTTGAGGGGCATTTTGTTTAAGGAGTCTGATTTACACTTTGAGAAAGGATCATAACAAAACTTTTCGCATAAAAAGCTTGAAATTAATGGTCATGTAAAGACAATAGTATAACTTAGGTAACCAAATTTTTGCTTTCCTTTAAAAGGAATGGTTTTTATGTTATTGAGTCTTGAAGCATCTGTAATTAACATTGATAATTTTTTCCACTTTGGAGCTAAAAAAGCAGCATTTAAAATTGGAATATTGCCAAACCAAGAAGTGGTTACCTTAGTTATACTCTTGTCTTTACATAGCCATTAATTTCACAAAGATTCATCCATCCAGTTTTGAGTGAGGCTGTCACAAAATTACCAAGTCTTGTAAAAATTGTTTCTGACATATTCACTACCAAAGTCAAAAGATAACCAAGGTGATTTGCTGACTTTAATAACTCACAAATGACAACTGCTCAGGCCATTAATCTCTTTAACTCTGTCATAGTTTTGACCTATACACTTAGAAACAATATGGTGGTTCTAATCAGTTGCCTGTGAAATAATCTGTTCACCTGTAAAAACACATCCAGTGAGCTTTGACTGTGAATGGTTATCTAAACATCACCATTAGTGACCACATCTTACAACCATTTAACTGACTGACTCTATAAAGCAGGGACACTTTTTCATCTTAAAGTTTTGCATAGAAGTAAACATTTTACAGTGAAATATTTTGACATGAATAAAGATTAGTACTTCATCATCTTTAAAGTAGCAAAAGCTCAATTTCACTGATTTGAAGGTCTCTGGTAAGTGCGGGTGCCGTAACTGGACATCCACATGAGGGATACTTCACTCATAGCTTTCATTCATTAAAATATCTGTGTGTGCAGTGTTCAAGGTTATGTGACTGTTGTATAAATTTTTGTGGGTCATACAGGGTAAACAATTTTTATCCTAGGCACATAAAGTGCTTGAGGATATCATCTTCTGTGTCATGTGTTATTGTTTTCAAAGTAAAGACATCACCATGATATCTCAAAAAGTCTAAACCACAAATTCACAAAATTTGTATCAGACGTGTACCTAATTGTAGATCAGAAAGGCCCAAAAGGCAAATAAAAACCAGCTTCTTTTCATCATTTTTGGATTTTTTTTTTATGATTATGTTGGAAAACATTTATGAGGAAGTCATGTCAAAACCATGAACAAGATTCTACATTTTGAAAATATGGTTAACAAATCTAAATAATGATAGCAAAATACCATGAATATGTAGGTCAAAAGTTGAATGAATGGGAAAATATCCTGGCCAAACCTTACAAAATTTTGACAGCCAAATCACTTCTGTTTTGGCCACTGGCTGTTTGGCTAATAGACAGTGCTAGCCTAGACATGCAGGTGCCTTAAATTGGGACATTTTGAGAGGTTAAATAGGGTTCAGGTCAGTATACACTTCCACTTCTTTCAGTATAATAAATTTAAGATCTCTGTAGCTTGCTTGTGTACAGCTACAAAGGAGCCTAATATACATTAAACTTTGTTTTAAGTGACAGTGGCATCAAGTATTATATTTCAAAGTGGTCATGAGTTTTTTCAGTATATAGCAAGATTTTTTTACTAAACATGGAACCTCAAGTTAGTTTCTGTATTGTTTGGTAAGTCATACTTGCTGCCACAAAACAGCCAAAGCATGAAGTGCCTTCCTTATAATAGGTGGCACTACAGATAACCTTCCCCCTGGTATCTACCTATTGCAGGTGGAGACACCTGGGAGATAAACAAAGCCTGCTTCATTCATTGGTTAAAAATGGCAGGTGACAGGAAGCAGATGCTGCCACCTTGCAGAGCAATGTTTTGGCATGCCATGTAAAAATGCACTGCCAAAAGGCCCTGTAATCTGCATAAGGAATAAGTGTTTAATTGAGCAGCTGTCATAACATGCGCAATATATCACAACTAAGTGTTGATCAGGTGGTGATATTTTTGTTTATAGCTTCAAGGCGTTGATATGTTTCTTCAGTATAGATCCAATATCATGCTCATTTCAAATTAATGGCAATGCTTTTAATTTGTACTGCATTGCTAAATTAATCATGTACATGTATTGTTTGATGAAATACATCACCATTTAATTTCTAAGAAGGCAAATAGATTGATGGTAAGTTCAATGCATCTGATGTGAAATGTTCATAACTACTAACATAAAAGATAGGATTCTGTGTTCATGATGACAGTTTTTTTTTGAGATACTTTAGTAGAGAGTAGGTCTCTTATGACCAATCTCCATGTCTGCGACATGCAGAAATAATTGGTAATATGACTTTATCAGTCTCATTTGCCACAAGTGATAAATCTCCCCCATGAATATTAACTTATGATATGTTGTCATTCTGAATTCACTTGGGTCTCTCTTGCATGCAGAATTTTATTCCTTAAAATGCTGTCCCCTTTTTTCTTTTTTTTTCTGTTATTAAAAGTACTAAAGTGGCTTCTGATATGAAGCAGTGGAGCTCCTGCCTGTAATGAAAGAACTTTCTCAATCCATACCGGACTACTTTTTGCATTCATTTTTTAAATATGATCTTGAATATTTCAGTTTTTTAATATCCTCTACCCATGAATTTGGGAGCGAAGGGGGCATCAAGTTATGGGCTCAGCCCATCCTTCTGTCAGAAAACATTGTCAGGACTGTTTCTTGGAAACCGCAATACATTGGCCACTTAAAGTAAAGTGGCAGCAAACTGTGTATAACTGCTAAGTGTGGGTTTCTTTAATTTTATTTATTTATTTATTTATTTATTTATTTATTTATTTATTTATTTATTTATTTATTTATTTATTTATTTATTTATTTATTTATTTATTTATTTTTCAATTTTGACCCGGCATACACAAACAAGTGGTATCTGTGTGATGATACATAATATGATATAATATATGATATCACTTACGGCTCTTGTTAAGGCCAATGCCTGTTAGTTGATCTGTAGAACTATTTGTGGTCATGTTCTTGCAACTGAATCATGTTAACAACTCTAACCTTTTCCTGGTCAAATCATCCAAAAGTGCCCAGATGTGAATTGTTGTCTGCTTTAATGTTTTTACTTAAATTCCATGCGAATATAACATATTGTTGTTGAGACTGTCACTTGTAGGTAAGACCTGTGAGGATGGCATGGCATTGGATGGGTGCAGTGTGCCCAATCTGTACCAACAAAGCTATTGACACAGTCTTATTCTTAGCAGGAAAAGGCCAATGTTTTTGTGTGCATTATGACAGTGCAACCACCCATTGCTGGTGGATGAACAGGTTGGATTCCATGGTCAAATCTGACTCAGAAGGATGTAATTTTTTTGGTTTCTGTTAGTTGGGAACCTGTCATGGCATTTTGAATAATTTTGTTGGGCTAATTATCCTGCTTCATTGATTCATCAACAACAGTTGTGAAGCACTGCCAGACATTCTTTTAACTGTTTTCCATGCATTAATGGTTTTTAATATGGCTAGTTACCCTTCTTCACTGACTAGCAAGGTTCATTAATTCTTTCAGTGCCAACTGCAATTAAAGTTGATCTATAAAAAACAAAGTGCTGTGAATTATAAGAGTGCTAGATTCATGTTTCTTATAAAAAGACCTTTCTTTCAAGTACTGGTGCCTGAAGTTACATAGAATATGATAGTCCAGGTCAACAACTTTTTTCAACATGCAATGCACCCAAAACATGCAGAGGAAACTGTTAACACAGTAAACAATGTGGTACTGAAAGTGTTAAGAACCTTCAGACATTTTTTGGCCTATATGTTTCTCAAAAAGTATTGCAGGCATCCATCTAAAACTTGTGTGGCTGACACATATTGGGCATACAACATTGTTATTTATGAGGTATGTGGGTAATATCTTCCTCCAGTAACTTATTAGGGAGTTGCTCTTTTTCTTGGAAAGCATAGCAGCAAGCTGTCTAAACTTTGAGCACAGCTAAACCTAGCTTGGAATGTGTGTCGCAGCAGTATTTTATGTGCCTATTGTGATCCTTCCTCATTAATCAACTAGCAAAATTCATTAAGCCACTGTTTTGCAGAAAATACAGCAGGTAGACCTTACATAGCAGGTGAGCACTGGCCTTGTTGTATTTGACTGATTATCCTCCAGTTCATCAGTGAAATTTATTGGACACCAGTCCATGAACGAGTTTTTCTTTGTGAATATACATGTACTGACTAAGGCATATATAGCTAGCACATCGACGGCAACTCTTAAATGTGGTATTTGACTTCACATTCCCTGTGCATTTTGCTAAAAGTACAAAATTAAATACTGACCAAAATTAAGTAGATTTGGTTTCACAATATTAGAATATCAGCAGACGGAGATCCAACTTATTAAGTTCAAACAGTAGAGTGTGTGTGTTAGATGGACTTCTTAAGTCAATTTTTGCCAAATATATTTACTTGAGGAACCCCAGTATAGGCCCTATACATGTCAATGAAAGATGGTAGCATTAGTAGGTGCTGTTCATGCAGACTTTGTACATACATGTATGACCATGTTTGTTTGTTTTGGGACCAGTTGAGTGAATGTGCCAAGTTGATCTTTTAATTCAGAGTTCCCTAAAAGTTTTGAACAGCTCACATAATTTCAACTATGATAGAATTTAATTTTGGTTATTACCCAAATTTTGATGTCAGGAACGTATATCTTATCAATCTAGAAGAGCCCTCCCCCTCCCCTTTCCAAATATTTTGTGAATTGTCTTTCCATTTTCAACAATGTCATGGATATAGTATGTGTCCAGTTTTGTGAAGAACTCCTCAACATAAACCAACTTTGTGTTAGAGATTAAAAGCTTAGCTGCTGGTGTTTCTGAATTTCTTGGCCCATGAATGGATGTCCAAGCTATGAAGCATAAATATTCACTGACTGATTGAGCCTCTCATGCCCCAAAGGGTCCTAAGACCATCAGAGCATTTTAAAGCCACATGGCTTCCCAATGCAAATTAACCCTATCACCTTGAATTAAGGCTGACTCCTAGACCTTAATTTGTTCAACAGGTGGTGCTGCAATTTTCTATTTTTTTTTTTTTTTTTGATGAATTTTTGTGTTAAAGCTATTTTTGATGACTTCTCCAAAACTGTCAACCAGGGTTTTGGACTAGTTTCCAAGATTGGTGGAATCTTATTCATCCATTTAATATCACTGTCAGCAGAATTAGTTATTTTTGGTTATTTCTTTTCACCAAGTAAGTAATCCCTGAATAACTGTCTCCTGTTGGCTAATTTTTTCATTCATCAAGAATTATGTAAAAAACAAAATATTTCATTTGTGGCATTTTTGAATTTTTTGAAATATAAAATAGCAACTGAGGAACACATTTTATACTGTCAAGGTAAACAGGAACTATTCGTGAGCAGGCGGTCCAGTATTGGGAACTCGTTTTGATTAGATTATTTTATACATTGACAGGACTGTCTATGTTCTCTCATAGATTCAGGTGTAGCTAAATTTTCATATGTACACTCTGTTACATGATCTTTTATTGCCAAAGTATATGTAACATTTTGTCAACCACACATGCTGTAATGTATCTATATAGTGTCTGAATTCTCCTCACTTCATGTCCACAATTGTAATTTGTATGAAAAATCAATAAAGAACAAATTTAAAAAAAAAACAACAAAAAAAAAACAAAAAAAAACTGTCAACCAGATTCACTTCAACTTTTGGGTGGTTCTCCACCAATTCATCCAAATGGTCACACTCCAGTGATTTGTGGAATTTGTATGACATGTTTAATTTTTTGGTAAAATCTTTAATAGTAAATCTTCTCCAAGACATCCAAGCCAATTGCTTTGAAATTGCATACGTTCACCTCCAGACCTTACTTGATTCAACAGGTGGTGCTGTTTTGCCTTTTTAAAAGAATATTTGTGTGTTTTCATTTACTCTTTCTCCCAAATTGTAAGTTGGTCCTCTTCAGACTTATTGGAAATGTATGTGGATTTGATCTCCACCAAATGTATTCATTACATGGTGGTGCTGTTATTTTCAGATTTATTACAAATCGAAATTCGAAAAAATTGGTTATGGGATATATGTTCATGTTAGCAACAGTGTTGATGGTCTTAAACAAAGGTGACCTTGATATTGTTCTGCAGTGCGCAGGACCACTTCATTCTGTGCATGTAAGGTAAGTTGAGCACAGGACTGTCACAGTCCTCTTGTTTTTGCGTAAAATGTGGAAAAAATGTTCTGCAGACCTGCTCTGGTCTCCTGAGTTGCTGGAAAGTATAACCATGACTCTACCAGGATGAAGGCACTTGTGCCAGGTAATTTTAAAATAAACTCTATGCACTCTTTCACTTTTTCTTCCCAACATATGAAAATTTCTAAATGTGTTTAGCATCTTTTATGTTTGAAAAGTTAGTGACATACTTGTCTTAAGCTTTTTGCTTTCACAAGTTGTTATTGTATCACAGATGCTCATTTTGACCTGCTTAATACAGGAATCTGCCCTCCTGGCAGCATAGGATCCCAGTTAATATGAATATACCTCCTTTTGCTTTAAAATTACATAGGCATACACATTTGAAGTCCCCTAGACCTTAACCTGTTTTACAGGTGCCACTGTAGGTACATGATTCACATATCTGCATCACAAGACCCAACAATTGCAGTGAGTTGCCTAATTGGAAGTCCCATAATCTATGATGACCAATCAGATCAGAGAACATTGTCAACCCTTAGGCTATGCACAGCTTCACATGCACCTAACAACCTACCCACAGGTTCCCTTGCAAGTTCTCAGGCAAAGAATGGCCCCCATTCACAGGTTCTGGTCACATGACCTGAAAATTGCAGTGAGGTGTCCAAATTGAAGCTACATAATTTCCAAGTTGACCCATCAGATAAAGGAACAGCTTCCCCGGGAATATGTTCCATGATCTTACCGTGATATGTCAAAAAATATTCACTGCAGCTGTAGCCAACTTCTGTCAGAGATGCACTGTATAATGGACCTGGTTCCTATTTTCAACCAGCTTCCTCTTATTATGTCTGGGTGCCAACCCAGACATTTTGTTTTTCCAAGAATTCTTTTCTTTCTTTCTTTCTTTCTTTCTTTCTTTCTTTCTTTCTTTCTTTCTTTCTATTTTATGACCAAATTTGTCTGGAGTTTTTCTCCGACCCTACTATTCCGACAACCACCAAATTTGCCATGGTGACTGACCTACCAGTGAAATTAGGTAACTGACTTGGAATAGTCAGGATTATTAAAATTATGCCAATGAGGGGCAATTCAAATTTTAAATGCTCCATATCTTCTAAACTATTGGAGATAGACACAAAGTTCTAACTTACACATATAGGTTTGAGACAACTGGCAAATCCAATAGCATACAAACAAAACTTGGGGAATTTTAACGTATGCTAAATTCACCAAATTTCTCTCCAATCCACATACAGGCCTTGAACTGCTTTCTGTATGACTTATTGCTTGACCTCCATGGTGCCAGGCAACCATTTTGCATTCATGATTAATTAGCTTGAACCTGTCTTACAGGCAGCTTTCTACCCATGCATGCTAGATGTATGCTTTGGAAGGTTTGGGTCTTGTACCAAATTGGGGGGGGGGGGGGGGGAGACTCCCAACAACTGTGTAATGAGGCTCTCAATAAAATACAAAGTATCTCTTTCTGTTCATGCAGGAATATATTGACTCCATGCTGCCATATGTACCAAGCAGGGGATGTTTCCATCAGTGCAGAACAGACCTGTTTTTGCCTGAGGCAATGTCAGTGTGCTGATCTTATCAGTTCCAAGGGATAAGAGGGACTGGACTTCTAGGCAGAACAAGAGTGTACCCTCTGTTAAAAATAGACTACATACAGAGCTGAGTCAGTGACCAAATAGGATTGAATTTGTGTCATCTCAGTGGACACCTTCATGTCTTTGTTTTCTTGTAACCAGTGAGATGAAGCCTGTTGTTCATAGCCAATACTGAGACAGTATAGTTTTGTCTTGTTCACTGGTACATGTTTATGTAGTTTCTTGACAGCTTCTGTTAAAATTTGTTTATGCAATAAAGAAAGAAAGACAGTTTTGTGTTGCATGTATACACATCCCCTTGAATTATAGTATGTATACACTGTACATATATATATATATATATATATATATATATATATATATGTGCATGTATGAATAATGTACATATATATGCACACATACTCATCCATACTGCCCAGCAAGGCTGACCCTCTCAGGAGTGGGCATTTTTCTCTGGTCCCATGGGTGACTTTTCTCTGGTCCTAAGGGTGCTCAGTTTAGAGAGGTTTCACTGTATTAGTAAACACTGGAATATTTTTCCTTCCTTCCTTCCTTCCTTCCTTCCTTCCTTCCTTCCTTCCTTCCTTCCTTCCCTCCATCCTTCCCTTCTTTCTTTCTTTCTTTCTTTCTTTCTTTCTTTCTTTCTTTCTTTCTTTCTTTCTTCACAACCAAGCTTGCCATGCTGACTGACCTTACCAGTGAAATGTGCATCGATATCTCATTTGGAATAGTCTTGATGTTTAAAAGTATGCAAATTTAGGGGCAATTAAAATTTTAAAAGCTCCATATCTTTCAAAATGTTGCAGATACTCAAAATTTCAATGTGCATATATAGGTTTGTGACACCTGGCAATATTATGGACAGTACAAGTTAAGTAGAATTTCAAATTATGCTAACAAGGGGCTTTGAAAAGTTTCAAAGTTGGATATCTCCAAAACTATTATACATAGACATGCTATTTCAACTTCAATTTATGGGTTTGTGGCAAAGCTGCATCCAATGAACCATGAACCAAAGTTGTAGGATTTTAGTTTATGCAAAGTAGGTATACATGCAAAATTTAAATCTTGAATAGCTTCAAAACTATTATAGATAGAGGTGCCATTCCTACTTCGATTTTTGGGTTTGTGGTAAAGCCCTATCCAATGAACCATAAACTAAAGTTGTAAGCTTTCAATTTATGTAAATTAGGCAAATACACAAAATTAAAATTTTGAATAGCTTCGAACTTTTATAGATACTAGCTTCATTCAAAGTTCCTTTTATAAGTTTGTAACATGGCCACATCCAATGAACTAAGAACCAAAGTTGTAGTATTTTACATTATAAAAATTAGGCAAATACACAACATTTAGATTATGTTGAACAATGGCAACGTGTAGCATTTCAAACTGGTCTCATTTTGAAGGCACCCAGACATATTTGCAGTGAAGCAAATCTTCTTTTCTAGTTATTTTTATTTTTTTAATGAAACTTTTAAAGTATTAATTTCAAGGCTGTCTGAGTGGCACACAATGGGATTTTGTCATCATAGTATTTCAAAATATATATATATAAGGGAACAATGAACAATGTTGCCATAATATCTCAAGGATATATCCCAGCTTCACCAAATTTTTATCAGAGATGCACATTATATTTCCCGTATATTTCATAATGGACCATGTTCCGATTGACAACCATGCAGCTTCTTGTTATTATTTTTAAACTTGTTATGAAACTTTTGAAGTATTTCTTTGAAGGCTGTCTGAGTGATGCACAAACGGACAATGTTGCCATAATATCTCAAGAAGGATTCATCACAGCTTCATCAAATTTTTGGTGCGGTTACATCATATTATGGCACCTGTCCTAAAAAGAAGTTACCTACAAATACTTCGATCTCTACTTATCACAGAATAAGCTTTATTGCACATACACTGATACATGGTCAGTATGGTACAGCATACAAATAATATAAACACATGGTTTCAAGATGAACAGAGAAAAATAACTTAACTAAATATACAATAGCAAATATTTACAGAGAGCTACATCTGCTTGTGGCAGCCAAGATGTAACATAATATTAGGTTGTTTTTGGCATCTCAAATACTGGTTTATAAATGACTGTGTTTGTCTTATGACATAATGGTCACCCTGTGAACCAGTCAATAAAAATTTGAAATTTGAGTTTTTCATCCTCAGATAGATTTATGTGTCACAAATTTGTAATTTTAATTTTTACATTCAAGTCATTCCTGGTTTGATTGTACAGATTACACTAAATGTACAGCTGAATAAGAAATGTGCTGCATCCTCTATTTGATGATTATTCCAGTTTATGCATATTCTATTCTGAGGATCAGTTTTGGTGTAGCGTCCACGGTCCAGTCTCTGTTTTCAAATCATGTGCACTTATTCACTTATTCGAAGTTGAGTCAAATTTTTACATTTGTTGAGTGGGGGGGGGGGGTTACTCCCATTACTTAGCATTACGGGTAGGTTCCCCATTTTTGACCACTGATCGCTTTCAAAGACCCCCCTTTTCCAAATCATAGATGTTTTTAAAATGGTCATTCCCAAAGACCCTCATAAATTGTACTTGAGCTCAATTTACGGCTCTTTTTACCTTATGGGATGTGCACTTCTACTGTTGGACTTTGTCAATACCAGCTCCCAAAGACCCCCCCCCCCCCCATTTTCTTTTTGATTAGTTCCCATTGCGTCTGGGTTTCATACCCTCAGCGGAGCATACCCACCCTAAAATATAGGTAGTCGAGCCTAAGATTGAAATTTAAATATTCTTCTCTGCAGGAGGTCTTGACTTTGCAATATGTTCTCAGTTTATTATTGTTACCTCTATTTTCACCTTGATTCTTGAATATATTTCAGCCAGTGGAATTCATAGTTACAGTGCAGCTTCTCCAGCAAAATTCAATATGATATATCTAAACATGCCGTGCATTAATTAAACATTTTATTATTTTACGCCGAATCAAATGAATTGAAAATAAAATATGGTTGCAGTTGTATCAGCCCCCAGCACCCGTATCGTCACGAAAGTCTCGTGACGATACGGGAGCTCGGAGGCTGATATAGGCTAGCTACAACCATGTGATAACCTTTAATAAAGGAAATATTTATAAAGGCTTCATATTTTCATTTGATTTGATTCGGCGTAAAATAAAAAAATGTTTAATTAATGCACGACATGTTTATATATATATATATATATATATATATATATATATATATATATGTATTTGTGTCGTTTTGCCCAGAACCACTTCCTATAGTAGTCAATATCATATATTTATATATATATATATATATATATGGAATTTGATGGCCCTGGTGAAGGCCTGGCGGATCGGGGCTATCAAATTCCTGACAATTCAGCCCCGTCATGGTTTATTCTGATTCTAACATGGCAAATAAGATCGATAAAAACGCCAACAAAATCACCTTGCGGGTAGGCCCACAACACAAACCAAGGCGCACGCTTCGAGCAGCATGGATAAATGTGACGTAATTATTTCGCCGGTCGATCATCGTAAGGGGTTTAGAAATGAACGAAACAAACCCAAAAAACACAGTCTTACATATTGTATTTTTGTGTCTTTTACTATTACCCTTAACTACAGTTGCATAAAGTGTGACAGCTTTTAAGAAATACATCAGCCACATGCGTAGACACAGTTCCCAACCGAAGCGACAAGTCAAATTTCCCAAGGCCCTTCGCACCCCAAACTTTTGCCTGGAACTGATGTCATGATCAGACCCAGATCGCACTGCATGACGCACATGCACCTTTTCCCCGATGCTGAGTGTGGCTTCCACAACACAAGCATGATTGAATGATGACGACAGCCGACAGCGCGAAGCGTTTGTGCTGGTGTCCCCTCCACGCTGTAGGCCTACCCGCAAGGTGATTTTGTTTGCGTTTTTCTCGATCAAATTTGCCATGTTCAGAATAAACCACGGCATACATAACTAATAACTATTAACGGCAGGGCGGAATTATTAGAAATTTGATGGCCCCGGTCCGCGAGGCCCAATTTGATACGCCAGGCCAAACCCAAGCCAAGGCCGGGTCCATCAATTTCCTGATAATTCCGCCCTGTCGTGGTTTATTCTCGCAATAAGGCAAACAAACGGCCAAGTTTTCGGGGTGGGGGTGTAGTGAAGTGCTGTCATAACTTTTCTCAGTAAGACGTTCAAATTCAAAATTCTGTTGCCAGTAGGATTGCGCACTGTCCCTTTGCTGGCAGTCATTTTCAGGGCGATAGTTATTTGTTTCCTCCATCTCATCATCATCATCTTCTCTTCTTTTTTTTTTTTTTTTCTCCTTCCTAGGCCACCTGTGTCACACAGGACCGCGGCGCATAAGCGGAGAGCCACAGTATTATTATTATTATTATTATTATTATTATTATTATTATTATTATTATTATTATTATTATTATTTATTAATAAAAGAAACCTTACATCTCTGACTCTGTTTGATTATTCAGGAGAAAAGTTGCTAGCAACCATTTTCAGGGAGCTGATAAGTGATATCTGGGATTGGGTATACACTGTCATGTGCTTGATATCAAGCCTCATTTTGACCCTAATTTTCTTTGAAAAAAATATCACACCCATTGCCCTCAGCCTCAGGCTCATACTAGTCATAGTCATATCATCATATATTACTATGCGGTGTAAATACAGCCCTGGGCCTGGTTATCATTATTGTTTATCTGGTTGGTATGGGAACATGAGCTTTGGTATTTCAGAGCAAGATGGCTCAAAATGAATCTAAAATCAGCACATATGGGGGCTTTTACCTTGTAATATGTATAGCCAATCAGATGTGAGCAGCCACAAGTTCCTAATTATAAACTCATAAATATCATCCTCAAAATGGTTACTAGGCATTCAGTTCCTGCACAGCCAATCAGAGAACAGGATTCTCACACCCCCCTAAAAAGGCCTAATTATTAATTCATAAATATAAACCTGACTGTCTCAGATTGGCCATATAGACACTGAGTGCCTACTAACCAGGGGTGATAGGATTATCAGCCTGGCTCTCTTTTGTCCAAATTTAAAATTATTAATTGGATGATATCTGGGTGAGGCTGGCTTTCCTGAGACTGAGGATCTGCATAATCAGCATTCTATAGCCTAGGCCTATTATTTTCACCGAATGGAAATATAAAGGTTATCACATGGTTGTAGCTGTATTATGACTGTATCAGCCCCTCGCATCCGTATCGTCACAAGACCAAATGCGAGGGGCTGATACAGGGGGTGATACAGCTACAACCATGTGATAACCTATAAGTAGGCATTACACATGAATATAGCCAGGGCTGTATTTACACTGGATGTTAATATTTCTATCTATTAGTAGCCTATAAAAGTAGAAAATACTCACTTTTAAAAGTCACAGCTATAAGTGGCTAATTTTTCTAAAAGACCTGTTTCAGTCTTAGATTTTTGTGCTTATTATTCTGACCCTTGTACGAGTCTTTAAAACATAGCTTTAATATTGCTCTTTCATTTCTTAGGAAACAAATATATGGAAATAATTGTATTTAAAGTGTGCTACTGCAAAGTCTCCAAAAAAGAGAAAAAATTGAGAAAAAAAACATTGTGGGAGCCGAGGGTAATCTGTTCTCTGAATGTTATTTTAGAATTCTCCTGTGAAACCACTAGATGCAAACTTGATGGAACTACCTTGAGTGGGCCTTTTACCACATTTGTTAAAATGGTCAATGTTCCAGTGATTTTTTATTTTTTGGGTTTTGCATTGAATTTTTTATTCCTTCTTGGTCAAATTCTTTTTAAATAACCATCTGTGTAGATGAAACTGCTTGGCTAAATGCATTGAAATTACCACATGGTGATTACACAAGGAAACCTCTGGGTACTCTAAGACAACCTTATTCAGTTCCTGCAGGTGGTGCATACACTAATTGAGTGTAGGGTATAGAATAAATAACTTTACTGACACATACCACACATAAATGATGTAGTCCAAAATACACTAAGACATAAAAAAACTGTTAAAAAAAGTATGCATCATGCACATGAGGTTGAAAAGACTGGAGAGCAAGGTTGACTGAAAAAAAAAAAAAATCCTTACTTGATTTTGAATGTGCAGTGAATTGGGACTAATTGCACTCTTATAGTTATAAAATATTCTCACTCTCATCACTGCTCATAATTTCTGAGAAAAACTCTAAGACTAAATGAAGAGGACTTGAGGGGTGTTGGAGAAATGAAGACAAAGAGAGTTAGAAATTTCATTCCATCCCATCATACCAATACAATAGTACCATTTAATGTGTTCCAGCTACATAATACAAATATGTGATGCTTTGAAAGTGTCCTGTGGAGACCTATTTGGAATGCATGCTTATATTCCAAGATTTTTTTTCTCTACAATTAAGTTTGCTGAACTGACAGAAACATGTTCAACAACAACAAGTGATTCCTATCTAATTTTTCAGTATACTTGTAAAAATTGCAGGTTTCATTCAACTTTTTGTTGAGCAGTAATTCTGTTCTGCACCTAACAAAAATCTTGCCTATTACAGAATTTTTTCAGTAATTCGTGATTGCATTTTCAGATTCAGATGTTTTTTCTGCAGTTAGTGGAACAAGATGTCCTTTGATGTGGGGCATGCTGTCAAGTTAGGTGTTGTATACAGTTCCCATTAAACATGTTTTCTGTTGATGAGAAACTTAAATGGAAAGATTGGGGCAGATGACATTTTACATCAGGGCAATTTGAGTAGCAAAGGGTTAATAATCAGTTTGTCTGAATCTTTCTTACAGTTGTGACCATTGTATAGTAGGTAATCGTTTGGCCTCAAAATATGTCATTGTCAGAGATACCTATAAATTATTGAAGTTAATCATCAGAAATTGAGAATAGATATAACTAAATACAATTTTTACCCTGGCTTTGTCAGCCAACTGGTATTGTCATCATTATGTTCATCTGTCTGTTACTCTTGTGGACTCGATCTCCCCTTTTTGCAATAAAACCAAAAAACTCCACAACATTAAATAAAACTGGGATAAGGCATCTATGACAGACATAGGTTGGGACTGTATTTGGGTCATATTGACCTAATTTTCAATGTCACTTACATAAATTTTGTTAAAACTTGATAACTTGATCCTGAAAGACTTAATGAAACTTCATGAAATATAATAGGATTATGCATATAGGTGAGATCTGGTAGTGTCACCTTGACCTTAATGTTTGAAGGTCACAGGGTCACTTATTTGAATTTTTGCTCTATACAGCAACTCCAGAAAGACCATGAAACATTGTGAAACAAAGTAGAATAATTAAATTATTATGGATAAAGGTTGAGATTCTGTTTGGGTCAACTTGACCTAATTTTCAAGGTCGTGGGGTCATTTGCTTGAATTTCATTTCTATGCAATAAAACCCAAGGAAGTTGACATGATGTCACTCATAAGTAGGATCATGTATTTAGATGAAAACTTGGGTAGGAATTGTATGGGGGTGTAGGTCTTTGAGAATAGATTTACAGTTCACAAAAAAGCTGCCACACATTTTTTTCTGGAATATACTGAGTAAAGTAGTTTGTGTTGACATTAATTTATACTTTCATGTTCTATTTAATCTGCACAGCTACTGTGCATGTAACATCTGGATTGGATTAAGATGAGGAATTTGCATAAAATCTGGAGACTTCTTGTTGTACCGGTATAGAGGTAAAAAGTGTCCATGATGCACATAAGTACCACTTTAAATATACAAATCATTCCAGGTGCATTTTTTTTCCCTCCTCCTTAAACGTACAGGCTAATGAAAGGATACATGTATATAACATTGTCCACTTGCAATTTATAGAACCTGTTTCACATTCACATTTTTTGTGACAACTGGGCAGCACTGCATATAAATTACATTTCATTCACACAGAGATATTTGTTCAGTCACACATTCAAATGGTAAATGTCTTTCCTCATTTCATATCTATAGATTTTAATGTCACGTTTGCATTCACATAAGCCCAGCAGATTTATCTAAAAAATATACATGTTGTGCTGATAGTAGATTCTTGTCTTTTTTTCTCTCTTTTTGCCTTAAGGAAATACCAGGTGTTGAGCATTGCAGAAATGCCAATACAGGTAGAGGAAAACCATCAGAGTATGATGTCAGTAGAGAGATATCACCATTGCTCAGTTTATCTTTGTGCTTTTGTCCTAAAGTCTTCCCCCCCCCCTCCATATATGCATGCTATCAATATACAGCAGCAAACAGGACAATTCTTCCACAAGAGTTGATATAGCCTGCAGTCTGAAAGCACATTGTCATCGAAATCTGAGGAGCTCAGAAGATCTGATATATTCCTATCTGTCCCTTGATGTATGATCACCAGATCTTTGCCTGCTTAAATAAGCAAAAAGAAATAGCAATAATATTCAGTCATAGAGTGCAAAGTGAGCTGCAAATATTGAACTTGTGGCAGTGTAGAGATCAGAACATGCATCTGTGAGGCATGCCAGGCAGCAGGTACCAAGGATGAGCTTGGAGTGACGTGCTTCTGTTTTGTAGTTGTGGCAGTGTGCTGTAGTGATAAAGGACAACAATTGATCCATTTCACATTGCGTGGCAGTGAGATTAAAGTGCTGCCACTGTCACATCGCGGCCAATCTCCCCAGGATTGGGTTCACATTGAATAAGGGCCAGCAATTTTGAAGACGATCTGTGGCCAGAATTAGAGTATCCCTTGGACCTGGCGTAAAAGGGATATATTCACCATGCTTAATTTATTTTCCAATTATTGCCATAGATATAGGGTATATGGTGCACAGAAATGAATCAGAATCATTTAGAGAAAAAATCTTAAGTGATAAAAATTTCTGTGGAACGGTCCAAAAGGTCGATGAGTTTGGTTAAGTGACCATGCATATAGGCAATAATTTCCCTGGTTGGGAAACTGCTTGACCCATGTTATGGTAATGTATGATCTATCTGAGAGTCCACCCACAGTCAGGCATCTATACAGATTAGCTTCCAAAATGTCACTTGAAGGACACACATGGCTGTTGTCAATCTGTGCTGCACTGTTTGGTTCCAGTGGGACAAGGTGAAGTTACACCTTTACAGTGAAATCTCATTATAACGACACTCACATATTTGATATATTCAATATAATGATACATTTTCATGGGAAAAAGTTCATTTTCTTTGTTATTTGATTCATTTATCTGACATACTCAGTTATCTGACACTTTTTGAGGGAACAGATGGTGTGATTATAATGAGTTTTCACTGTACATGTATATGGTCAAGGTATTGAGATGTCATAAATGAATGAAGTGAGCCATTTGTTAAAGTTTGAGGGAACACAATTGGCAATTTAAATGACAATTTACTGAGCATTTCCTTCAAATCAGCAATCTGGAACAATTCCTTAAAATGGGCAACCTTGGTAACCTCTCAAGCTAATTGTCCATATGGCCCTGTAGCCAATGAATTCTGACCACAAAGATTTGAGTTCATTTTGATGACACAGCAGCATGCTGACATGTCTATATTAATGTCTGTGTCCAGAGGATGATATATGAGCATTATACCTTGGTAAGTTCCTTACAGCCAGCTACAAGTACATTTCAGAAGTCTTAAAGTTGAGACTTTAATGTGCACATAGTCTTAAAGTTTCATCTACATGACTGTACATGTATGTGTGCCTGAAAAGAAACAGTTGAATACTAGCTTCGAGCTAAGTCTTGAAGATAGGCTACCATATGGCTGCTGCATCAAAAAAGTTATACACACATTTTTAAAGAGTTTTGGTACAAGTTAGGCTAGAGTGAGATTCATGTTCACAGGATAGGTTAACTTGTGGTGAATCAACTCCTATTGTGGGCCCATGCAGTGGGCCGGTAGATCCATGGGCCTCGTGCCTTGGCTCTACTTTTATATTAATCAATTCACTTAAAAAAGTGTTCAATGTGGAATTAATATTCCTTGAGACATGTTAGTGCACTCACTGAAGCTATTGCTTCCAGAGGGTGAAGTGTCAAAAAATGCAATATATTAAAATGATGTCACAATGGCAATGGACCAAGTCACATTTGGCGTGTAGGTTCTCACAATAAACTTCAACCCTATATGGGCCTGCCTTCAATGGTTGTATTGATGTGTTTTCACATAAAATGCTCTGGTAAAAAGCATGTATACATGTACATGGACAACAAATAGTTACTCTAAGCTTATTGCACATTACATCATGAAGTCTGCCCAAAAGGCAAATGGGTGCCCACAGAGAGTAAGAAGGGACATGGGAACTAGAGCTGCATGTATCATGTTGAGCAAATGCAAGTGTTGTCAGAGGAAAACACCCAAATGAATTTGCTGGGGATGTAAGCTACCTTTATGAGAAAAGCATACATGTACAGTTAAAAAATAACATGGTTCTGTGGAATACTATATGTAAAGAAATGTATCAATTTTTTTTTTTTTTTGAAGTTACTGACGGGGAAGATATTTCTTTATTTAATTATAATGGAGACTTCTCAACAAAAGCCTAACCGAGTTCCACTTCATGGATCTCATTAGATCAAGTCTGATTTTAAAACTCTTCATGGAAACATGTAACTAGCAGACAAATTGTCAAATCCAGCACAGAATCTCATTTTTGACCATTATTTCAACTTCTATATATCAGCTACATGTGTATATGTCTGTCTTGTATTGGTTTTTGAAAAGCATGCAGACAAAAGGCGATATAAATTTTCTGTCTGTCTGTTGTTTGATCCTGTGTTCAATCTGAGTTCTGGGCGTTAACTGGAAAGCTTTTTGAACTGGGAATTTCTACTTGTACGTGCTTATGCACCACTGTAGGGTCTAGGCTAAGTTTGAAGCCCAGTGGCCTTGATCTCTTCTTCAAGGTCACAGGGCAATTTTTTTTGTGTATTGATCATGACTACACTTTTTCCAAAGAGAGACTGTGAATACCAAAGTTATAAATGGGGTGAGGGGGCATGGATCCAGCAATCTTGGATTGCATTTTAATCTGTTTTGAGTGGAATATATCTGTGACTGCTGAATTGTTGAAACGATACATTACACTGTATATTGCCTTGAGATATGAATTGCATTATTTCCAAGTGTTCCACTTATATACATGTAGGTGTCATGCATGCACACATATGGTTTGAGCCTTTGCTGTGCTATCAGACTGCATGGCCTCATACACTTCAACCATGTTGTATTTTGTAGGTGCTACATGCTGTGGATGTAGTAGTTACAGCAGAAAAGTAACATGCTAATATAAATTTGGGACAGAATATTGAATGTCTTACAATTTAAGATCCTATGTGCATGTACATGTATCGTGTATATGGGTCTCATCAGCTAAGGATCAAGAGAAAAGATATTGCTCGGGATTTATATAGTGGAAGAGGTAACACTATGTAACTACATACATGTACATGTTGGACATTGCACACACATCATTGGGCAGCTTTACAATCTCCACTGTTGTACATGTACCAGTACATCTCTGCATGGAGGAGTAAGAGGAAACATCATGGACAGGAGCAAGTTTGTAAACAAAAATTGAGTTTGTGGCAGGACCGGGTGCCAAGGAGAGGAGTTTCTGATATCAGTCCGTGCAGTGGGTGGGTTCACCTGGCTGATTTGCCAGTTGGAAGTTTTCTGGGAATGGATTATGGTAGAAGGATGGCTGTATTTACCAGGACACAAGCACAACCCTCTGTGCTACAGTGGTAACTATTGTAAGCTTGAGAAAGGTTGCTGCACCTTAATGTATGAATCTTTGCTGCAATTGAATACGTTAATAATTCTAATGATGAAAGATAAACTTGGGTATCATTTTCTTTTTTATTGGGGGGGGGGGGCATATTAAACCACCTCTTGACTTCTGAATATGTATATGTATATATATATATATATATATTTATATATATATATATATATATATATATCTACCAGACTGAATGCCTTTTAAGTACATCCATCAGTATCCATGGCTTTAGCCTGCAGGAGTATAGTTGTTCAGCTGGAAAAAAAAAGCAACATCCAATGGGTTGCTACTACATTGTATGCATAGAAAAATTTGATATCGAAGTATCCTTTTGAGTGCATTTTTTTTACTGTGCAAATTAGCTACAGTTTTCCAAATATTTATCACAGGAAAGCCCAACATTCAGCCAACTTAACATACCACTGGCACAATTTCCTTTGTTACAGTTTGGCAGCTTAATGTTTATGTGTTAGTACAAAAAAAAATTCTTTGTAAATTACAAACTAAGTATCAATTTTCAAAACTTGTATAACTCTTTAAACTCAATAATACATCCAGAAAAATCAAAATCTACAAAAAAGTGAACATTGGGGGTTTGAAAAGTCATAATTATGACAAACAAGGAAAAAACTTAAAACTTACAATTACAATCAAAATGTTGAAATTTAACTGGTATGAAAATGATGATTTTGAGAACAAACTCAAATTACAACTTTTAAAACCTGTGATTATGAGAAAGCTGAAAATTAGAGTTTAAAAAATTGGTGGTCTTGATATTCATATTTGTATTGCATTGAAGAAAAAAATACATGTACATAAAACAGGCTCCCTCTTGGTACATGTGGAAGATTGAGAGTGCATGAGGCATTTTTGTTGAGTAATATGTTAAAAGGAATACTGCTTTAACATTTCAGGGCATCCCATTATGAGTAGTGCTTCTACATAGCTGTATAATGTGCACATGTACAAATGATATTGTGATATTCTAAAAGCATTTGCAACAATATTTTTAGGTTAAAAACTTCAGGATTATGTTCAACTAAAGAGAAAATTCAAATCCAAGGGTAACAGTTGCGTGGGGCAGTATTCTGGGTCAAATATTTGTCAACTACACAAGTCTATACATAAATGTATAGTTAAACAGTGGCATATCAACCAGGGCATTAACTGTATGTCTGGGAAAAATCATTTTTTTCCTGCCGTTCCATGCAGGTGGATGATTTGCTGGCCATGCAGTCTATATATCCACATGTATATTGCTTGCATGTGTTGCAGCAGCCAGGTCACATAGTACTTTTCCCCTAATTTGTCCAGCTCTTGTAACCTTTGTCACCTGTGTTTGTTATGTGGGTTTTGAGGGTCTGGTACAAAGAGGGTAACCTGTACAGAACCTATTACATTTACATCCGAAAAATGATTTGTTGCTGTGTTTTCCTGAAACAAATATGCAATGTGTTTTTAATTTCTTTATTCCTATCAATGCAAGTACATCAAAAAGCAGTGTTTCTTTATGACTATGAGGGATCTAATGTGGAAGTACAGGCATGTAATTTTTTACAGTTGAAAATTACCAGGATTAATTAATTGTCTGAAGTCATAAATTCTGTCTGCTCTTTTTTCATCGAGAATAATACACCACCAGTCAACAGCTTTCCTCAGCATACTCCAGGCACTTTGTACCTAGAATGTGTTGAGGAAAGTTGTTGACTCAGAGTACAGAGGGTTAAATTAAGACTATATGATCTTTGATATCACAGTTTCAGAGAAATCAATAATTAGTGGTTGGTGAAAACACAAAATACCAGGATGCGGATTACTTTGGACTTCCAGACGTTTGTAAAGATATGATGTCTACAGATAATGTGTCATCACATTTACCTATTACATTGAAAGGTGATAAGTAAATGTGATGACACAAGGTTTTTAGCCATATATAGTCTTTCCCCGCAACAGAATCCAGACCAATACAGATTATTAATGCTATAGGGTGCATACAGCTTTGTTTATTATCCCCCGCCCACGAAATGGGGGAGGGGATATGGTAATAGGCACCGTGTGTCCATCCTTCCGTCTGTCCGAAACAAATTTTGTCCGGCCCATATCTTCTACATTATTAATGCTACCTCTTCGAATTTTTTATGGTGGGCAGACCTTAGGTAGTAGGTGTGCATAGGCATTGTTTTGTGTGGCTAATTACTTGCATTAATTAATTAATTAACAAAGTTCGTTAAGCAAGACAAATTTTGTCCGGGCCATGTCTTCTAAACTATTAATGCTAGCTCTTTGAATTTTTATGCCCCCCTTCGAAGAAGGTGGGGCATATAGCGTTACACATGTCGGTCGGTCGGTCGGTCGGTCTGTCGGTCGGCCGGTAGACTGTGGTTTCCGCACAATAATTCAAGAAGTTTTTGAGCTAGGACTTTGATACTGTATAGGTGTATCATTCTAGTCAAAAGCTAGGCGAAGTTTGAAGATGGGTGACCTTGACCTAATTTCCAAGGTCACAGTGGTACCTGAGTAAACTTTGGTTTCTGCACAATAACTGAAGAGGTTTTTAAGCTAGGACTTTTATATTGCACAGGATTATAGTCCATATTTGGGGCTAAGCAAAGTTTGAGGATGGATGACCTTGACCTTATTTTAAAGGTCACAGAGCCACTTTACTGAATATGGTTTCATGCTTTCTGCATGATAACTTGTACCTTGGAGCTAGAACTTTAATATTGCACAGTTTTATGGTTCTCTGTAAGGGCTAGGTTGATTTTGAAGATGGGTGACCTTGACCCAGTTTTCAGGGTCACAGAGAGATTGTAGTTAGACTGTGGTTTCCACACAATAACTCAAGAAGTTTTTGAGCTAGGACTTTGATACTGTATAGGTGTATCGTTCTAATCAAAAGCTAGGCGAAGTTTGAAGATGGGTGACCTTGACCTAATTTCCAAGGTCACAGTGGTACCTGAGTAAACTTTGGTTTCCGCACAATAACTGAAGAGGTTTTTAAGCTAGGACTTTTATATTGCACAGGATAATAGTCCATATTTGGTACTAGGCGAAGTTTGAAGATTGATGACCTTGACCTCATTTTAAAGGTCACAGAGCCACTTTACTGAACATGGGTTGGTACCTGAGTTAACTTTGGTTTCCACATGATAACTGAAAAGGTTTTTAAACTAGGACTTTTATATTCTAGTGGATAATTGTCCGTATTCAGGTCTAGGGCAAGTTTGAAGATGGGTGACCTTGACCTAATTTCAAAGGTCACAGAGCCATTTGGTTGAATACTGTTTCTGCATGATAACTTGCATTTTAGAGGTAGCACTTTTATATTGCACAGCTTTATGGTTGCCTATAAGGGCTAGTTTGAGTTTGTAGATGGGTGACCTTGACCCAGTTTTGAGGGTCACACACAGACAGTAGACTTCCTTTTTTTTCACAATAACTGAAGAAGGTCAAGTGAAAATGAGTGACCTTGCCATAATTTCCAAGGTCATAAAGGTCATTGATGTATGATCAACTTTCACTAATTTTGTAAGGTCACGAGTGCCCATTCTACCACTCAATTGGGTAGCGAGGGCAAGGGTAATGAGGGAGGGGGGCATCTATGTTTTACAAACATATCTTGTTTATGGTGGGTAGACCTTGGGTAGTAGGTGCGCATAGGCATTGTATTCTGTGGCTAATTACTTCCATTAATTAATTAACAAAGTTCATTAAGCAAGCTCAAGCTACAGTACAAATTTTGTCTGGGCCATATCTTCTAAACTATTAATCCTATTCCTTTGAATTTTTTATGGTTGCTAGACCTTAGGTAGTAGGTGTGCGTAGGCATTGTTTTGTGTGGCTAATTACTTTCATTAATTGATTGATTAACAAAGTTCGTTAAGCAAGCTCAAGATTTGTCCGGGCCATATTTTTTAAACTATTAATACCAACCCTTTGAAATTTTTATGGCTAATAGTCCTTAGGTAGTAGGTGTGCATAGGCACTGTTTTGCGTGGCTAATTACTTTCATTGATTTATTAATTAATAAAGTTCATTAAGCAAGCTCAAGATACAATACAATTTTGTGTGAAGCATAACTTTGCAACTAAAAGTGGTAACCCTTTAAGATTTTCAGCGTTGGTAGACTAGAGGTAGGAGGTGTGCATAGGCAGAAATTTTTTTGACTAATTACTTTCCTGGAGGTGTGCATAGGCAGAAATTTTTTTGACTAATTACTTTCCTTTACATATATATTTATTAACAAATTCATTAAGCAAGCTCAAGATACATAAAGTTGCTTGTTTTTTTTTGTTTTTTTTGGTTTTTTTTGCAGATAACCAAGAACTCCAGGATCGTTTTCAAGTAAACTTGTTTCTTTCTCATTTCAGTCAACTTTATTTTAAGTCCTACATGTTAAGGAAGATGTGAATAGCAAAGAAACCCTTACTGCACTGGTTCACCCTCATGGGGGGGGGGGGGGGTTCAGTGGCTACTTGTTAAAAGGGGGACACATAATGCATTTAAAGGCTCTCTGTATTTATTTCCATATTGCCACCAACAGAAACCTTTCGCATTTTACCAACTATAATACCAATGTACATCATGTGTATTTACCACCATGATTATATACTGTGGGTGGGGGATATGGCTAGGGTCAGCGGCTACTTGTTATCATTACCACTAGATAAGATGTACAGTATTGTGGTACCTGCTGTATGGAACCACTGCGATGAGCAGCCACATTGCTTTTTGTGGTCACTAGGTTCTGACATAGGAGTCAATTTCTTCGTAAATTTACCTGCAGTGACAGGTCATCTGAGGGCCAGAATATTGCAAAATTTTGCGATAATCTATTTGGATTTTTGTCAGTTAGTTTTCTTTTTAAGGAAAGACAAGTTTAGGAGAATCTTTACGAGAATAGATTCTCGGATTCTCACCCAAATTCTGGCCCTGCATCTACTGTATTTGTGGCCACTTTTTCGTGGCAGAAGGGTTGTCCACATACAGCAGGTACCACTGTATTGTAAACCACTTTATTTTCATGGTATTTTCAATTTTGCAATTTCCAGCTTTATTAAATCCCAAAAAAGTAATTTACCACCTAAATTCCCCAGGTCATTGACCCAATATCCAGACAAAAGAAAACTGCTAATTTAAGACGATGTTAATTTTTTCAACATAAAAAAGCATGAAAATAAAAGAGATCTACAGTATGAGCTCTTTGCTGTATTAGGTTCCAGTATAGCTATGTGATAGTGTTTGCTAGGATATTGTGTTGTTTGGTTTACCAAAGGAATTCTCATTTCCAAAGTGCAATATAATGTTGCACTGGCGCAGCTATGGAGCACCTGGGTAAAATAGTTTTTGATTGTACATATGAAAATTTATGAGACAGACGCGAAGAAGGAGATTTTGGATAACAAGACATTAAATTGGTCAACTGATAAGATTGCGGTGATACGTTTGTCTTAATGCAGTGACAGTGACATTGAAAACAATTTCTTAGAAGTTGTATGTCAAAAAGATAATTTGGGACATCAGATATGATTTTAACCCAGAGAGAAGCACCAAAAGGTAGCAGTGTGTAAAAGCTTTTTCACAAATTACATGGTGTAAGCATACTATTGTCCCTGTTCTGTGTGTGACATCTGGTAACCCTGTCACATATATTACAGTGACAGTAGATCATTTCCTGATGGATTCCAATTTAGTACATCCTGTGCCTCAGTAGTTTTGCACTGAAATCTGATGTAATTTCACAATGATGCACCTTTTGTAATCTGAGCACCTGTATGCGAGGCTTTTGGTAAGGCATCTCTTGTGCCTAGGGTCCATGGTAGAATTGAGGCAAGGAAGCTCTGGGGATATGCGGTAGTATGACTAATCGTGTATTGGCACACATGGCCATATGAAGCCGCCTGACCATGTCACCAGGTGGTAACAACCACTCCACCTCATCTGTCTTTTAATCTGTCATGGAGAAATAAAGAACTCTGTTTGTCCCCCATGAGGAAATGAGACCGGGGAAGATCCTGTGTCGACATCATTTGGATTATGGGGCTAGGCAGAGGAAATTGTGTGGTGCAGCATAATGCTATCTCTGATCCCATTAGCCTGTTAAGTGGCCAGTTTAAAGTCTCTAGCAAACCACTTGATGAGAGTATCAGTTTAATTATAGCGCCATTGATTTGCCTGTGTGGTCAGGAGCCACATCCATACAATGCACCTGTGAGTATACTGCATCTCTGCATAGTCCAAAGCTATGCCGAGATCCATGCTCTGCAAGCTGTACATAGATGCATCAATTCAACCACCAAATGTTCACTGTTTATCGTCAGTCAAAGTGAAAAATTAATTACAATTGTCTATTATTGTAAATTCATGACAAGTACACATTCTTGGATTAAAGAGGGGACTCGCATGCATTCTGAGTTTAGGTCAAAAATAATAGAAATTAAAGTCAAATCTTGGACAATTTCATTAGACTGGGAAGTATTGAAGATTAATGTGTTTGTTAGAGTTTGTAGTTCCTTCAGCTTGGCTGTTACAGCACTAATCTAAGTTACATGTATGACCAGTGTATAGTGAGTGCTGATCAATAATAACACTGGCTTGTAGGAAGTCAATAGGAAACACATATTCTACTTGACATATTGACTCAATGGCTCAACCTGTGCATTCTTGAGGGCTTTTAAGGACAGTTTTCTTAACTAGTCAAGCTTACCTTGGTTCTCCTGCATTCACTTTGTCATGTCAGTAAGTATATCATATTTATATCACTTCAAGTCTTGATACACATGTGTTGGAGTAAATGTTCAGAATATTTGGAACTTGTGTGCTCATCTGAGGGAAATGTATTCTGTGACTGGCTTATGCTTTCAGAAGTGATGTACCTTTAATTTATTTAAACGTAGGAGGATTTACATCAACAGTAAGCCTATACTGTACGTGCACATGCAACTTTAGAGCAGGTTTTTTTCACATGAGCTGATTTGTCAGTCAACGTACTGCACTTGTCTTCTGGCTGGATAACCCATCCATTACCTAGCTGTATCTATCCCCAATTCATGTTTTGACTTTGTCTTAAAAATCATTGGCCCGTTTCTCTTCAAGCTTAACGGGGATTGGAGACATGCCCTAATTGAGTGGATCCCTACCAAGATTCAGTATACATCATGCTGCAGTGGATTTTTAGCTCAGCTGACATGTCAGTCCGCTGGACTTCTCTAATGGTCCTCTCTTTATTGTTGCCTGTCATCTATTGTTATCTCTCAATTTCACATTCCCATCTTGCTTTCCAAAACCAGTGATCAGTTCCTGTTCAAACTTTGTGAGGATCTACCTTGGGTGAGTTGCTACTAAGTTGCATGAAATGTGTAATAAAGTGGATTTAATTAATATGATTTTGATTTAGCAGTAAGCTTGTCTAGGTGTCCAGGTATGGTGAGCTGGACTTGTACTAGGAATGTTTTCACTGTACATGTAGTGTCTTTAGCCAAATTATGGTTGTCTCTGTCAAAACCATGATAAGAGTTTGTAGTGTAGCTTATTCTTATAATTAACCCTTTCACCCATAAACTGGCCCAAACCAGCCTGTGGTCAAAATTAATGTTGTCTGCTTCTGTGTTTTCAACTAATTTCAACAGTAATGGAAAACAATTTGACTGAGAATTGCAGATGAGACCTATCAAGATCGCATATGTTCCAGGTCAATAGCTTTACTATAGGCATGAGTTGGGCACTTAGTGCCCAACCCAATTCTAGTAAAGCTGTGTAATCAGTCTTAATTCAAGGGGATAGGGTTAAAAATTACAAGCCACTTGAAGGTAAAATATGAGTGTCAAAGTTTTCAAATAAATTTTAAAATCTGATCAGCTTGGTTGGCTAACATTTATAACACTGTCGTAACCAGATCTGGTTTTTAAGCCACTATTTATTTGGCCAATTTATAATGGAAGCATTATGGGAATGCTGATGTCTTGTTCATTCATACACGTATAGGTAGACCCTATAGCTGTTACTCATGCCTGACCATAAACCCACATCAGCAAAATGCGGTTTTGATTGGTAAATTATAAATGTGAATAAGAGGTATAATATGTTATAGATGAGGTGTTCGAACATTAAGACAGCTTAATTTTATGAGATGCAAAAGAAATAAATTATATGCATTTACTTTAAAAGAACTTTAAGTTATCATATGACCATCAATGTTTGATGTGAATGTGAAACTATATAGTTGTATTTTGTAGATCAGCATTGTACATGACCATAGCCCAAACTCAAACCTATGTTTGGCTGTCAAACCTCCTGACAGAAGCTCTGTTTATATATACATGCAAATAATTCCCACCCAACAGAGCCAGTGTCTCTGTCCCACCATCTTCCACTTTTAATGGGTCATGCTTCAGCTGACACCTTCTGATGGGGGGGGGGGGGCTGTACTAATAATATAAATAGGCCTTATTGAAATGAAATTTGTGCAGAGTGTTTTCATTTTTTATCAACGTGTCATATTCTTTGATAAAGAATGACCTTCATTATCATTTCATAGTTGATATCAAAGTGTTGAAAATGAGCTGTGTAAACATGTCAACTGTCTAGAGTGTAGCATAATTCTTTTGATGTGTTTAATGGTTTTATGGCATAAAGTAATGTTTTGAAAGCATGTACCTTGGACCTTTAACCTGGCTTCTTAAGTTATTGGTTATGTACTTGTGCAACTATCAAATTAATGTATCTAATGTTCAAAAATAGTATCCTTGCATTAAATATTGAAGTGATTACTCACAAATTGTTATAAATAAAGAGTCTGACTAGCATAAAATGCTTTTTTAGATTGGCACCACAAAAGTACACCATTGATAAACTGCCTTCAAAATCAGCGAATCAATCAATCTGGAGATGTACATGTTACATGTAAGTACCTGTGATTGAAATCCACTCAAGTGGTAGTCTGTAAAAATATTAACTATTAGCTGTTCTTGTATTCGTTTTCTTCAGCAACAGAGGGATGGAAAATTACAGTGAAGGACAGTCCAATATGTTTACCATTTGTATTTATGTCATGGTGATCCACAATATCGAATTTGTCAACTGCTCACTTCACATGGGTAGGTTAGGTGGTCCCCTTCCATCAATAAAAGCATAAATCATGACTGCATCAAATGAGTGTTAATTAACATTTAGTGGCATGGTTTTCCATTAGGACATATTAATAGGGTGTATAAAACTTGGCCTGTTGCCGCTATCCTACATTAATGGGAGGATACAAAAGCTAAGTGGTGATAAACACTGTAGGTGACCATTCAGTGGTGTATATAGGGTACAACAGCAGTTTTCATTTTCTTGTAGCCTATGGTATTTTGCCATTTGACCAGTAAATTCATGATTTGGCAACTGCATGACCTTCATCATAAGGGACACTCCCCAAAAGACTTAACTTTTATTTTTTGAGTGATGAAAAATGATCCTCTTAAGGGAGCAGAAAAGTTGATTGATTACAATGGCAACTGTTATGAGACACACCTGCTGGTATACCCATTTCTGAATACAAGGAGGTTAGCTTCCATTAAAAATGACCTGAAATGAAAATTCAACCTGTGGATGTGACCATTTTTGGATGGTATATGGGATAGCCACGCCTGTACAGCAGGCATAGATTCACCATGCTGTAGATTGCATGCTAGAAATTGAGAACCATGTACAGAGGGGCCATACATAGAATGGATGAAAAGGGCAATTTAAACCAGAAAAGTACAAAACAAGTGTGTGATTACTTTCCTGGATGTTGGCTGTTACCGTTTGCAGCAGCCTGCCTTTTACAAGGACTATTGTCCATATATAGTGGGGCCCCCTGGGGGAGCGGGAAAGTTTAAGAACAAAACTGGTTTCACTTGAAAGGTCATGTATATAGCTAGGTTACTAACAAGTGTAACAGAAATGACACATGCACACTCACAGTATAAGAAAAAAATCGGAGAGGGATATTCAATATTTGTCACAGTGTTCTCGCATAAACCATTTTATATGAAACAATATAGAATAGCAAAATTAAATCACTCAGGCTCACTTTAGACTCAACTATAATTTATGATTATACCTATAGGACTTCTTAATCCCATTTAATAATATAAATATGCATGTAAATGATTTGATAGATATGTTAAGACCCTCCCCAACCTGGATTAAGAAAAAACAAAACAAAACAAAACACCACAGTGGGACCTCCTTTGACTGAGTCCTCCAATGGGTAACCACCTGCTTTTTAAGACCTCTTTTATCAGGTCTCTGGTGCCAGCCTTGCTATGTTATTTGACCTCCATTGGAAGGCCTGTTGGTTAATGTGACCGCTGTTGGACCTGCCCTAGAGCTGCATGGTCTCTTTAGGAAGACACAAACGACAGTAAGGTATCCAGAAAGCATCCGACTGGAGGTGGCCAATCTAATCCATCTTATACATGTATGTACGCAGCACATCCAAGTCTGCATCACAACCCTGTAGGTTTGCCTTGAACTCCTTGGTTAAGTGTCGCTACCATTTTCTATGGATTGAAATGATCACAACATGTATGTACACAATCGGAGTCGCCAGCCAAATTGGAAACATTTTAAGAATTGAATGCCATGAATTTGGAGTACTCATTTCAAAACCCTTTCCCCCTTGAATTAGACTGAGTCAACAGCTTTACTTGGCATGGCTCTAAGTGCCCAACCTATGCCAAGGAAAGCTGTTGACCTGGGTCATGGAATCTTGGTAGGTGTCATCTACAATTGTCAGCCAAATTGTGTTTCATTACAGTTTAAATTTGTTTAAAACACTGAACCAAACAACATTTGACCACCAGCTGGTTTTGGCCAGTTTAAGGGGAAAGGGTTAAGATAATGGGCTAGCCAGCCATCATTTCGAGAGACACATGTTAAGTGGTTTTTGTTTCTGATTTTTATATTAGAGTCTGCTTCACCTGTAACATATCCTTGTGGAAGTGGAAGCCCTGGTTGCATCACGACCCTGTTCACCACTCTCTCATTCACATCGACCTTTTAATTGTTAAGGAAAACATCGATGAAAAGTGATCGACTCAACCACTGGCCAATAACAGTGTCAGTTCCTTGATTATGCAATATCAGCAGTCCACACTTTTTTCCACGGGTGCACCTGTATGACAGTGGTAGTTACTTACATGTAACGCCTTCAGTATATTTGTTTTCTGTGATGACACAGAGTGGTTCACATCAGCCTACAGGTGAGTTTTAGGACTGCAGCGGCAAAAAACCACTCTGTGGAGAAGTGTGGCAAGCCTTTCCTGGGAAAGCACTGGGCTAGGGAAAAGAGGGCTGGTTTGCAGACAAAACTGGCATTTGTGTGGATAAAAAGATGGTGATGTGATAAATGGCTGTCGTTGTCATGTGTATGTCTTCATTGAGCTATGTACTGCATATATGTAGGTTATGAATGTACATGTAGAGTTACAATTGCAAGTCTTTAAGTTGCTGTGCATGCAGTCTTTATAGTTTGACATACTTTTTTTTAAAATACCATATAGAAAAAAAAAAATATTTAAACACATTTTTCCGATATACTTGCATGTGTTTCTTATATAATACAGGTAGCTTGATTGCCAATTTATGGCCTGCCATGGTTACAGACACCTTGTTGATGGCACTGGTCTCTCCATAACTGCAGAAATACAACAGATGCCATTGAGGCAGACATGCCAGTCCATGAAAGGCTGTGTACACTTGCCCATGTAGACTTCTCGGTATCAATTTGGTCAACACATGTTCCTTCCAATTAAAGCTTAAAGCTGCAACCCATGTTTGCTCTTCATGTGGTTTTACTTGCAAACATTGTTGTATTTTTTTCCCATATGCATGGGTTTAATTAGTTGTTAGCAATGTCAATTTCTGGCAGGTTAATACTCCCGACTAACAGTGATCCTAACTGAGTTTACTGGTGTAGAATTGCCTTATGTTAAATGCCCTAAAATGATTAATAGATTGTTTACTTTTCTATTTATCTGTACTTCAAATTTATGTAAAATTATGCTACATATATGCTAATAGTAAGCAAAATGTGCCATCAAGTACAAAAATGGTGCATGATTTTGGTGGTGTAAAGATCAAAAATATTCATTTATGTCTTGCTAAGATTAATAGTCTAATAAGTTCAAAATCATTAGGCAGGTAAGTCTGCAAAATTCACACCACACTTTTTTTTAGCTCAGCTGACTTGTCAGTCAGCTGAGCTTATCTTATGGTCCTTCCTCCGTCGTCCGTCGGTGCGTTGTCCGTCGTCAATTCACATTTTCGACTTCTTCTCCGAAAGCGTCAGTCAGATCCACTTCAAACTTGGTTGGGATGTGCCTTGGGTGCGTCTCTACTAAGTTTCTGCAAATGGTCATGGTCCAGTGATTTTTGGATTTTTAATGAATTTTTTTGTTCTTTTTTGGGAAATTCTTAAAAAATCTTCTTCTCCGAAACCGCTCATCCAATTCCTTTGATATCACACAGGAACACTCCCTGGGACTCCTAGTTCTTAATTTGTTCACCAGGTGGCGTTGCAATTTTTTCTAATTTTTTATGAATTTTTGTGTGTTATAGCTATTTCCGACTTCTTCTCCAGAACCGTCACTCAGATTAAGCTGAAACGTGGTGGATATGTTCCTTGTAGAAGGGTCAAACAAAGTTGTTCACTATGTGGGAATACTGCAGATTCTTGATTTTTAACGATTTTTTTCAATTCGGGTACTTATCGGTCAATGCAGCTTTAATTCCTATTGATTACTATATAGAAGTCAATGAGCATTCTAATTATGATAATTCACATTTTCGACTTCTTCTCTAAAACCATCATACAGATTAACTTCAAACTTGGTGGCAATGTACCTTGGGTAGGTTTCTACCAGGTTTATACGAATGGTCATGCTCCAGTGATTTTTTGGATTTTTTTATGAATTTTTTCGTTCCTTTTTGGGGGCAAACCTTAAAAACTCTTCTCCTCTGAAACAGCTCACCCAATTGCTTTGATATCGTAAATAGACACTCCCAGGGACACCTAGTTCCCAATTTGTTCAGTAGGTGCCGTTGCAATTTTTTCTAAGTATTTTAAGAATTTTTTGTATGGTTTTGCTATTTTTCACTTGTTCTCCGAATCGTCACTCAGATTAAGCTGAAATGTGATGGATATGTTCTTGTGGAAGGGTCAAACAAAGTTGTTTACTAGGTGGCACTGCATTGGATTTTTAAGGATTTTCAATTTGGGTACTTATGGGTCAGTGCAGCTTTCCTATTGATAACAATGTAAGTTAGTGGGCATTCTTATGCTAATTCACAGGCCAACTGACACAAAATTTACTGTTTACTTGATAACTTGGGATCTGTTTTGAGTTAGTGCTGTGATGCTGCACATGTTAATGTTTCTGTATGAAGGTCATGCTTAGACAGTACATGAATGACCTTGACCTCGTTTCTGGGGTCACAGTGCAACATGCATGAATTTTACTCTTCATTGTAATTTGAGAACTACTTGAACCTTGATGTTGCACATGTTAGTGTTCTTGTATAAAGGTAAGACCTACTCAGAACATGGGTGACCTTATTCCTTTCCCAAGTTCATAGAGCTGCAAGTGTGATGAATGTCAAGATCAGCTGAGCATGGGCTGTTCACACAGCCCTCTTGTTGGATAAATGGCCAGGGAGTAAAACACTCCCAACTGCAATTTATTGAATCCATCCTTCAGAACAAATGGAGCAGTGGACTGTATGCTGTTGCCTTGTCACAAATATGATCGCCAAATTAAAGTACCCATGGCACTTCCAGGGAGACCAACAAGCAGGGAACAAGTCCATAAAACTTGTGTGAATAGTAAGGGTGAGGGGATCAAGCACCAGCCAATCACTGCTATAACCTGCAGTCATGTGCACATGCAAGGTCACATGACCACACGTGACCTGATTACTGCATGCCAGGCTGCTTCCCCACCATCTGCTGGTATAAAATATTACTTACTCCTTCCTATCCATAAACTTGACTATTAATTGTCATAGTCCACTTTTAACATATTGTGTAAAAAATCATTCATCATGACAGTTGACCCTTGTACAGTGCTTTCTTTACACATACATGTGGCATATAATATCTGTCAAGGTGCATGTCTGATCATCTTTTTATGACTTTTCTAAAGTTGGCAGGCAAATGTATCCATGTATCCTGCATTTTGGGGGTGGTCTTTACACCAAGGTGGAGGATTGCAGAGCACTAGCACTTTTTGCATCTGCTTCATAGTCTGCTGGCTGCTTATTCTGTGTGCAGTATCTGCAAGCACATGCATACAGACTCTGGGTAGGTGAAAATGGGAAAAGGTATGAGCTAGTACGCGAAGTACAGCCCAAGCTGACAGAAATTTATGAGTCATTTCAATCAAAAACAGTCAATTGGTGATGTGTGTCAATCTGCAGCCTTTCTCCTCTTTTCCTTTCTTCTCAATACTTCAAAAGCAGAACAGTAAAAAGACCAAAGAGATTATAATGTATAAACTATGAACTAATATATAAGTCCGTGTAGTTACATGTATTTGGGACAATTAGTAAAATTATTGATCTGTATAGATGCACATGTAGAAGTAGTTCAGCAGAACAAAAGTTTAAGTGCTTAATTTTATTGAACCATTCATAGAAGGGCCACATGCTGGCAACTTAGTGAATAAAGTAGGAGGGAGTGGACTGGAGTATAGGTGGAGCTATGTCAGTAGAGCACACATGTTCCATTGTCATGTGGAGTACATTAGTATGACTATGAATGCCAGGACGCCATTATCAGGACAAAAGCTATGATGGGGGAAAATACAATGGAGTCTCACATATAGGCATCCCTGCTGGCTTACTAAACAACAGGAGAGGCTGCAATTAACAATTGTTTGTGTAATTGGCTGAATACACAACCCAATACACAAAATTCTTGCTGGCTAGAGGTGTGTATTCCTATAAGATCCTATGTTAAAGTAACATTCAATATGTTGAATAGTTTTGCAGTAAAAGTTATCAAATTGACAAGGGTATTTCAACTATATACAACCATTTGGCACAATAACTTTGGTGTTTCTAGGTAGGTGCAGATTACAATGGAAACTAGTGGAAATACACGTACCTAGCTCACCTGCCTGCAGAGCCCTCAACTGAGAGTTCACATGAACTGGTAGCTGATTTTGACTTTACCTTTTAACTGACAGTTCCTACATAGTATTTATAGAACACATATTCAGTGGTTAATACTCAGTAAAAAGCCCTCGGGGGGGGGGGGGAGGGCTTGTTTTTTGTAAGCATTTTTATTAGGAAATTTGACCACATACCAATAACAGACTAGGGATAAAGTGAGACCATTAGGGCAGGCAGAAGAGACGCACATTTTTTCATGCTGCTTCCTCCATGGGTTCACCTGGCTTATACAAACTGAAAGACAATTGTCATGAAAAATAAGCTGTTTCGATGGTGTATATTGCAGCAATTGTGCAAAGCAGCATTATTGCTGAATTTTCTGAAAAAAATGTGAAGAAACGTGCAGCTAGGTTACAGTGCGTATAATGCCAGAAAGAATCAGCCACTTCTGTATATTTTCAGTTCCACACATAAAATGTTTCATTCCAAAAACATAATAAGCCATTTTGCTGCCTTTTAGCTGAGCTGACAAATCAGCTAAACTTACAGGAGGCCTTTTCATTGTCCATCATCTATAAGCTTGAACCCTGTTCCTGTCGGAACATGTCAGGATACAAGTACCTTGGTTGGATATCGACCAACTTTGATCCAAGGTCCATGCGTAAGTAATTTTTTAAAGTTTTGTATGTTTACTTATTGCTCATTTGCTTGGAACATCTTATCTTTTTGTAAAACTGCTTGGCCAATTAATTGCTTTGAAATTGCATTGGAATACATCTTGCTCAACAAGTGTCCATCATTTTGCTATTGAGCTCAGCTGACTTGTCAGACAATTAGCTAACCTCATGGTATGTTCTATGTTATCCATCCATCCATCCTGGCATTTAGTGGTGCTTTAATTTCTTTACCAGGTGACAGTGCCTTTTTTTTATCCCCCGCCCACGAAGTGGGCGAGGGGATATGGTAATGGGCACCATCCGTCCGTCCTTCTGCCCTTCCGAAACAAATTTTGTCCGGCCCATATCTTCTACATTATTAATGCTACCTCTTCGAATTTTTTATGGTGGGTAGACCTTAGGTAGTAGGTGTGCAAAGGCATTGTTTTGTGTGGCTAATTACTTGCATTAATTAATTAACAAAGTTCGTTAAGCAAGACAAATTTTTCCGGGCCATATCTTCTAAACTATTAATGCTAGCCCTTTGAATTTTTTATACTGGGTAGACTTTAGGTAGTAGGTGTGCATAGGCATTGTTTTGTGTGGCTAATAACTTCCATTAATTAATTAATTAACAAAGTTTGTTAAGCAAGACAAATTTTGTCTGGGCCATATCTTCTAAACTATTAATGCTAACCCTTTGAATTTTTTATGGCTAATAGACCTGAGGTAGTAGGTGTGCATAGGCACTGTTTTGCGTGGCTAATTACTTTCATTGATTAATTAATTAATAAAGTTTATTAAGCAAGCTCGATACAATACAATTTTGTGTGAAGCATAACTTTGCAACTAAAAGTGGTAACCCTTTAAGATTTTCAGCGTTGGTAGACCAGAGGTAGGAGGTGTGCATAGGCAGAAATTTTTTTGACTAATTACTGTCCTTCATTAATATATTAATTTTTTTTTTTCAGATAACCAAGAACTCCAGGATCCTTTTCAAGTAAACTTGTTTTTTTCTTATTTCAGCCAACTTTATTTTAAGTCCTACATGTTAAGGAAGCTGTGAATAGCAAACAAACCCCTTCTGCACTCGTTCACCCTCATAAGGAGGGGGGGGGGGGAGTTCAGTGGCTACTTGTTAAAAGGGGGACACATAATGCATTTAAAGGCTCTCTGTATTTATTTCTATATTGCCACCAACAGAAACCTTTCGCATTTTACCAACTATAATACCAATGTACATCATGTGTATTTACCACCATGATTACTGTGGGCGGGGGATATGGCTAGCGTCAGCGGCTACTTGTTATTATTACTATTTTATTTTAGTGAACTTATTATTTTCCACTTCTCCATTAAGGGCAGCTGGGCTCTCTCAAAACTTTGGTACAAACATAACTTGACCTGAACTTGATTAAGCTCTGCAGTATAGATGGCACTGAAGTCATTGTTATTTGTTTCTTCCATGTTTTTTAACAAATTTTAATAATTGCATAAATTATTGTGAAGAGTAAACATTCATGTCAGCACTGTTAGTGTGAGTACTGGTGTAAGTGCTAATATATGTAGTTTTGTGCAAAACCATAGGCCAGATCTTATTCAACACAGAATGGATGTACCTTGGGTGGGCCTCTAGCAAATTTATACAAAATGTTAGTCCCTCTTCCAGAACATAGGGGGATGAGAGGGTTGCATCCCATCTGTTATGCCATCCTTCCACCTGAAAGTGCCTATCCTGGTCGAAATTTCTATATTGTAATACTCTAAAGGTACTAAACTTGCTGTTTGAATACTTTTAGAGATAGGGGTGTGTTGCATTCCAGGGTTTAGTGACTGACCTTTAATCCTTTTAAGAAAATTTATTGTTTGGGCTCTTTTCTATACCACAACACCATATATTGGTGTGTGAATACTTCTTGGTATAGCAGTGTGTCATGTACCAAAAATAGGTCACTGTGACCTTGACCTTTTTGATCCCATCTTAGAAAAGGCCTGTGTGGACCATGATGCTTAGAGTTGCCAAAGTTGGTGTCTGGGTATTTGTTTGGAATAGAAGTGTGTCACATTCCAAAATTATAGATCATTGTGATCTTGACCTTTGACCATATCATGGCAAATGCTTGGGTAGAACATATTTCTTATAATACTGTATAGACTACAGATACCATTGACTTCCTGTAGATATGTATATATGTATATTGTTGCCCAATATGACTGTCCTAATGATTTATAGGTCATGCTTCACTGATTGTTCTTTTTTTTCTGTACAGGCCCAGCCAATTGTTTATAAATTAAATGCACACACTCATGGACTATGAGCTTTAATTCATCAGCAAGTAGCATTATACCACAGGAATCAAGAAGGGACATATTAGAAGCATATATACACTGTTCATGGATAGTAGTGAGGCGATATCATTATTGTAAATGCCTGTATTTGTGAGTTGCTACAAAGAATATTAAACAATTACAGGTCCTTTTGAAACTTAAATAGTTTGGATATATATATATAGTTGGGTCAACTGAGCACAGGATTTTTTTACACCCTTCTTGTTTTAATAAGAATAAGAAAGTCTAGTACAGCCTAGGACCTTTATGATCATATGTTTGGTGTCGGGTCAATTGCTGTAGTTATCATTGTAGCCGCTTCACAAGAGCCTCATGAACATGATATAAAAGTGCAGGTCTGTTTTTCACAAAGCAATCAATGTACATCCAACATCAATTACAATGATGATACAAGGAATGTAGATACATACATGAACAAAATTCATTTATATTAATCATTAACTCTATTTACTTTATGTTGAAAATGACACACAATAAAACTAATTCGAAGCATTACATTTTCCTTCTTCATCTGTTGTGTAGACATGCATGCATATCTCATGCTTTTTCTTTAAAAAGGGAATATTGCAGTTCAAGATAAAAATTGCAACTTGTGTCTTTTACAAATAAACTGACCATGTGTTTGATCCCACCCTATGTGATCTATTTCCTGAGCATACAGCATTTCATCCATGAAAGAAATATTATTGATCATAGTTGTCCCATACATCATCCACAATCAAACATGCTTTTTTACTGCATTTGCACAATTTGTTTATTTCTAGTAATACTTGTGGTAATCCCTTTGCAAAAAAAAGTGACCACATGCAGCAGGTGACCTTTAACTACACGAGAATGTACAAAGAAATAGACCACATGGAATTGTGTATGTGTACATGTACGTATAGCGTTGTGACCACAAAAAGATGCGTTGCCATTGGTTGCAGTTGCCATCTGCAGTGGGTACTGTACCAGTGTACAGTTGTCTTGTAATTGCAGAGATGATGAATACAGGAAATTAAATATTAATATGTGAAAAAAACCTTCTGTTCTTTTATTGTGAAAAAAGTTCAAATTTCTGAAAATTTTGTTCCATGTCGGCAAATTTCTTCCAAAATTGGTCATGTCTCTGTCTGCATGTGGAAATAAACTCTTAACCTACTGATACTGCTTGGCAGCATTAGTCCTGATTCTACTCAAACTTTACTTCCAAACGATTTACATGTAGGGCCATTGTTTCCTCATTATTTTTCCTAAACTTTATGAAATATCAGCACCCAATTTATGCTGACAGAATTTGTATTTGATAGTTTGTAATGCAATGTATGTGGTGCGTAGCACAGCAGATGCTGTTACCAATACTGCTATCTTGTAACATTTTTTAAGGATAATTCTGAAGTAATTCTGTTCCTACTTTACAGTTTTTTTATATGTTGTTTCAATGGTGCCACAATCACACTGAATCAACACTGATCCACTGCTGTGTTAATTTGCTATCAATTGAGCTATACTTTGACAACTTTGTAGAGTTGTAGCTGATGGTATGCTGACCGCATGAAAGACTGTGCAGCAAATGCTGGCAGCATTAATGTCTTACGGCCAACCATCTCTCATATATACCTTTATTAATTAGTATTATACATATTTTTTCTCACCATCACTCATTGTGAGGTGAAATTTGATTACATTGTCTGCTATAAATTGTTGACCAGAGCATGGTCACTCTGCCAACATCTATGCATGATGTCCCAACAGAAAAAGGAGGCTTTACTGCCTCATATATGCTTCAGCTGCTTTGGCAGATTAGACAACTTTCATTGCCATGTAAGGATTAAACATGAGAGACAGGATATCTCTTCAGTTGCATTCAATGCCAGAGCTGTGGGAACAGAGCCACCCAAGATACAAAATGCAGGAGTAGTCACTGAAACCTAGACCACATGCATTCAAGCAAATTGCTGCACACTGAAGTTACTACAGATGCAGCTTTCCGGTTGTTTGTAGGATTGCCACAAGCTAGGACGTCAGCCTTACAAAATAGAAGAGATTAGAACCAACCACTTTATGGCAGCACTCCAATCAGACACTTCAGATGATGAAGACTACACTCACCCATCCCTAACCGTAAGCGCCTATGATACTGCATTGGAAGTTGAAGCCTGCATGGCTGCCAAATCAGTGATTATCCAGGAACAATCAAATTATATTAATTGATGCAGCCATTGAAAGGGTGATAAAAAAAATATCAACGACAATTTTATCATCCCCCTTCCACAACCACCCCCGCTCTACTCTATACTGATTTACAGCTTTCCAGCTCCACCGTTGTCTCTGAATAATTACTTATGTCCAAATCAATTTTGCTACCAGTGGAGACTCTGATTCACCCCTACTCATGGGCTGTGGTTCAACTATTCACACTCTACCTGATATAATTACATTTGGCTTCTCTTCATAATTACTTTTACACTAAGTAGAATAACAACAGACACCAGGACTGTTTCTTGGCACCTCTTTATTTTAGACTACTTTACCATTTTATTATCCCATTAAATTGTTTGGCAGTTATATGGACTTGCATATAAAGCAGATGTACGTGTATCATCACGTCATATTATGGACCATTGCAAAACCTTGTATATGTCACATTTTCATGTCAGCTTTTTGCATTTCTTTTTTGATATACCAATGTGGTTCAATAAAAACTCTGAGTTATGTCATTGTCCTGAAGAAGCCAGGGGGGAGGGACATGTAGAGCAGGGCCAGAATTTCACAAAATTTTGCAAGTATCTATTTGGGTTTTTGTCAGTTAGTTTTCTTTTTAAAGAAAGACAAGTTTAGGAGAATCTTTATGAGAATGGATTCTCAGATTCTCACCGAAATTCTGGCCCTGTAGAGGAGAAGGCTCCCCTGAAACCCCTGGGACCAGTTGGTTGTGTCTTCTTTGGTATTCACAGCATTAATGCAGTGCATGCTTGCAGTGTAAGTTCAGCTTATGATGAAATAGTAACTGAATAAGTACTGAAAGCTATTCATAAAAACCATGGCAGTAAATTTTTATATGAAAGACCAACCCAAAAGTGTTGCCTAACTAAATTTCCCATGCTAGTTGCAACTACATGGAGTCTAAGGACATTGAAATGATCCAGTTTAATGACATTATTAAGCAGTTTGGCAATACAGTAAAATCCCCATTAGTGGGCACCTCTCTGCAGTGAGCACCTCCTTACAGTGGGCACTTTTCTTCGGTCTCATGTTATTTTCCCTATTGCCAACATATTAATGGAACCTCTCTGCAGTGGGCATCTCCCTACTTATAATGGGCAACAGGCACTTTAAATTTATACCAAAATCTGCGACATTGGGTACTTTTTACAAAAAAAAATTAATCATTACATGTATTTGGATTGTTTTCTCAAACTGTCATTTTTTGTACCAATGTTCATCCCCTTAGCCAGGTAACCTTCACCCCACACAGTGTAATTTTTTTACCACATCAAACAGTGTAGTGTAGGCCAGCCAGCCAGTACATGTATATTCAAAGCACAAGTTTTCTACTCTAACGTTGATTCCTTGACACCTTTGTGAACTGACACCAGGATTAAGTCATCAAAGGGGAGAGACTTAACAGCTGACTTGTCTGAAACAATAAGTGTGTGGCTGAGTGCCACCTGAGTGATTTGCCCAAGGTTGCAGTGTTCATCATTTTAACCTATGAGATGAGAACTATTTTTCATATATAGTCTATGAACAGCATCAGATCAGTTCAGTTAGTACTCCTGCCACTCAAGTTAACTGCAAAAAGTTCTCCAGTGTACATGTCGCAATGAAACCTAGAAAAATTCTGACACTTAGTAAGCAAGCAGAAATACTTAAAGAATTTGAGAGTAATACACAGAGACAAATTGTTGCAGAGTATGGTATATCAAAAGGAGCTGTGGGCAGCATTGTGTATCTACCCATGGTGGTCAGCCCTCTCATTAGTGGGCACTTTTCACCGGTCTCAAGGGTGCCCACTGTATAGAGGTTTTACTGTACTTTTCATGTTATAATTTTAACCATAAATGCAATATCTGAATCTATGTATAACTAAGTGGAGTATCCCACATGACAAAGTAATAAATGACGACTGCAGTGTCAATTGTTCATTATAAATTAAGATAGTATTACAGTATATGCATCATATACTTTGTACACCTGCCAGATGCGAGCTTCTCATTTACATGTACTTGATCAGTGAATGTTATTATATTCAGGACAAAAAAGTAAAATTGACAGCATGTGAAATATTTCCAGTTGTAGAATTGTGAGGCTAGTATGAAAAGCAACTCAGCATCATTGTCTTCCAGCATAGTTCTGCAGTCCAGCACTTTCAGAATATACATGTATTCATACTTTTGTTAAATATGCTGTAATTATGCTGGTGCCAGCATTGCTGCAAGACTTTTACATGCAGCAGTTTAATTGATTCAAGATACATGTGCACTGACACCCTAAAAAATTAGTGGCAAAACTTTTAAGTAGCTTGGCATGAAATAAGTTGAACCCTGGGACCTGTTGCTGGTGCTTTGGTGTGCACTGTTTGATGGCCCCAATATTTATTTCGTTTGTAAGTTACCTGTCATTTGTGCCCAGGTATTTGCCATTAAAGGCTTTAGATGGGGTTGTCTTAAGTGATATTACGCATGTGAGAAAATAAGTAAGGTTCCACTTTGTATTGCATTATTTAATGTATACATTATGTTATAATGGATCTTAAATAACAGCATACAGTTCAGTTTATATAGATCAAAGTGCTGGAATGGATGCCTAATAGGTGTTTTTGTGTATGCACAAATCGACTGGAAGTGCATCTTCAGTTGTACTTTTGTTATGTGTCATCTTGATTTGTCTCAAATACAAGTGAATGTGGTTCCCATCCTTTCTGTACTGTCATGCAGTCTTCTCCTAAGTGCATTGCATCCTTGATCTGTGTATTAGAAGCACTCCAAAATTATCATTATATCAAGAAGATGTTTCAAGAGAGACACAATTAAGGTGTGTTATCACAAGGTACATACCAGCTTAAATTGGTAGCTGGAATAGTTGGGGAGGGTCATATGTACAGAGGATGAGTCATATAGCATGTTGCTACTCTGTAACAGGTACTTGTCTGATCATACTTCATCACCTGGAAGATCAAACAGGTTGTCTGATCTTGTGAAAGTGTGCCTGTTGCAACCGTATGGCAGCCCATTGGTATGAACCCAATTCCACCTTTTGTGTTAGTAATAACCGGATGATATGGTGTTATAACCAGATAATTATCTGGGAATAAGCAGGTAATCACGTGGAAGTAATCAATAGTTTTCTTGTAACAAAAAGTGTCTTGTTAGAAGGATGATTTTCTGGTTACAACATTTTTTGTCTACAATTGCTTGTGATTGTTGTCTCCAAAGCAGACCCAAGTATTACTACTAAAAGGGGGTGGAGAAAACATGGAGGTGGACTGTCTAGCAGGCAATTGTGATCAGATACATCTATTCTCGTTTGTCTTTTTCCTGATTCCAACTTCAACAACTTTTTTTGCCAGACTGTACGCAGTCTGGCATTGTTTTAGTTTGAGGGATTACGACCTCCGCACTCAATGAAACTACTTGCAGTTTCATATTTCTTTGTTTAAACATATAGTGCCAAAAATTCCACTTCAACCCATTCACAAATTTTGGTACTCCATCGCATATATTTTCCATATATTTTCAATAAAAATACATCATTTTTTACACACACCTTTCTTAGATTTATGTTAATTTCAGCCAATCACTACACGAAAAGCTATGTACGGCATCCATGTTTGTTTGACCATGCTCAGAACATACACATGTAATCCAACGCAAATATCCAATTACTTCATTATCATGTTGATCCTGTGAATGGCCTCCCCTTTTGTAGCAGTCAAGTCTGGTTCTTTTTTACAAGGAAACTTGTTTTTTTCATTTTGAATGTTGCTGGCAATGGAGGCCTTGCAAAGTACATGTATCGTATATACATCAGAGTGGTGTACCAACAGTGAAGCTGTGCAGCATATATATAGGATATGTGTCCGTGGCCCACTTGCTAAGGAAAGCTGTTGACCCAGTCTTAGTTCAAGGGGAAAGGGTTAATTGTGAGAGAACTTCAAAAGATTGTCCAAAAAAGATAGGATCGTGAGCATAGTTAGAGGATGCTTTAATTAGTCCTTGATCCTTTGTAGTCGGAAACACTCAGTTCCTGAAATTCCCTTCACAATTGCGGTACATTCAACTGTGTTACATTCTAAACCCCCAAAACACTGGAGGAAACTATAAGACTACTATATTGATATGGCTATTTTAACCCTTTCCTCCTTCAACTTGCAAAAACTGGCCGGTGGTCAAATGTCATCTGCTTCAGTGTTTTCAACTAATTTCAACAGTAATGAAACATAATTTAATTGAAAATTGTAGAGGAGACCTATGAAGATCACATGCCCCATGTCACCAGCTTTCTTTAGCATGGGTTGGACACTTAAGGAAAGCTACTGACTCTGTTTTACTTCAAGGGGAAAAGGGTAAATCATTTGAAAGGTAAAATGAGGATTAGTTACATGTAATTTCACTGGGTTGTTGCAGCATTGTGTAATGGTATGTACCTCTTTTACTCCCTGGTGTGAAAGTCTGTGTGGTATATGGCCTGAAAGAGACCAAACATGATGGTTTTCTGCTTGATCAGACAGGGAGTTTCCAGAGCCAAATTGATTTGAAGGTGAGCCAATGCGAGGCCCTTGGTGCATGGCTCATAAAGCCAGAATGAGATGTTGGCAAGCAGCCACACCTGGTATATGGCTTCAGATGCTCTCATTGACAACAAGTTTGTTTTTACACTGGGTGTTACTGTAGGTGCAGTGCATATTGCAGATCTAAGTCAATGTGTCCAGCTGGAATAATTCTAGCCCTGAAATAAAAGCAATTTGCGAGTGATTTCTTTTCTAAAATTACAGCATACGGAATCAACACAAACATGTTGTATGATCCTTTGAATATCCCCTTGCTTACTTGCACTGACCAGCTGTGACCTGCACTTCAGTTTCCTGGCTGCCATGGTACTGGAAAAACATAATAGGAAAAGATGAGACAATCTACTGCAAATAATATCAAAAAAAAAAAACCCCTTAAAGACCTAATGTTGCACTGCCGTAGCCCACATGGCTTTAATATGTTTGTTCAGATTGACCAACTGCCACAGTGCAGCAAGTACAAACCTATATATGCCACTCTATATTGTGTGCCATTTTTTATGCATCAAACCTTTTTTCGTCAGATTTGTCATCTTCTACTCCATCATAATTGGTTCAGGCCTGACATGAAATCAGAGTAAGGCTTTATGAAGTAAATCTTTGGTAATGGCACATGGGACCGCACTATGCACTGGACAATGACCATTCTGGTCTCCTCACTTGATCATCTGGTTTTCTTCTCTGAAGGACAGGAAGAAATTGTCTTATACAAGAAATGGAGCACATTATGTATGGAGCCTAATACAGCACACATTGAATCAAACCTCATATCTTCTTACTGTTATTATACTCCCCGCAACGAAGTCTATCTGTCCGTCTGTAGACGTAATCTTTTCCGGACTCTACCTCCTTCAGTCGTGCTCCAATCTTCACACTTTGTACGGTTGTTCTCTGTCACTTAAGGGTGTGTCATGAAACAGCAATGACCTTCAGTTATGTAAGTCAAGGTCACAGCAGGCACCTGTAGACATAATCTTGTCCAGACTCTAACTCCTTCATCAATGCAGGGATTTTCTTGAAATTTTGTATGGTTATTCTCTGTCACTAAAGGGTGTGTCATGAAACAATGACTTCCAGTTATGTAAGTCAAGGTCACAGCAGGCACCTGTAGACATAATCTTGTCCAGACTCTAACTCCTTCATCAATGCAGGGATTTTCTTGAAATTTTGTATGGTTATTCTCTGTCACTAAAGGGTGTGTCATGAAACAATGACTTCCAGTTGTATAGGTCGAGGTCACAGCAGGCACCTGTAGACATAATCTTGTCCGGTTTTTAACTCCTTCATTATTGCAGGGATGTTCGTGAAACTTTGAATGGTTATTCTATTTTACTATAGGGTGTGTCATAAAGCAACAGTAACTTGGAGCTTTGTAGCTCAAGGTCACAGCAGGCATCTGTGGGTAGAACTGTAGACATAATGATCTCTAAAGCTGAAGGTCAGAGGAGGCACCTGTAGACATAATCTTGTCTGGACTCTCACTCCTTCATTAATGCATGGATCTTCTTCAAACTTTGTATGGTAATTCTCTTTTACTAAAGGGAATGTCATGGAACAACAGTGACCTTGAGCTATGTAGGTTAAGGTCACAGCAGGCATCTGTCTGTACACCTGTAGACACAATGATCTCTAACTCCTTCGGGGGGGGGGGGGGGGGTGGTGGTGGTGGTTATTGTCTATCAGTAAAGGGTTGTCAATCACTAAAGGGTGTGTCATGAAGCAACAATGACCTTGAGCTATATAGGCCAAGGTCACAGGAGGCTTCTTTATAAAAGTGTATCATGAAGTAACATTGAGTTAGTACTCAACAATGACCTTGATTTATATTGGTCAATTATTGCAGGCATCTGGGATGTAGTTTGTTTCTAGCTCTGCTGACCACAGATTGCAGAGTTCATTCAATCATTCATATGCGTCCATCAGTCCATCCATCTGTAAAATTTGGCTTGTGGACACGATACAGCTAGTTTTCAAGTCAGCCCTATGTAGATTTCAGAATTAACTAATCAAGTGTATGAAACCAAATGTGTTAAGAACACATTAAAATCAATATGTTGAAACAGAATAAAACTTACAAATGTACCACAGATGTGTATTATATGTATAAGTTTTATATTGCCTAATATGGATGACTTTGATGTACATATACTTTCTCCAGGTCATGGAGGCAGTATGTTGAATTATTATTATTTTTTTTTGTTATGGTTATTACTTCTAAACTTGTGCACATGTATTAATAAACTGCTGTAGGAATATTATACAGAAAGCAGTATGATGTATGGAATTGTTCTTCGGCCACTGTTAGTGTTAAGTGCAACTAGCATCATAGGTATTATATGCACATGTAAAGAACACTAAGTTTGACATTGAAAAACCAGAAGGCTGACACATTATGTGCCAGAAATGTATATCATATATAGGTATGATATTGCATCATATGGGTGACCTGGACATACTTTCTCAAGCTTGCAGAGGGAATGGATATCAGGAAATGATTCATTGTGATGCCCCTGACATAATAAATAGAGATAGAACTGCAAAACTTACACCAAAGGTGTATTAGCCCAATGGTTCAATTTTTTAATATGTTGTGTGACCTTGACCTACTTGTCCAGATCATTAAGTGCTCAAGAAAGGGACACTAAATTCCAACTTTTTGATAAAAAACAAATGGGAAACACAAAATGTAGCACAATTTTGTGTTCATGTGCAAGTTAAATGTTGCAACACATGGATCACCTTTACTAATTTCTCAGTGTCATGGAGGAAAATCAATGCATTACAGGAAATTAATTTAGGTGAGGGACATCAGATTAGTATATTTCATCAGAGTATAAAGCCTGTAATATGTAAGAGAAGGATTTGACAAAAGTTAATTAACCTTGGTCATACTATGCATCAAATTAGAGTCATTTTTAGATATTTAGATCGACAAAGTGCATTGTAAGATCAAATTTCAGATGAACAAATTAAATGAGGCCATATTGTTGGGATACATGGAGTTCAGATGGACAAATTAAGGTCCCATAATTGGGATATTGTAGATGGACAAAGTAAGGCCATATAATTGGGATATTGTAGATGGACAAAGTAAGGCCATATAATTGGGATATTGCAGATGGACAAAGTAAGGTCGTATAATTGGGATATTGCAGATGGACAAAGTAAGCTATGTCCTATAATTGGGATATTGCAGATGGACAAAGTAAGGTCCTATAATTGGGATATTGCAGATGGACAAAGTAAGACCATAAACTTGGGATATTTCATATGGACAAAGTAAGGCCATAGAGTAGGGGTAATCAAGTCAAATCCCTATATTTCACCAGTGTACATGTAGTGTGATTCAGTTTTTACCATTTTACAACAGGGCCTTTCACAGAACTGACAAACCTGTTTGTTTATATGGCACACGGGACAAGACAGCATAACAGGTAAAATAAACAATTTGTAAAGAAAAGTATACTACTAATCATTTACATAAAAAGCACCAAGCATAGAAATAAAAGCATTTTTGTACTCGCTGTTTGGCTGTAATCGATGAAATTATATTCATATACCCTCATGCGGGTGGAATTCCTTGAAAACTAGGGACGAGAAAACTGCAGTTTATATTCATTATTTATTTCTGTGTGGGAACTTGTACATGTAAATGTATTACTGATGCACAGCTAAACTAACGATGCATGTGTTCCCACCAGGGAAAATGACCATGCTTATCAGATTAATTAGCATAGGTAAACCTTGCGGAATAGAGTAGTGATCTTTAACCTGAGTTGGGCTTTGAAGTACTCATTGTAAGACTGGTAGAATTATTAAATAGGTGTCGCCAACGTGCTAGATTTAAAAATCTGAAAACTTGGCAATGGTCTAATATCTGGATTTAAGTGATTCCAGGCATGGCTACCTCTAAAGACAAGTGAACATTGTCCAACAATTAGGTTAATCTTTGGAGTCTTCAGATTGTGCAGAACTTCGAGTGTTGTAAGTGGGACTTAAATATTGAAATGGTTGATTCAGATGAGGTTGTGTTAGACCATTGATACGTTTGTACATATACATTATTGCACATGTATAGATGTATGTATACCTTCTTTGGACATGTACATTATTGCACAGACATGTATAGATGTATGTATACCTTCTTTGGACATGTACATTATTGCACAGACATGTACAGATGTATGTATAGTATTACCTTCTTTGGACATGTACATTATTGAACAGACATGTATAGATGTATGTATACCTTCTTTGGACATGTACATTATTGCACAGACATGTATAGATGTATGTATAGTATTACCTTCTTTGGACATGTACATTATTGAACAGACATGTATAGATGTATGTATACCTTCTTTGGACATATACATTATTGCACAGACATGTATAGATGTATGTATACCTTCTTTGGACATATACATTATTGCACAGACATGTACAGATGTATATATACCTTCTTTGGACATGTACATTATTGCACAGACATGTATAGATGTATATATACCTTCTTTGGACATATACATTATTGCACAGACATGTATAGATGTATATATACCTTCTTTGGACATATACATTATTGCACAGACATGTATAGATGTATATATACCTTCTTTGGACATATACATTATTGCACAGACATGTACAGATGTATATATACCTTCTTTGGACATGTACATTATTGAACAGACATGTATAGATGTGTGTATACCTTCTTTGGACATATACATTATTGCACAGACATGTATAGATGTATGTATACCTTCTTTGGACATATACATTATTGCACAGACATGTACAGATGTATGTATACCTTCTTTGGACATGTACATTATTGAACAGACATGTATAAATGTATGTATACCTTCTTTGAACATGCATGTACATTATTGAACAGACATGTATAGATGTATGTATACCTTCTTTGGACATGTACATTATTGAACAGACATGTATAGATGTATGTATACCTTCTTTGGACATGTACATTATTGCACAGATATGCAGATTCATACCTTCTTGTATTGTCCACCTTTTCAGATCATATATGTCTACTCAACTTGGAATGTCAAGTGGAGCTTGCAATATAACTTTGCCAGTATGATTTTGTAGTCTCTGAAATTTAATCAAATGGACAAAGGCCGTATACTTCGGGTATTTCATATGGTCAAAGTAAGGCCATATAATTGACATATTCAGATGGAAAAAGTAAGACCATATACTTGCAATATCTCAGATGGACAGAGTAAAGCCATTTAATTGGGATATATTCAGGTGGACTAGGTAAGGCTGTATAATTGAGAAATTTCAGATGGACGAAGTTTATTACTATGCACTTGAATGGATATATGGCCTTGACTTCATTCTCATAGTCACAGGGTCACAAAATCCATTGCTGTCTGATTGTTAGAGGTGGAATGGACAAATGTCAGTCAAGTGTGATCAAATTAAACACCTAAGACCATGAGAATGCACATGGTTAACCTTGACTTAAATAATGCTCAAGGTCCCAGCGTTTTAGGGGTTTATATGTATTTGTTGAGGCTTTGTTAACTTGCAAAGCCTCCCCAAATATAGTTAAACTCCAATGTAACCAAGAAACAAATATGCATTTACAAATTAAAATGAAAACATCTGGTGCCTTCTTTGGCTGAAAGTAGTCCAAGGCTTTTTTTGAATTTCAATCACGTGACTGTAGGGTTTTGTTACATATTGTAGACATGCACAGAAAGACAAATTTACCTTGTGTGCACATACATGTATGACTGGAATAGAATGCCAATTTAAATTAATTTCCATGTAATAACCGAGGAAAGATTTAACTAACCTAAACCAGATGATGGTTCTGAGTGTATACAATGGTTGTTCAATTGAAAGATCAAACACAAGGCTTGCAGTCCTCAAAGTGATATCCCTTAAAGCAGCAATATAACTAGTAAAGATTATTTGCTGCATAGCAAGTCAGTGTGTGTGTCTTCAAAGCATATTGGTTTCTCAATGTACAACTATTCCATGACACAGGAGATGCTTGAATGACATCTCTATCTATTATAGGTTTGAAGTTATTCAAGATTGAAAATTTCGAATAATGCTAATTAGCATAATTTAAATTGCTACAACTTTTGTTTTAGATTCATTACATGCACAATGGTCAGTTACTCCCTCGTAGAAGTTGAAATGACATCTCTATCTATAAAAGCTTTGAAGATCTTCAAGTTTTCAAGTTTCAAATGCTGCTAATTAGCATAATTTATATTGTTACAACTTTTGTTTCAGATTCATTACATGCGCAATGGTCAATAACCCCCTGGTAGAAGCTGAAATGACATCTCTATTTATAATAGTTTTGAAGATATTCAAGGTTGAAAATTTCAAATGCTGCTAATTAACAGAAATTAAATTGCTACAACTTTGTTTCAAATTCATTAGATGTGCAATGGTCAATACCCCCCTAGTAGAAGTTGGAATGACATCTCTATCTATTATACTTTTGAAGATATTCAAGATTTAAAATTTCAAATGCCCCAAATTTGCATCATTTTAAACATCTTCATTCCTGTGTATAAAAGGTCCAACTCCTTGTATAGAGGTACAATCATGCCAGCTCGTTGTTGGATTTTGTGGTTTTCACTCGGCAAGCCCCTCAAAAACCACAAAATCCAACAACTCCTGAGCAAACGTTATGCACCATGGCTTGGCCATGCCAGATTCTCTATGTCTTCCTTGTAACATGTGTTACACCGACCACTTGATCGAGCCCTGATGCTTACTTTAGGCCACATTGTGGAGTGGCACAATTTGGTATTTAGCGTTCATACAGTTAAAAGTACTTCCTAAATTTTAAGGAGAAAGGCAGAATTAGTTTTTGTCAAAAAGCACTGCAAGGATGGTTTTGTCCTCTTTATAATGTTATAACATGTTGCATTAACCATAAGATTTGAATCAGTTGTATTATCAGTACATTAAAGATGAGTTGCTTGTTGCCTTCCACTGTTACCAATCATTGTACTTGCTAGATTGCATCCCATAGCATGAATTATGAAGTAACCAGTGGGAAATGGCTGGAATTTATGGCCGGTTTCAATATAGTAGAAAAAACAGACAGGAGGTCGAAGCAGGTGCAACATATGGCAGAATATGCGAGGCGTCTCTCCCATGCAGTTTGGAGTTTGTCAGAGTCTCTTGGAAAACACTGTGTTGTGACCCTTCATCAGGCACTGTAGCATTGAGGGAACATCAGTTTCATGACGTGGGTCATAGTTTGACATACACCGGTCAGTGGCAGGACATCCATCTCAGTAGCGTAGCATCTTGGTGCTTTCACATGCAAGAAGAAAAAAATGCCTTCTAAGTCAATCGACATGCCAGGATCTTGTTCATATCCTATCATGAAAGTTTTATAATATATTGTTCCTATGTATACTTTCAGATTACAGTGAAACCTGCAGCAAAAGACTGGCTATAGGGATGACCCAAGTAGTAAGCTGTTAAGGCAGGTAGTCTTGCTTTTATTGGAGGTGTAAATAAGGTGGAAAATACATGTACTAAGCTAAGTATATCCTGATAAGATGGTCTCTGCAGACAGGTGGTCTCTCATTGGAGTGGTCTCTCAACAAAGGGACTACTGTATAACCTTTTAGGGACATCAATAGACAGACAGGATTGGCATCCTTCTGACAAAGGAAAATAATACAAAAACTAATTTGAACTGTGTTCAACAGACTGTAATCAGTTGACTTCAACTATTTTTACTTCAAATATATGTAGTTACAGTGTCTCGTAGCAATGTCACATTTTCATGTATGTTTTCAAAATTAAAAAAAAAACCTGATGTGTGCCAAAAGTTTCAGAAATTACACAGAAGTAGCAATTTTTTATTGACATAAAAGTGTCTCATTAGATTCGTCCATCATGCATATAGAAATGCAAATACATAAGGTACAGAAAATATGGGTGCATCAGGACTAAGTAAATACATGTACATAGTACAAAACATGATCATGTCATGCGAAAAATGTACTTTGTCAACAGACTCCAATGTATAGCTTTTAAATTATGTAGCTACCACCAAAACTTACGTTTGAAAAATATTTATTGTGGTGATTTTCACTGACCTTGGTAATCAAAAAATTATTTACAGAATTGAAGGCATTCAAAACCTGAGCTCATGATACATTGAAGAGAACAAGGCTTTTGGTAAAGGTAAGTGTAATTTATTAAATTACAGTGTGCCTACCTGGGAATCATAATGACAGCTTATTGCTTTTTACCAATATATACAAATATATGTATGCATACATATTTGTCTGTGGTGAACCAAGTTGCAAAATGTTTTAGATGAATGCACAAGGGACCTAATCAACAATGATTGACTTTGCATATCACCATCCATATATGTGTTCATTTATCATTCACAATAAGTATACTTTTTGGTCAATTATATGTAAACAGTAAGTAAATTCACTTCATATAATTATCAGTTTTTATCCTTCATTAGTGTTACTTGAGGTAGGGCTATTGCTTACAGAAGTCATGGTTGGAGTTACATCTCGCACTCAGAGGATCATGTCCTGCAATTTACATAGGGTTTTTATGAAACATGGAAATTTATTTTGGAATTATACAGCCAAAGAACTTGCATTAACTGTGTTTGTGTCTATACTGTTGGCCAATGCTGGAATCCTGCACATGATGGACTACAGCTAACATCCCTCCTTTGGACTCGAAGAGTTAAACCCTACCAGGTTCAGATTGTGTACATACTGGCAATAAACTGGCAACATATGGTACTGCTTGGGGACACTGTCCCAGAAAGGTCATATCAAGCAATTCAGACTGACTTTAAAACACTTTATGGTGGGAAACATGTCAGCTACATTTAAAAAAAAAAATCTAAAGAGGAAGCAGACAAATATTATTGACTGACCTCTCTTGATTGTTTACAGTTTAAATGAACCTGCAGAATCATTTATGTGACTTGAATCCATTTAAGTGCCCATCAACCAAACCACAGCGATTTTAAATTTGCATCAGCTAGGAGCTAGCTGTTCTAATTTGCGTCCATTTCCTCTCCTGTATAAACTGTTGGTGATGTCCACTCACATTCCCTGCCCTGGATACCAATGCTATCACCTCCTTTTCAGTCAGCAGGGTTAGAGCCACATGCAGATTATAGTGCCAAACACCCAGAAATGTAAAAGTTGATCTGAAGGTGAAAGGAGTTTTGTGAGACTGAGAGGTCAAAGGGTAGAGGAGCCCCACATCAGCCCCATCAGCAGCTGTGCGGGGTCTCAACATGTTCATGTGTGTAGCAGGCCTCATACTTTACAGTAGAATTTCTAATTAAGACCACCTCCATAAGGAAACAATTTCTGTATTATAGATCACCAATTTACAGACCCGTTTTGGTTTATCCTTAATAATTAAATTACACCCCCATTAAAACCACCCCCCATTTAAGACCATATTTTTCAGTCCCTTAGGTGGTTTTAATAGGGAAATTCCACTGTGTACTGAAAAGGATTCTTTTAATATGTTGTCATGTTTTAATAACAGATACAATCCGAAACGTTAAAGCTGCGCATGTGAAGTTGTGTCTTGTGATACAAAATTTGAAGCAGTGCTTTAATTTTTACATTATACCAAGTTTTAAAATTTTTGGGAACATGATGTAGCCTGGCAGTTTTTTGTAACTCTCCTGGTGGAAAAATTATGTTACTGAGTTGTCCTAGAGTCTGTGTGTTCTTTCATGCAGGTGATGTTTGTTATCACAGTGTCTCAAACATTCCAGAGTACATACATGTATGTTTTGCTGAAATTTTCCACATGTATAAGGCTATAATAATCAAATGATAATATTTATGGGTTTCAGTGATCAGTTACTGTTTGGTAACTTTTTCAGTGGCAACTGCAACTTAAGTTCAAAACTACTTCAAATGAACTGCTCTGAATTATAATAAGAGTGCTAGATTCATATTCCTTGTAAAAAGACATTCCATTCTAGGGCCAGCATGTACCTGTACAGTAAAACCTGTTTTGAGAGACCACTGTGAGGAAAGACCACCTGCCTCATCAGACCATGTTTACCATGTCCCTTTTGCCATCTTTCCCATATTATTGCACCTCTGATGAGAGATCACCTACCTTATGTGACCACTTTTTGGCCTGCTCTAGGGGTGGTCTCTCAAAACAGGTTTTACTGTAGTGACATAGAAGATAATAGTCCAGATCAACAGCTTCCCTTGGTGCACCCAGTAAAGCTGTTTACTCAGTCCAAAATGTGGCACTGAAAGGGTTAATGTGTATCATGCTGTTGGAATGGTCAGTGTGCTTGACCCTCATACATGTAAGTGCCTTTGCTTCATAGTAAATATAGTCTTGGTGTTAAATTGATCATTTCAGCTTTTCAAGTGATTTGCCAGCGTTACAGATGCTGGCTAACAGTGACCAATGCTGGGAAACGCTGAAGACCCTCTGGGCTCATCATTTGCCAGCGTTAGCCTACCTTTGCCAACGTTTGGAGACTCCTAATGCCAGCTAACGCTCTACACTGCTCTTTACTCACATAATGTGAATTAAGCTGGGCTGGAATAGAAAGGACTTTTGCAGCCGCTTGATAGCTTTTCAAACATAATTGGTATGTGTAGAAATGTGCATTGACTTCATCTGCACCAAGTGTGTTCACTTGGAGCTGCTACTGTTATTTCCTTGTGCTGTATTGCACAATTTTTTAAAATTAACTAATAAACAGTTAGTGCATGTATTGATGCAAGGCTATACTAGTACTGGCGTAAATACGTGTGTATGTAGATTTCTTTAAAATCTCACTGAATCCTCTTCAGACCAGGTGGATAAGTTCCCTTGAGTGGGTCTCTACCAAATTTATTCAATAAAAAAAAACGAGTGGATCATGACACAAGTGGTGTCATTTGCACTGTAACCATTTCACCTCATATGCATGTTATTGGATGAAGATGGCCACTTGCCCAGTCTTATGCCAAATATATTCAATACATGTAGGTCACATTTTAATTATTTTCTTATTTTAAATGTTTTTTTTGTGCACTTTTGCGGAAAATCTGAAAAAAAAATGCATGTTCTCTGAACCATCCAGGGTAGTTGCTTTGAAAAGACACAGGAACACGTCAGAGGGCCCATATATAATTCTTAGTGTTGATATTGGGTCATGTTGACCTGATTGCCAAGGTCACAGGATAATTTTAGGAATCAGACATGTCGTTGCAGGGTGATACCATAAGAAATGTTTGAGCTCGGACTTTGAAATTTGTTGCAGTGAAGGTGCGCTAGGTTGCAATTGCATTTGGCTGACCTTGAAATGAGCACAATTAAGGTATCAGGGTAATTTTTGTGAGTTCCATTCAAGGCTGATAACTCAAGCTTTGAGCTGGAACTTTGATATTGTACATGGTGATGGTCCTCTGCAAGCTAGCACCTAATTCTCAAAGTCACAAGGGCACTTTTGGGTAGTGACCTTAAATATTCACTTGCTAACTCAGGAACTATTTGAGCAAGAACTGAACACAGTTAGTGCCCTTTATAGAGGCTTGGTAGCATGGGAACTATACATAGCTCAAATCACCTAGGTCACAGAACCATTGTATTTTTCACTTGATTGCTCAAAAACTTTGCAAGGGATGACTTTCATATTGCCAGTAAGTAGTGTTTCACTCATAAGGATGGACCGCCATATGGCCCGAGTGGAGACTGCACATGGATGATCTTGACCTATTTCCCAGGGTTACAATTAAGGCCATAAAGTTAGCTGAGTACAAAAGTCTCGCAATTCTGTTTCTCAAGATCATCAATAGATCATTGGAATGGTTAATAAGAAGAGACAAGTCTGGAAACTGATCTTTGTCCCAGTCTGTGAGTGCCTGAAGATTCATTTGTATATCAGTGAGGAATGGCCATCAGCAGTCAGGAGAAACATTGGAGAAGATGGCTGTTCCTTGTGCTGCCTGTCACACGTGACAGGACAGCACAAGACCATCAATAGAGAGGCCATGCAAGTGTGGGGTGCCACCTTGTAAACATCTGTGTTTGCTCCTCTCTCCACATGCACCATACTCTGACATGCAACAGACTGCTGTCAAGCAGTGTTTTGCTTTGCAAACATAATTGGTTGATCTCATCCAAAGTTGACTTACTGATATAGAGGTCTGCTGCTCTGGGGGTTTTAACTCACACTGAAGTAGTTTAATTTGATTAAGCAAGTGGTGAGAAAGTGTGGACATTTCAAGGGCATAGCCAAAGGAATAGACACTGGATCACTGAATAATGATTATGATGTCTCTTCACGACCATTTCCACTCCACATGTACATCATGTACATATAAAGCTCATGGTGACATTTATTAGCATTATGTATTTGACTTCAATTGCCATACATATTGATAGATGGATACCAGGTGTAACAGCCAGCAGATCCCATGGTTTCTTTGAGCAAATGATATTCCAGGCAGATATAAGAAACCAAAGGTTAAGCTACATATTTCAGAGTGTATAAATGTCGTGCCCTTCTTTTTTAAGAAATTGGTGAAATTTACCTTGCAATAATGCTCACCACACCAATGGAAAATTGTAACTTGGGGTGTGAAATGCCATATTTTGGTTACTTTGTGAAACACGTCAATAGTGATCTTTAACACAATGATTTCTGCAGTTATCTTTACCAATTGGGAAGAAAATTTGGCTATAATATGGTTTGCTTGGGAAAATACTCAACCCCATGCAGTCCTTGAAGTAGATTATAACCTTGAAACAAAACAAACAATGAACTAGTAATCATGGAGATAAAAATCTGTACATATTAAGAGCATTATTTTTGACAGGGGTCACTTTATAATGGTTCCTGGTAAGACTGGTCTTAATTTTTCTGAACACATTTGAATACAGGTGCAGTTGTATGCAAGCAGTGGATCTCTCGGTGGTTTTTGAATGTAAAAAGTCTCAAATGTCTGGACTTGCTTCACTGGACAGTATAATTTGCATGAAAAACTCAAATTTAAATGGTGCACCATGCAACATATGAGGTGTCACTGCAAAAAAAAAAAAAAAAAAGATAATAATTTTGGTCTGGTTTCAAAGACCTGAGAAACAAAGCACCACTGAATAGTGAAAAATCAACGTGATATTTGGTGCCACCTTTGCAGTGGGTTAAGAGTAAGGGCTCTGGAATGGACCCACCTTATACACTGACTGTGTGTGTGACAGCTCATTAGAAAATTGGGCAAGTTTGTTTTGGGAGCAAGAGGTAATTGTTGTGAACTGACATTGATTTGGTTTCATTAACTGAACCAGCCAGGAGTTCTGATTGCATGCCACTTGTATTTATACGAGCTACATGCTGTCCCCTTTTTTCATTAAGGGTCGACCCCAGGGGAGGGACTCTTTCTTTTTTCGGGTTGTCCGTCCATCTGGATTTCCATCCGGATGTGCCATGCATGTTGCCGCGATATCTACAGAATGGCTCGATGTATTTTGCTCAAATTTGGCAATATGCTTACATGTACCTCACCTGGCAAGATGAACTGATTAGATTTTGGTGTCACCATGACGTAATTTGAGCAAATGGCGGACCCTTCAATCAACGCTTGCATTGAAAGTATGTCTATCATTAATACTGAGTAAGCACTTTGCACCCTGCCCATGCCAAGAAAAGTTGTTGACCTGGGATGCGTTATCTTGATACTCTGTAGGTCTCATCTACAATTCCCATTCAGATCCTTTTCATTATACTGTTCAAATTAGTCAAAAACATTGAAGCAGATGACATTAGGCTATAGTATAATTGGGAAAGAGCTAAGTAAGAAGTTTTGATGTGGTAAACGTTGCAAGAACATTAAGCGAATCTGATTCCTATCTATTTGGTACAACCCCCACCCCCATTGTGCAAGTTAACTCATTCCATACCAGTCCCTGATATTTCCGTATATTTACCTAGATTTAAGACGACAATTGCATACTTAAATTTGTCATGAAAAGAGCTTTCATTCAAGTACCAACATGCCTGTAGTCTTAAGTCAGTGGTTCTGGCACTGCCTGGGAAGTCATGCTGCAGCTGCCACAAGAGCAGCTGCAGCATGACTTGCCAAAACCACTGACCAAGGCCTGTCATAGTATGGAATGAGTTAAATTAGCAGTAAGTTTAGTTTTAGATCTTGTGCGAGAAGAGGAGCTTTTGGCCTGGCCTATGCTCTGCACAATGCAAAAATCAAAGCTTGAAGATTTTGTTTTGGTCCACTTTGAAGATTTGTAACAATTAAGGCATCGTCTGTGAAAGGCTTTTGCAAGAAAATCATCAGTAGCATGCAAGCATTGCTGTATACAATTGAACTCAACAGCATGTAAACCAGCAGTGTGCTTGACATGTATGTTGCTACTCGTGAATATAGTTTCCTGATCTGTAGCGAACCTTAAGGTCTGGATCAAGAGTAACAGATGCCATACCACCATCCACCATGGTCTCTGTGTAAAAGTACATTTATTCCTTCCTGTGATTTTAAAGATTTTCTCTTTCGAAAGCCACAGGTTTATACCCAATACACTAAGCGTGAACAGTAAAACCTGTGTTGAGTGGTCACTCATGGGAAAGGGTATAGGTGTCCTTGTAAGACATGTGCCCACTTAACAATGGTTTATGTACATGAGAAGTATAGGAAATGGGCCTGGGAAAGATGCCCATTAAACACAGGTGCCCACTTGACTGAGGTGCCATATCAGAAAGGTTTTTCTTGATTCACTCCTTTTTTTTTTTTTTTTTTGTCATGCATTATTAAACATGTGGGATAGGGCCCATTATTTTGGTAATCTTGTGTTTTGAATAATTATAGGAAAGCACAATAATGGGTTGTTGAGACAGTATGGTTATTGATGAGGTAGCAGCAGAGATGCTTTCATAGCACTGTGCTATATGTCATTGTAAGACTGCCAGACCACAGTGCCATATGTCACTGTGTTCTGTCACCATCTGCATCTTAAAGTTAACTCTTTTCCACATACAGAAATGAACTCAACAAATGACTGAAGAGAGCACAGACACGGCTGTCAGCATCTTATGTCATTCACTCAAAAAAAATTTAGAAAAAAACAAACAAACAAACAAACAAAACAACAAACAAAACAAAAACAAAAAAGAAAAAATGCACAAAAAAAAACCACTCCTTAATGCATGTCCGGGGATTTGAGACTGTGAAACATGCTTAATGATGGTGATTACAGCTAATGGTTTAAATCTTTAAATCTTCAGTTTTCAAAACTTTTTAATTAAATGTGATGAGATTGATGAATTATTAATACAGATTCAGTCATAAACAGTGACTACATTGGCTGTGACTGCAGTGAGTTTAAAATAGGCTTATTTTACTCAAACACAACAACGTTTATCTGACCAGTTTCCAGGTATGATGCAATTGATGAGGAAATACGACTGGGCAAGACCCATTTTGACATCGATTCAATATACCAAGGCATGGTAATAAAGTTTGGCCGGTTTCAATGCTAATGCATCTCATCAGAGCCTGAAGTTAACAGCCCGCGGTACGTGCTTATATACTAGGGTAAACATTCACGTTAGCTATGTAAGCATGAACGTTTTCTTATATGTAGAAGGGCTTTGACGTGAATGGGACAGTGAAATTGGCTATTGTGGCCCTTTACACGTGAATCTGGCCTGTTGCTAGGCAAGAGAAAAAATGATGCAATTAATGACGTGACTCTTCATCCCTTTCTTCCGCTTCTTCTCCTTCTCCTTTTCTTCTTCTTCTTCTTCTTCTTCTTCTTCTTCTTCTTCTTCTTCTTCTTCTTCTTCTTCTTCTTCTTCTTCTTCTTCTTCTTCTTCTTCTTCTTCTTCTTCTTCTTCTTCTTCTTCTTCTTCTTCTTCTTCTTCTTCTTCTTCTTCTTCTTCTTCTTCTTCTTCTTCTTCTTCTTCTTCTTCTTCTTCTTCTTCTTCTTCTTTGTGAAGATGTTCCTAAATAAAACCTTGCTTGGGAGTGCAAATTGGTGACCTTGACTTATTTTCAAGGTCACATGGGCATGTCATGTAAAATTGACGCAGACGCAGTAACTCCGCAAGGATTTGACTTAAAAGGTTGAAATTTTGCATGATTATGTACCATATTGTGAACTAGGTTGGGATTGTAGATGGGTGACTTTGACCTATTTTCAAGGTCACATGGCCACTTTTTAAAAATCCTTGCAGATGCACCCATGAAAGATTTGACTTAAAGATGTTGACATTTTGTGTGATTATGTTTCCATGTAGACTTTTATAAGACCTTGCTTGTAACTGCAGATGTTTGACCTTGACCTATTTTTCAAGGTCACATGGGCATTTCGTCTAAAATCAATGTTTTGAAATGTCAATAAAGAGTGTACCTTCACCATATCTGTAGATCATTGGAATCGGTATGGCTAATTATGAAAATAAGGGTGACAATAGTAAGGGCGCACGGGGAGACATTTGATTTTTTTGTCGGAAAATCAGCCTTATCTAGTTTTGTTTAAACTTGATAACTTGATCCTGAAAGACTTCATGAAACTTCATGAAATATAATAGGATTATGTATATAGGTGAGATCTGGTAGTGTCACCTTGACCTTAACCCTTAAAGTGCTGATTGAAGATTGGGTCAACAGCTTTCCTTGGGACACTGTGCGCAAAGTCTCCCAAGGAAAGCTGTTGACTATGCCTATTTATAAAAATAAGGTTGACAATAGTAAGGGTGCACGGGGATACATTTGATTTTCTGTTGGAAAATCAGCCTGTTCTAGTTATATTTGCATTTTACTTTAAGCTGGAGTACTGGTTGTTATTTTATCTCGTTACTCTGTCAGGTAGGCCTAGTTGGGTCTGTTCAAAGACCAAGCGTTCTAGGTAAATGTAGGATTTACTATACTTAATTGGCTCAATGATTCAATTTTGATTGGCCCAATCATGCAAGTTAGGTGTCGACTTATGTTTTATGAAAGTAGTTTAATTATACTTTTGTAATGTGGGCTACATTTATGAGTAGGCCCTTCAACAAAGGAACATTATTTGCTTTATTCCATAATACATCACCTCGGGATGTTTGTACTGGAAATACAAACATGGTGCCGCCAGCTAGCAGCATGACTTGTCCGTGGATTAAGGGCACTGCAACAAGTCTTGCACAGGTTCCCTGCTGATGACCTGGTATTATATTAAGGCTGATAAAGCTTAAAACTTTCTTTTAATTTCCAAAGTTTATGAATATTATTTGTTCCTTACACGAAATAATTTGTTATACTGATTCAGAACTATACAGTCTGGCCCTTCACTGCGGTACCGTACAATGTTTTGCATGCCAAAGCTATGTATTTCAGTTTTCAGTTGGTGCTTTTACGCCGAATAAGAACAGAAAAGCTTAACTTTGGCTATAGCTAATACTACCTTGCCCCTTCCCCCAACCACCACATATTTTAGTACAGTGCTTTTTATCCCCTGCCCACAAAGTGGGGGTGGGGGGTGGAGGACATAGTAATGAGCTCCTTTCGTCTGCCCTTTGGAAACAATTTTGTCCGGCCCATATGTCGAAAAATATAACAGCCAGCCCTTTCAAATTTTCAAGGTAGGTGCAGCTTATATACTAGGTGTGCACAGGCATATTGATTTTGGCCCAATCATCCTCCACTAAAAAACAAAGTTCATTAAGTAGCCTCAATATTTTCCCCACAATTTGGTCCTGCCAATATCTCTGAAATGGCAGTCTAATTAGATGTTCATTTAATTTAGAACTTGTTACCGGAGTGCATGCAAGTTATCCAGTGACAAGTGTGTCTTTGCTGGAAGCTATCTATATTGTACATGTATGTGATGTTTTTTGTGTGCTGGTGACTTGCCACAGGAATAAATTAATGCCAAGTCTGGAGGAGTTGAATGGTGTCCCTGTCAAAGGTCTGCTTCACTAAAGTTTTTAAAAACATTAGGGGACAGATGCAGTTTCAATGTCCAAATGCAACATTTATCTCTTGATAAGATGAGAAAACCAAAATATTAAAAAAACAAATATTCTGTGCATTAATGTTAAATGTATTCAAGCCAAGATGGAGATGGGACTTTTTGACTGTCTGTGCACCCTGCTATGCATTTCTTTGTATTCATGTCATTAACTACTGTTCATATGTTTGTATATTGACAGATCAAACATTGGGAGAGGAAATCCTTATATCTGTGAAGCATAGCCTTTACCATGTACAGATAATACATGTAGCAGTTTTGTTAAAATGTGTGTTTTGTCATATTTTTGGCACCTTATTATCCTCCAACATTAATTACTGATAATGAACAAGTTCATTGAGCAGCCTCAAAATCTTCCCCGCAGTTTTGATTGCTCATATTTTGGAAAATATAACAGCTAGCCTTTCAAAATTTTCAGGCTGGGTAGATCTCATATAGTAGGTGTGCATTTTATAGTTTTATGTGACGAGTGGTCATCTGACCTCTGGTAATTGCATATTAATGTACCAATAAAAAGAAATTGTGGGCGGGGGATAAGCAAGCGTCAGCGGGAACTTCTTTTTCTGATATTAATGCATACATTGCTTTAATTAATTTAGGAACGAGTAGTGTTTAACATGCAACAGTCAATCCTCAAAGGCCTACATAATTGCTCAACATCACGATTTCAGAATATCTTGTCCTCTTTAATCATCCTGGATTTTTAAAAAAATAAAGAACAGGCGAGGCCAGTGGGGAATAACCAAAGAAACTTTAATACAAACACCAATTTGTTTCACTATTATTCTCCTTAACTGTGTGAGTGCCAACTTAGACTAAAGTTGAACCACTTAAAGTGAACTGCCCTGAATTATAATAAAGGTGATAGATTCATGTTCCTTGTCAAAAAAACCCCTTTTCATTCAAGTAGCAGCATGCCTGTAGTGACAGAGATAATAGTCCAGGTCAACAGCCTTCCTCAGCAGGCTTTGGACACATTGCAGCCAAAGCCTGCTGAGACACTGAAACAGATAAGTGGACCAAAATGTCATCTGCTTCAATGTTTTTGACTAATGAATAAAAAATAATTTGAATGAGAATTACAGATGAGACTGATGAGGATTAACATGCCATAGATCAACAGCTTTCCATAGCATGGGTTGGGTACTTAAGCAAACAACCCATGCTAAGGACAGTTATGGACTGTTAATTAAAAGGGGAAAGGGTTAAGCAAGCCTATCAGGGGGTAGCAGAAATAATTTGTGTACACTAGCTGCTTATTACTGTAGAGGGACAATGTTGTCAATGATTGTGAGGCTATAACGTGATGAGTAACCCCCTTGATGAAGCTTTCAGTTTAGACTGACTCAACAGTTTTTCTTGGTATGGGGCATGTTATCTTAACCCTGTTCAGCTCAAATCGCCCCAAAACACCTAGGTGTAAATTGGCTGCCTCAATCTTTTCACAGAATATTCTCGTCAACATCAAACATTTTTGTGAGATGCCAATAATGATAGCATGCCCCAGGTCAACTGCTTTCTTTGGTGTGGGTTGGATGCATTGCGCTCAGCGGACACCGAGAAAAGCTGTTGACTCAATCTTATGTCAGCCAGGAAGGGGTTTATAGGTCTTGTTTACAATTCTCACTCAAAGTGTTTTTCATTGTTTTTAATATACAGTATACTGTTTGAGCCAGTGAATCTAAAAGAAAATTACAGCAAATTAAGGCTTATGGAGAGGAAAGAGTTTGGACTGCAGAATAGGGTAATGACTGCTAGGAAGTGATTCTTGACAGAAAGACACAAATACAATATAGAGAATAAAATCTCAATCTGTCTCATGGTGCTATCATCAACTAATTGGAGCACTAAGCATATACATATGGATGAAAGTGAAATTATTAAAGGGGGGAGGGCAACTTAAGATAACAGATTGGAGCTTCATGAGCTGTGTGAGCTATGCATTAGCGGGTGAGGGTACTGCATTGAGTGGAACTTTATGAGCTTTGTGAACCATGATATGGTGAGGGCACTGCATTGAGTAGAGCTTTATGAGCTTTGTGAAACATGACCTGGTGAGGGCACTGCATTGAGTGCAATTCCATGAGCTTTGTGAGCCATGACCTGTTGATGTGAGGGCACTGCATCAAGTAAAGGTTTATGAGCTTTGTGAAACATGACCTGGTAAGGGTACTGCATTGGGTGGAACTGTGTAAGCCATGACCTGGTGAGGACACTGCATTGAGTGGAGCTGTGTAAGCCATGACCTGGTGAGGCCACTGCATTGAGTAAAGCTTTGTTGGCCATGACCTGGTAAGGGCACTGTAATGAATGGAGCTTTGTAAGCCATATGGCCTGGTGAGGACACTGCATTGAGTGGAGCTTTGTGAGCCATATGACCTGGTAAGGGCACTAATGAATGGAGCTTTGTGAGCCATGACCTGGTGAGGACATTGTATTGAGTGGAGCTGTGTGAGCCATGACTTGGTGAGGCCACTGCATTAAGTAAAGCTTTGTGAGCCATGACCTGGTGAGGACACTGCAGTGAGTGGAGCTGTGTGAGCCATGACTTGGTGAGGGCACTGTAATGAATGGATCTTTGTTTCCATATGACCTGGTGAGGACATTGTGTTCATGTGTTTTACTTTGCAGCTGTGCGTGTTCACTTACTTTAATTTACTTGATTGATCAGACCATCATCTCAATTCTGTATTCATGTGGATACAAGTTCTGGAGAAGTGGTCCATAATACATGTAGATTGATGACATCCACAACGACAGAGATTGAAAGAAAACTGGAATATAACTGCTAAACTAACAAATGATTTTAAGCCAATTATGTACATGTGTCCATTCTATCATGCAATGAATTATCACTGCTACCAAAGCAGAAAATAAACAATCATTCTTACCCCATCAGAGGTCGCTGGATTGGTTCAAACATATTTAAACAAGTTACACTGTAACTTTGCATCAACATATAGCATGCATATAGTGCAGGCTTACATGTACTGCCATAAAGTGTGGCACATATTCTTGATTGGTTTCATGGAGGTTGACACAAGGGCTTTTCCAGAGGAACCTTTTCTAGAGGGACTCCCACAGGGGAGATACCGTAAAGAAAATATGATTTCTACCTTTGGCACATAAAGTGCCACAGGGTATTGTTATTCCCTGCATCATCCGTCCATCTGTCTGATGTTACCACAGTATCTCAAAAAAAATATTCACTGTAGCTGTACCAAATTTTGATCACAGATGCACCTTATAATGCAGTGTTTCAATTAACTCCCAAATGGGGGTATATATTACCTTTTCAAAACCTGAAATACCCTCTGAGAATATTCTAAAAGGTCTTCTTGTTTATTTACATCTAAAATTATTGAAAATCTGACTTCTCCCCAGAATTTCCCAGCTTGTGACCCCAGAAAATATTCCTAATATTTTGTAATGGACCAAGTTCCTATTGAAAACCAGCTTCCTCTTATTATTTTTAAAACTTTTTATGAAACTTTCAAGGTTGTGTGAGTAGTGCACAAGGGGATGACGTTACCATAATATCTCAAAAAATATTCACTGTAGCTTTAACAAACTTTTGTAACAGAAGAATCCTATGGTTCAGGTTCCTATTGAAAAACAGCTTCTTCTGAGTATTTCAAACTTTTTATGAAATTTTTAATATATTTATTTGAAGGCTGTCTGAGTGGCGTCAACCCTGAGACATTGCCACAATATCTAAAAAAATATTGACCACATCTTTACCACATTTTTGTCATAGATGCATCTTATGATGGACCATGTTCATATTTAAAACCAGCTTCCTATTGAAAAAAAAGCTTCCTCTTATTGTTTTTAAACTTGCTACTTTTTTTTTTAAAATGCAGAATTGAGGAAAAAAGAATTGTGCAGTGCTGCAACTTCACCCTTTTTTTAAAGTATGATGCTTTATTTCCACAGTTTTACTTTTTTATACTTTATTTATAAATAATTTACCCTAAGAATATTTTTTTTGTACTTTTTGGGGGCAAATTTTTGAACTTTTGATTGGAATTCAGTTAGATATTAAGGGTATTGTTTTAAGGCATTCTCACAGCCTTTCTGAGTGCCTTGTTAACAGAAATGATGAACCATCGTCCCACTGAGTGACAACCATGGGTGCCTTTTTTTGGTGTCAGTCATCATGAGGATCTGGACCATGGTGCAGAGATATTTAATGCATAGCAAGGTCCTGGTTCCCATCGGATACAGCCAAAAATACACTCTTAAGTGGAACGACTCAGCATGATGGAAGTCTGTTCTTTGTTCATTACAAGCAAGTATAGGCAGGGTTCGAAATTAATGGGTGTCTACGTGCCCCTGGCAACTTTATTTGCTTTGTTGCTTTCCCATGGGGCAACCTTCTATCTTCAGCAGAACATATCATTTCCAACAATAGTGGGAACATTAAATACAGTTCCCAAAAAATTTTTTTTGTGCAAAAACACTGTTTTCATGGTGGTGACAAATATAGCTCTTTTTCATCTATATTTGGAACATTTTAGATATCAGTGTCTTTTAAAAAGCTTACTAGCAACTACAATTCTCATGTGGTAGGAAACTGGGCAACTTTCTGGAGGCTTGGGCAACTTGCAAAAATTGCTGTGGTTGCCCAGGGGAAACTTGAAAAATAGTCAATTTCTACCCCGATGGGTGATTTTTAGCTCAGCTGACTTGTCAGCTGAGCTTACGTGGTGGTTCGGCATCTTGTCTGTCTGTCGCCAGCCACAATTCACATTTTTTTATTTTTCTCCAAAACTACTGGCCAGATTTACCTCAAACTTGGTGGGAATGTACCTTGGGTGAGTTTCTATGAAGTTTTTCAAATGGTTACGTTCCATTGACTTTTACCCCTCGGCCCACAAGGCCAGAGGGATATAGTCTCACCTACGTGTCCGTCTGTCTGTGCCTTGTTAACACCGTATCTCCAAAAATACTCACTTCACAGAGACAAAATTTTTATCACAGGGGGTTATTGAGGTGCTTCAGGTGCCTATTGATAAGTAGGTCACTAGGTCTCATTTTAGGTCACATTATTACATTGCAAAAAAAAAGGCGTTAACACAGTATCTAAAAAAATATTGAATGCAGCTTAATAAATTATTTATGATAGTTGGACCTAAAGATGTCGCAGATGCTTATTGAAAACTAGGTCACTGGGTTACATATTTAGGTCACAGTGTTGCATTGAAGGAAAATGGCCATGCCATGATATCTTGAAATATTAAATTACTCATTGTAGCTGCACTGTATTATTTATGACAGATGGTCCTAAGGATGCCTCAGACACCTAGTTAAAACTAGGTCACTGGGTCACATATTTAGGTCACAATGCTGCATTGAAGAAAAATGGCCTTGCCATGCCATATCTCCAGAAATACTCACTTTACAGAGACCAAATTTTTATCACAGAAGACCATTAAGGTGCTTCAGGTGCCTATCAAAAAGTAGGTCACATACTTAGATCACAGTACTACATTGAAGAAAAAATGGCGTTAACACAATATCTAAAAAAATATTGAATGCAGTTTCATCAATTATTTATGACAGTTGGTCCTCAGGATGCCTCAGGTGCCTATCGAAAACTAGGTCACTGGGTCACATATTTAGGTCACAGTGCTGCATTGAAGAAAAATGGCCTTGCCATGATATCTCTGCTCACCGCACTTGTACCAAAGCTTTGTCATCAGGTTAAACAGAAGTAACCTGACCTACTGCAGACGTATTGTCGTCACCTACACGTCCATCCAACACTAACTCAACAACATTAGTCAAACTATGTCAAGATGGAGCTTGAAATGACAAAGTGTAATTCTCGAAGTGTTTAGAGTGGTAAAAGGGAAAGTACCCGGGGTCAAGTATACTTAACCCACCTAGAGAATTTTCTCTTAAGTCGCAAAACCATGATCAAAAAATTGTATTAATACTATTTACCTGTTTATTCCAGCGTCGGTATGGTGCAATAGTGGATGAAGCTTTTAATTTTCAAAGGAAACGTCCGTCTGTCTGTCCCTCCGTTGTGGCCAAGGGGTTTTACGGTCACTGATAAGCTTTTAGTTTTAATTTATCATGATTTTTTTTGTTCTTTTTGGAGGAAAATCTTAAAAATCTCAAAAACTGCTTGGCCATTGCTTCAAAATTTCTTAGGGAGACTTCTTGGGACCCTCAGACCTTAATTCGTTCAACAGGTGGCACTGTGATTTTTCAAATATTTTTTATGTAAGCTAGTGTGTTTTCGCTATTTTTGACTTCTCCAAAACTGTCACTCAGATTATGCTGGAACTTGGTCGAGATGTTTCTTTTAGAAGAGCCGAACAAAGGTGTTCATAATGTGGCAATGCTATGAATCCCTGATTTTTAATGAATTTTTTAATTCAGGTACTTATCAGTTAATGCATATAGTGCTATTGATTACTATGTAACTGAATGGAGATATCAATGTTTATTCACATTTTCAACTTTTTATCCCAAACCACTCACCAGATTCACTTCAAACTTGGTGGGGGTGTACCTTGGGTGGGTCTCTGCTAAGTTTGTACAAATGGCTATGCTTCAGTGATTTTTGGATTTTTTACTATATTTTTGTGTTTTTAGGCAAAATCTTGAGGTCACTGGACAACTGACATGAAATTTACTGTTCACTTAATAACTTAAGGTCAGTTTTGAGTTAGGACCTTGATGTTGCACATGTAAATGTTTCTCTGTGAAGGTCATGCATAGACGGTACATGAGTGACCTTACCTCATTCCTGTGGTCACAGTGCAACATACATTACATGAATTTTACTCTTCAGTGCTCTAACTTGAGAACTAGTAGAACTGGGACCTTAGTGTTGTACATGTTAGTGTTCTTCCATGAAGGTCAGACTTACTCAGTACATGTGTGACTTTGAGTCTATCCCAAGTGCACAGAGCCACGAGTGTGATGAATCTCTTGGTCAGCTGAGCATGGGCTATTCACACAGCCTTCTTGTTACAGTATAATTTTGCTGCAATACCAGTGAGTTGCTTCAGGTTTAAACTTTTTTTTATACTTTTTGTATACTTTTGTAAGTTAAATTGGATACTTTTCTGTTGTATAATTAGGCAGTGGCAGCACTGATTGTGGGTGCCTAGGATAATCCGTTTTCTGAATGCTATTTTAATCACATGGTTTGCTGCTAATACCAACCTATAGGCCACCTATGGGTATGGTGCAAGAATTGTTTTCTAAGTAGGCTGAGAGCAGTGTCACTGGCATGTGGCTTCATGAATATTGGAAATGTTGCAAGACATTCTGCCAGTAGTGTGTGTTAATTGACAGTTGGGGAAGAAGGGATGGCCTGTGTAAAAAACCTGTGATGATGAGTGGCAGGCAGTGATACAAAGTACATGGCTACATATATGCTGACTGTTGTTCTGTGAAACCTCATTATAATGACAACATCTGTTCCCCTGCAAAATGTGTCGGATTAAACTTCCTGCTCAAGAAATTGGTGGATAAGTTTTCTCCATCACTGTGGGATCATTCTGTAAAATTTCTAAATCCATATAGATCACTTAGGACAGCTTAATAAAATTTCTGAGTCCTATGGATCACTATGTCTGATCATTGTCCCAAAATTATACAGCTTAAGGATCACTGCAGATCAGTGTCAGATTACTTCATTAAAATGGGTGGAGAAGCAAACTTGTAAGGATCACTTTGGATCAGTCAGTGAAGTTTGCTAAATCATGATTAGATCATGATCTGATGTCTCTGAATTTGAGAGACCATGGGACCCAAGAAAGTGTCATGTGACAGGTCACTGGGTCACCTATCTGGGTCACACTGGCTGCCAGCAAAAAGGGGGGCATACTTCCAGCAATATGTGATTGTTAGTAATTACTGGCAAGACACCATGCAGGTTGGTGTCCATTTCTAATACTCTCATTATGTCTGGGTTGACACCTACACATTTCGTTTTTCCATAAATTGTTTTTTTCTTTCCTTCTCTAAGTCAGGGTGCCAACCCAGACATATTGTTTTTCCTCAGATTCTTTACTTTTTTCTTTCTTTCCATGGCACCCAAATTTGTCCGGAGTTTTTTCTCCGACACTATTATTTTGAAAACCACCTAGCTTGCCATCGTGACTGACGTGCCAGTGAAATTGTGCATATCGTTTGGAATAGTCATGATGTTCAAAATTATGCAAATTGGGGGCAATTCAAATGTTAAAAGCTCCATATCTTCCAAAGTATTGCAGATAGACACAAAATTTCAATGTGCATGTACCAGTTTATGACGCCTGCCAATATAATGGGCAGTAAATGAAAGTTGTAGAACTTTGAATTATGCTAATTAGAGGCTTTTAAGATTTAAAAGTTGAATATCTCCAAAACTATTGTAGAGGTGCCATTCCAACTTCAATTTATCAGTTTGTGGTAAAGCCGCATCCAATGAACCACAAGCCAAAGTTGTTGAATTTTAATTTATGCAAATTATATGAATATGCAAAATTTTAATTTTAAATACACGTAGCTTCAAAACTGTAATAGATAAAGGTGCCATTCCAACTTCAATTTATGGGCTTGTGACATAGTTGCATCCAATGAACCATGAATCAAAGTTGTAAAATTCTAATGCAAATTAGGTGAATATGCAAAAAATAAATCTTGAATAACTTCAAAACTGTTATAGAAAGAGGTGTCATTCCCCAACTTCACTTTTTGGGGTTTTGAGATAGCCACATCCACTGAACCATGAAACAAAGTTTTAGAATTTTAAGGTATGCAAATTAGGTCAATATTCAAAATTTAAATCTTGAATGGCTTCGAAACATGATAGATAGAAGTGTCATTTCAACTTCAATTTGAAGGTTTGTGACATAGCCACATGCTATGAACCAAAATTGTAATAACTGTGCAAATTAGGTGAATACACAAAATTATAATAGCTAATAACTTCAAATTTATTATACATTGAGGTGCCATTCCAACTTAATTTTAAATTATGTTGAACATGGGCAAAGTGTAACATTTCAAACTGTTCTCATTTTGAAGACACCCAGACAGATTTACTGGGAAGCAAATCTTCTTTTCTAGTTCTTTCTTTGTGACCAAATTTGCCCAAAGTTTTTCTTGGACACTATTATAAAAAAACAAAAAACAAAAAAAACCCCGCTAAATTTGCCATGGTGATTGACATACCAGTGAAATTGTGCACCTGGTTTGGAATAGTCATGATGTTTAAGATTATGCAAATTAGTGGCAATTAAGATTTTAAAAGCTCCATATCTTCCAAACTACTGCAGATAGACACATAATTTAAATGGACATATAAAGGTTTGTGACACCTGCCAATATAATGGCAGTGAATAAAAGTTATAGGATTTCAAATTATGTTTATTAGGGGCAGTGAAAAATTGGAAAGTATATCCAAAAGTATTATAGATAGAAATGCCTTTCCAACTTCAATTTACAGGTTTGTGGCAAAGCCACATCCTATGAACCATGAACTAAAGTTGTTGGATTTTAATTTATGCAAATTATGTGAATATGCAAAATTTAGATCTTGAATAGCTTGAAAACTATTATTGATAGAGGTTTTATTCCAACTTCAATTTATGGATTTGTGACAAAGTCGCATCCAATGAACCATGATATAAACTTTTTACAATTTTAATTTGTACAAATAAGATGAATATATGAAATTTAAATCTTGAATAACTTCAAAACTATTAAAGGAGTAGGCCCGCGCGGCCACAAGCACATACGCTGGAAAAACTCCCATGCGGCAAATAAAGTTCAACTTTCGTCAATTTACAGCCCTACCGTTATATAATAAGCTTCGTGAATTTTATCGCATTTCATGAACGGGAAATATCCCAAACTCATAATGTTATCCTTGCCCTCGTATGAAAGACTATCGATAGCTTTTCTGCACGTCCCCGTTTGAATAGAGCGTAGCTAAATTTAGCTCGGAAAACTCCTCCCACAACTCCTTGCGAGATTCGCAGTACCCGTATGTACACAACATCGAGCACATGTTATCATCATCATGGCGGATGCGAACCGTACGCCCAAGACTACAAAGAGAAAAGGGACACTTTTGTCTGCCTCTGAGAAAAATAGTGATCTCCATGCTGCTTTGTTGACAGTGTTGGCCCAGTTTATGATCACGTGACACGACGTCATTTTATAGACTCGTAGGGTGGTCATGGATTTCCCTTCCAACGGTCGCTCAGACTTGGTCATGAAACCATCAACACAACGCGCATTTTTACCACTTTTTCAGTGTTTTTGTTCTATATACCGCTCGGAATATGCTTAGAATATCGATACTGACCGATCGTGAAAAAAATGACAGGAAAATTATATTTGATCAGACGACAATAGCAACGTGGGAATACTCCTTTAAACATGGAGGTGCCATTCCAACTTAAATTTGTAGGTATGTGACTTTAATAGCCCCATCCAATGAACCATTAACCAAATTTGAAGGCTTTTAATTTATACAAATTAGGCAAATACACAGAATTAAGATCTTGAATAATGTCAAAACTATTATAGATTTTAGTGGCATTCAAACTTCACTGAATAAGTTTGTGACATGGCCACATCCAATGAACCAAAAAGCAAAGTTGTAGCATTTTAATTTATGTAAACTATCCTAATACGCAGAATTCAGATTATGTTAAACAATGGCAAAATGTAGCATTTCAAACTTCTCATTTTTGACGTCACCCAGACAAATTTGCTGTAAAGCAAATGTGCTTGTCCAATTGACCATCTTTTTTTGGTATTTTCGATCTTTGAGTTTTTACTACAAGTACTACTGCAAAACGTTGGAATATTTCAATTTTAGATAAACCCCAACTTGTATGATTTCTCTGTGGTGATGAAAATAAATTTGATTAAAATTAATTGATGTAATTGTCTTCACATGCTCATTTCATTCATTGAATCTCACTTCTAATGACAACGTAACAAAACAGAGTTAACTGTTTTGCTAACAGATAATTTGTTTTCTTCATACTTCGAAAAGCACATGCAAAGGGCCTTAATTTAATTATTTTCTGATGGTTTCAGTCCCTAATAAGTAGTAGTGGCGCATCACCTGGGTTTTCAGGGCAATCTCAAAGTAGAGATACAGACTTTGATTTGCTGCCAGTTGTGTGCATATGCTAATTAATCTGGTACATGTAAGACTGGCTGCTCCCAGGGGAATCCTAGATGCAGGCATTGTTCTTGTCCCAAGGAGAAGTAGTTTTCTTGTAAGGGTTACGGAGGTGTGTTAGCATAACTATCAAATCATTTCCATAAATGTTATAACTATTACATAGGATTAGAAAGTCATATGGGAATGATCATCACAAGCCAAAATGACTTTTCTGGTTTTTGATTTCTAGCATGTTGCCTACAGCATGTTAAACAAGTTACAAATTCTAACCAACATAAAACAAGGACAGCCAAACAGGTGTCGGGGTGTTCTGGGCTTCATTAATAACACCAAAACATTTAAATGGAAAATGAGGATTTAAACTTTACTCAAATAATTTCCAGTGAAAGACTTCATTTACATACTATGAATTACCGGTAAGTGCAAGATTATGAGCTCTGCCTACTTGAAGTTGTAGAGCTTCTTACCTCTTAACTTGTGTACATTATATATACAATTACAGGAACATTATATGGACAAAAGTCTATGGCATGTAGAAAAATGGTTGCATGACAGTGTAAAGTTTTCACCTGTGTGAAGAATTAAGTACAATAGAGTCATTTATATTTATATATATGTTTTGACACAATTATGTAAATGCAGTAGCATTTAACTTGCGCATATATGCAGGAGAAAGAGAAAAAAGACACCAAATTACACAACATATTGGGAAAGAACGGTCAATTGCCTGAGGAACAAGGTTGCAAAAGATGAATTACAAAAGTAGACCAATTCCAAGCACCTGGTAAAGGAATCACCAATCCATTTACCAATCTGGACCAGACCAAGTATGGGAAAACAATTTTCTGAACAGAGGGAAAGAGACAAGATCAAGACACGGATCCTGGGGAAATATTACAATAATGATCACCGAACAACCATGGCTATGGAGCTATGCTGTTTCTCCAGCCCAAGTTAACCCTCCTGACAAGTTGAAATAGAATGCCGTGTTTGAGTTATTGACTCTACTGCAAAATAACAGCACACAACAGCCACTTTCTCCATAAAAATCTTTCAACTGGAGCTATATATGCTTTTTCACCAAACTGTGTCTGTGCAGCTATGCTGTTTCCCCAGCCCAAGTTAACTTCCAGACAAGTTAAAATAAAATGATGTGTTTGAGTTTACTTTACTGCAAAATAACGGCACAAATGTGTATCACATGGAAGTTAGATATTGCACAATGTGGGTGACCTTGAGCTGCTTTCGTAAGGTCACAAAGAGATTACGTTTCATGAAATGAATATTCGGTGCTGTCATCGGAGTACATTTCAGCAGACTACAAGGCCCATGGTTCTCTTGTTATAAAAATTTTTTAAAAAATGAAAAAAATAAGTAGAGCTTCATGAAATACATGGTGGCATGCTTCTATGCATATGAATGATGAAACAGTATTGTGTTAAAGTATTTGCTCCCACAGGAACAGGTATATGGCAAATATTTTTACCCACAGGGAAAATCTATTTGTTCATACCTCTGAATGTTTGTTCCCCCGTGTAAGTGGTCTCTCAAAGGAGGTGCCACTGTATATACATGTATAAACATGAAAATGTATCAATGTGAGTAGTGGCAAGTATAGTGATGAAAACCTGTGTGTGTGTGTTTACCAGGCAGACCAAATATTTGCTACACTAAAATACATATATATGTATTGTCTGACAACAGCTTTTGCTACACTAGGTGATTGTGCTGTGTATTCTGGTATGTTGATCTTCATGTGGAGTGGCCTGTAGCAATCTCTCTTATCATAATTTGTTCAATTTGCCTGCATTGAATAGGAGAAACGTTAGTAAATGTGAATAAGCTATAGTGAAAGTATTATTTTACAACCATCATCAATGACCAGACCCATCTTACTCAGTGCCATTGATTGAAAAACACAAGTTGTACTACCTTCTGAATAGACCACCCTGGGTAAATATGTTTATCATTTTTTTTTGTAGAATAAAGAAATTTTATGCATGTAATTACATGTATCACTGTCTGTCATGCTTTATAATATATTGTCACCCTCTACCGGAGGTGGCATAGGGGGATATAGGGCTGTTTCTGTCAGTCTGTCCGGGAGCATATCTCTAGAACCCTCAGAGATAGAGTAATGAAATTTATACCAGAGATGCATCATACCACGGGCATACATGTGCTGTGTATTGTTTTTGACCTTGAAAACAGGGCCCAAGAACATATCCATTTTCGTGTGTCTGGCAGCATGTCTCTAGAACCCTTAGAGATAGAATAATGAAATTTATACCAGAGATGCATCGACATAACGAGGGCATGTGTGCCATGTATTGCTTTTGAACTTGACCTATTTTCAAGGTCACAGGGCCCAAGATATATCATTTTTTGTGCATCCAGACATGCTGTATACATTGTATAGCTTTCTTCTGTATATTGTGGCAGGGGACATACATGTAGATCCTTTGGATCACTGTGTACTTGTTTCATTTTGACATGCATATATGCAGATAACTATCATACAAGAATTGCCACATACATTTACATGTACATGTATATTTTACAATCATGTATTTGTGAAGCTCAGTATGACCATGCAGCCTCATTGGGAAAACTTTTTTTTAAGGACAGGTAAGACACCAAAAACCTTTTCGTGGACGATTTTGAGATTTTAACAGTTTTTACAAGATGAACATCCTTTCTGTAAGTTGTCAAAATTTCAAGCTTTTAACTAAAGTAGAAAATGAGAAAACGGCAAAAAATACTCAGGCATGTGGACATCCCAACGTCCATGTGTCATTCTTTTGGTTTTCAGCCACCCAGCAGAACAATGCCGCCTGTCAATCATACTTAACAGTCTGTCACGTGGCCTCAGGTAGCACACGTGGCCACAGGTAGCAACGGCTTATGGCAAAAGGAGAGTGGCATCACAGCGGCACTGCGAAATCAGGCGGCATGCCGAAAGTAAGTTTGTGGGTAGTGAAAAGATGCAAACATACTAACATATCATCGCCTTTGTGGTTTACTTTATAATTGTCTTGCTTGTTTTGTGTTCTAATGAAGGGAGACTTTAAACGTTCATTAGGAGCGGGAATCATCAGATGATGTCCCTTCAATGTCCATGCCACAATGGATTACCCCAGTGGTCCTGCACACCAAAGACAGGTGTGGAAAAAATGACACTTTTATCAACAATCCCACATACATAATAATATTTTATCGAAACCCATGGATGAGGAAATAAAAGTACAACTAAAAACATTGAAAGACCGAAGCATTTAAACATGAGCATTAGTAGAAACATACAAAATAGCAATACAAAACTCAGGTTGGAAAGAGAAATGAAACTCATTGAGAAAAACAACTACAAAATAATGACAAGCTAACTAAGTATAGTGTGCGGACAAGTCTAACAAGCTAACTGCATAAATTATACAGATAGGAGTAAATACAATAAAACACTGTCCCTAAAAACGGAATGAAGAGGTAGGGGGAGGAAAACCAAACCTGCCACCCATCCACTGCCTACGAGCAGCTGGAGACTGCCCCACCGAAGCAAGGCAACACAACTTTCGTTGCCAGGCTTGAGGTCACGGGGCCAGAAGGGCCACCTCCATGACGTCACGCTTTGAAACCAGATTATCGCTGTCACGTTTGACAGATCGCTGAATAATGTTTTCCGTACTTCAAAGGCTCTTTCATTCATGTGATTGGCCAATAATTGATTGACAACCTCTCCAAATGTTAAGGAGCGATGTTTACTACGTTTTGTACAAATATCAGCTCAACTTGAGAAAACGGTATTGTTTCAGAGGCAAATGATCAACATCAAAGTTCTTTTTCTATGAAATGAAGAAAATGAACATCGTGGAAATTAAAGGGAAAATTGAAATGTCAAACTTTGAGGATCGATAACAGAAAATCTATACCAAACATAAAACATCGCAGGATTGTATTTTTTGTTGCCAAGATGTCAAGATTAAGATGCAAGTGTAATTATGATTTTATCACAAAAAATTAATGACTTATATTGACATTTATTGGGTGGATGCTTTGCAGTCAACTTTCAAATGTTTATTCAGCAATTAACATCACAGACACCCAAATACGGGGCATATAAATTCTTTGGAGTATGAAGATTACACACATATATGATTTGTTTTCCTAACACAAATACATTTTGGGCCAGGATTGATTGAAGTGCGAATTATTTTTGGTGTCTTAGCTGTCCTTACTGGCAAGTATGCATTCACTGTCAGCGCATATCATTTTTGTAAACCATCTTCAAAAGTTCTACGAGATTTATGATATTGTTATAATATCAAAAGGTACATGTAGATCATTGCAGAATTGTGTCTTGCTGGTAAATCCTCCTATGTTGTTGCTTGGAGATCATATTTAAATATTAAGTGCATTAATTAATGAACACAGACAATTACTATGCATTTTATGTCAATGAATTATGGCAAATGACGATTAAGATTGTCTCTAGCCATTTTGTATGTTCTAGCTGTTATACACAATAAACAAATGTGGCTTATCCAATCATAGGTAGTAGATATTGAGACGGACATACTTGTCAGACTTAACAAGGCACCAAATGCAACCCAAATTAATGCATGCAGAAAATATGATGAAACAGACAGAAAAGCTAGTCTATCAGGATGTTGTGGAGAAGCTTGAATGCTTATACCTTGGGTGACAACAGGTCAATGAGTACTTCAGTACATGTATATGTTTTGTTTGCAAGGGGGTTTACCCCTATGACAAGTCAGGGAAGTGGTGATTAGTGCTAGCTGGTGGTTGTAACAGTCATGGAAGCCACAGAAGACAGGTTGCATAACGCCATGATGTCATGTCATGGGTCACACAACGGTCACACTGGCACACACACTGCTGTATTTTACTGTAAAACTTCTAAAGTTATCCACCCTTTTAATACTGTTTTATGAAGGTGCTACAAAACTGAAGAATAAAAACACAGTAAAAAAAAAAAAAGAAAAAAAACGATTGTTATGCATTTTTGCTAGAATTTTACAATTCTGTGCTGCATGGGTGAAATTTACAAAGTATGAAAATTAAAACAACTGAAGTCAATATATTCACACAATTAAGATATACCATTAGAGTAGTTCCCCGCCTCACAAGGCCACCCCAAATATACCAGAAATGTGGCTTTATAAGAGTGTGGCCTGTCTGGAGGAGGAAATTAAATGAAAATATACTTGCTGCATGGAGAAGTGGCTTGTATAGAGGGCCCTGGGGTGGCCTGTATAGAGGGCCCTCGGGTGGCTTCCATAGACGGCCATGGGGTGGCCTGTATAGAGGGCCCGGGGGTGGCCTGTATAGAGGGCCCTGGGGTGGCCTGTTGTTGGGGGCTTATGAGAAAGAGACCACTGCACCATATTCTATAAAAAAAAAAAAGAGTCACATTTTTCTGTATATTAATTGGAAAAATTTGATACTTTTAAGAAAAATCCTTTTTGTAAGACATCAGCCCCTGTGTTGTGGTGAGTGTGGTTTAAAACCTTGTTACTGCGTCTACCTTGTCAGACAGTAAGAATGCACCCAAAAAATAAAGTATTGATTGTAGCTGAATGGAAACAGGGAATCTTGTAACAGACATACACAGGGAGCAGGCAATCTGTACCATGGTCACATTCCCTTGATGCATGTGTGGACAGGGTATCATGATAATGAGAAAAAAAGAATTTCTCTCCTGGCCTTGACAGTTTTTTGTTTTTTTTTTTAAGGGGGGGGGGGGGGGGGGGCTCCAGGCTAATTTTCCTGCAGATACATGCCTACCCAAAAATGTTCCATTTATTAGAGCATTTGAGAAAATTTCATCAAACATAAAGATACAATTGGTATTTCTCGAAATCCAGAAGGAAACAATAATGAACAAGCAAATTTTGAAGTGCTAGTTTTGGATCAGTTAAGTTGCTGCTAAAATTGGCAATATAATTTTTAGCCAGGCCTTAAGTATACTGTCCTGTTTGGCAAAATGTTACAAACAGAAAACTGCTGACCAAGAATGAAAGTCAAGGTCTGAACTGAAATTTGCCACCCATTGCCCAGGAGGGAATTATGGATTTGTGACCTGTTTTGTGTATAGAATTGTGACACATATTGCAACCATAAGGCTGTTTCCACCCTGTCAGTTCAAGTGCAGTTATAGCCCCTTGCAATATTCAACACAAAATTCTATTTTTGGTAGAATTGTCACCTTTTCCACAGGCCAAAAAAAACCTAGTGGATACAGAGAGTATAACCAAAAGTTACTGAACTGTATAGGCCTAAAATTTGGCTATTTTGTATGTGTACTCAGGTAAAGCTAAAGCAGAACCTTGTGGTCCTTTGTAAATTACATAAAAAACGTTGGGCAGATTTAAGAAGACCAGATCAAGATCTTGAGGACCATATTAACAGGTTAATATTGGTCATTTTGTGCACACTAAAGGGTTAAGTTGTGCCCGTACAGAGTCGCATGTATGCACACGTACACAGTGATTGCAACATGTACGTGCAAATACAAGTTAATATACATTTACATATGTAGGCACACACTGGGGATTGAATGTTTGATGAGGCAAGCGGAAACACGGGTACAGCTCATTTAACTCTTTCAGTGCCGGGATTTTACTGTGTCAACAACTTTCCTTGGTATGCTCATTCCATACTATGGTCACTGGCCTTTGTCAGTGGTTCTGGCACTGCCTGAGGCAAGTCATGCTGCAGCTGCTCTTGTGGCAGCTGCAGCATGACTTGCCAGGCAGTGCCAGAACCACTGACTTAAGACCATAGGCATGTTGGTACTTGAACGAAAGCTTTTTTCATAAAGAATTTAAATATGCAATTGTTGTCTTAAATCTAGGTAAATATATGGAAAAATCAGGGACTGGTATGGAATGAGTTAAATGCAATGTACCCAAAGTGCACCAGGAAAAGCTGTTGACCTGGACCATACTTAGGGTCTCCGCTGGCCTACAGTAACTAACTAGGCATGCTGGTATTTGAATTAATGAAAGGACTGTTTACAAAAAGGATGAATCTTGCTATTGTTATTTTATGTTATGTTAACTCATAGAGCATCAGCTTTTGTACAATTGGTGAGGGTAGAGTTAACTGTCAAAAAGGAGTGATCTGTCGGCAATCCCTTTGAAGTATGTGGACATTCGATCTGGTTTCTTTGGATTGACTTCCAGGAAATACTATCAATGGGTGCAGATCATAATGTTGCCATCGTGGACTGTAATATCCTGATAAATATAGGTGTAAATATTACTCTGGTATCATCCTCTACTGTAATATCCTGTTAGATAGGTCCCAACTTTGTGCTTTGGTATAAATGTTGGAAGAGATGTAAAGATCTGCACAGGTCAGAACACAAGAGAAGGCATCCTCAATCCAGATACACATGTACAATGATCATGTAAGCAACCACCAGAACCAAATTTAAACCAGAAGTATACATTTTAGTATAAAGGGCAATTAAAGTTGTAGGTGATCATTGATCACACAGATTCACTATTTGTCATGCATATATATAGTGCTACCCCTAGTGCTGTCATGTCTCTTGTCCATCTGTCTGTCTGTCTGTCTCCTGTTTTTTTGGGTTGTAACTTTTTTTCTCTTGACAAATTTATATCAAACTTGACAACACACGTTCATGTATTTTGGACTAAGGATTTGTCTTCTTGTAATAGTAGGTCACTGGGTCAGCTATCTGGGTCATATAGTAACTGCTGGATCCCTGCATTCACATGTACAGTTGTATGAGGCAGTTTGTTTTCCATGAGAAACCCTTCACTCACACATCAACTCACTGATTGTGCTCACATAGACAATTCTTTCATTCAAGAAAAAGGAGACACATTGTTCTTTTTCTTTGAACTGTTTATGAAGTTAATGAAAGCTTTAATACAAAGTCCTGAAGCCATGGTTACTATACATACAGGACACACATCACTTCAGCAGCCTGGAATTCTGTATGGAAGATGCATGGATATGTGATTTGATAACTTACTGTTATAGTTTACAATAAGTATCAAAAATGCGATTCCTGGGGAGAAAGGTGCATATGCCCTTTTATACAGTGCACTATTCATGTATGTGCTAGTACATTGGATTAAGACTGAGTAATCTGCTTTCTCTTCATGCTCAACCTGTTTGAAGGGAAGCTCTTAAGTCAGGCACAACCTCCTGATCCCATCCACACTTTGTGGTGACTTAGGCACATGTAGTCTCCGGATCCCATCGACACTTGCTGGTGACTTAAAAACAGTCTCCTTATCCCATCCACAGATGCTGGTGACTTACAGTCACAGTCTATTGATCCCTATGATCCACACTTCATCGTGACTTACATGGAGGTGCAGTCTCCTAGCTGATCTCATGCACACTTGCTGATAACTCATTTATATAGAGACAGTCCCCTGATCTCGTCCACATTACTGGTGACTTATAGGCTATAGTCTTCTGATCTCATCCACACTTGCTGGTGACTTAGACATCGTCTCCTGATCCTATCCAAACATGTTAATGTGGTGTACCTCAAGGTTCAATCTTAGGCCCAGCTTTATTTCTTGTTTATCTTAATGGTTTACCAAATTCTCTTTCCTTTAGAACATCTAGACTCTTTGCAGATGATACTATTTAAACAGAAAATTATATTTTAGACCATTTGAAACAGAGTGCTGAACTTGGATTTCATTGAATTAATTGATTGATTCAACATTAATAAACTTGCTCTCAATTTGAGTAATCAGATTACATGTGCATATTAATAGGTCCAATTTTTTTCATTAAATGTTCTAATTTTCAGTTTTGATATAGACTTATAATTAGGTGGAGCTTTTTCTGTGATTGGACGAAAGGCCCTTTGTCAATCAATTGCTATTTTGCAATAGTGCTTAGTGCATGACTTGGAAATCAATAGTTGCATTCATGATAACAGGTGTGCTCACTCCTCACCAGGTGGAGCTAGGGGGAGCTGTCACATTGACGTAATTCAGTCTGGAGTCTCGATTTTTAATCAAATGAAATTTGAAAACACTGCAATGATTTCTTGTTAATTTTGCTGTGAAGTACAGAAGCTCCACATAATTATGATAAATCTATATTATAAAGTACATATTGTACGTATGTATCCATTAAATGCAGGAACTAATATCTTGTAATAATATATAAACAGCTGACCTGCAAAGAACGTATTAATAAAATTTTAGTAAGATTGCACCTGCCATTGGATATTATCAAAAGTTTGTCATTTACACTGTACTTTTGTGTTATTACGGCAGTTACATTAGGCATTAGTTTACCCATATATATATCATATTGTATAAAAGCGTGGGGATCAAGAAGAAGGGTCATTCATATATGTAACTTTTGCACTTCCTCAAAGTTATATTGAAAACTTGTTAACCCTTTGTGTCCTAGGAGTTTCATAACTCAATGTATTTAGGGCCGATATATCGGCTCTTAGGGTCCAGAGGGTTAAATTCATAAGAATCCTTGCTCCTCATAAATTATATCTCTTAAATATTTGTCTGCTAGTGTTTTCTGAATTAAGTGGTACATTCTCTTTAAATTTTTTGTTTTCAGTATCGAGGTTTAACTCATAATTACAGTAGAAATGGAAAATTAGTTAACTCATTTGCAACATGAAACTAATTATTTTTGTCAGAGTATTCCATGTATTGGACCTAAATTCTATACATGTATATGATACTTTAGAATATTAAAAGTGTCGTAACTGCAATTTTCTTTAAAAGAAGATTAATTACTTGGTTACGAGATAGATGTATGGATATCTACATGTGTGCATGAATTTTTCATCATCAAAAGTTTACTAATTTTGACTAATGCTGATGTATATGTACTAATTTGGTTTGACATATCTTGTGTTTTAAAGTATTTTTTGAACCTTCTGTGTAATATATTGTAATTGACCTAGGTGATCTGGTATTGGTTTATGTTTATATCCTATTGGCTGCATGGTGGCACAAGGCACGGCCCTCACACCATCCCTCATTATTTTTATTCTATACATATATACTGTTTTGCAATATTGCCCATGAAAATAAACAATTGAATGAATTGGTGACCCAGGCACAGCCTCCTGATCCCACCCAAACTTCCTGGTGATTTTGGCACAGCCCTCTGATCCCATCCGCCGCACTTGCTGGCAACTTAGGCACAGTCTTCTGATCCCATCCACACTTGCTGCTGACTTGGGCACAGTCTCCTGATCCCATCCACACTTGCTGCCGACTTGGGCACAGTCTCCTGATCCCATCCACACTTGTTCTGACTTAGGCATAGTCTCTTGATCCCATCCACACTTGCTGCTGACTTGGGCACAGTCTCCTGGACCCTCCGCACTTGGTGGTGACTTAGTCTCCTGATCTCATATACATTTGCTGGTGACTCAGGCAGTCTCCTTATCCCAACCACACTTAAGGTGGCACAAACAAAGCTAGGCACTTAGAGGAGTGTTGTCTTCAACCCGCTCTCCTGTTTTGGTGTTTATTTCTAGACCCATAAAACTATATAAATTCTTGTTGCTTGGGATCTTTACATTATATATACACCAAAAAAATTTTGAAAATCCTTTTTTTGGGGGCGAAAAATAGACATTTTACAAAAGGGTTCCATTTTGAGATTTTTCTCGGGATTCTCGAAAAATGTAGTACTTAAAAACTCGAAAATTTGCAAAATGAAACTTCATAGTCATGTCCAGGTTTGGTTCCTTCACTTTTTCCATAAACACAATAGATAAATTGTAATCGAATATTAATTATGGTGATCGTGAAGATGAACACTTCTTCATGTTAAGGGGGCTTAAAACTGCCCTAAAAATGTATTCCAAAATGCAAGGAACCAGTCCTGGTCATGTCTACAAAGTTTCATTTTGTAAATTTTTGATTTTTTAAGTACTCTGTTTTTCGAGAATCCCGAGAAAAATCTCCAAATCAGACACTTTCCTAAAATGTCCGTTTTTTTGTCCCAATAAATGATTTTTGAAATTTTTCTTGGTGTATATATAGTCTAAAGATCCTAAGCAACAAGAATATATATAGTTTTATGGGTCTAAAAATAAAAACCAAAATGGGAGAGTTGGTTGAAGACAGCACTCCACTAAGTGCCTAGCTTTGTTTGTGCCACTTGCTGCTGACTGTATACCGATAGTCAAAGATGGTTATTTGTAAGTACTGAACCAGGCATATTATAAAATTGGCTATCAAATTACTTTAAAATTGTTTTGCCCAAAAGCTTCACTTCAATCAGAGCAGCAAATAAAACAGATTCTGAGTATAAATTGTTGTCATTTAAAACACTGTAAATACAGGGAACCTGGTTTGCTTCACTTAAAAACTGTTTGCATGCACATGACAGAATTTGATCCTTCTGACGCAAATGGCAGTAACAACAAAAATGAAACCTGATACAGATCAAAACAAAATGCCCAGACATGAGTGGAGTCAAATTATCTGCTTACTCTTAAGTAACTGATAATAATCAATTCTCTGTGGGTCTTACCTATCCAGTCCTTGATGAAATCACAAAGGATTCTCAGTGCTACTGGTGATATACCCCTGTAAAACAGTATTTTGTTCGCAATCTTGAATATCCGGTGAGACCCTCATATCACAGGTAAACAGGCATACAATAACCAGAATTTGAATGAAAATTCATGCATTTTAACTCTTTCAGTGCCAGTTATGTCTAAAGTCAAACTGGTCTGAATTATCATTAGGATCTCAGATTCGTATTCTTCATAAAAAGAACTTTCATTCAAGAACCAGCATGCCTCTAGCTCCAGAAAAAATGTGTGCTCAATGCGCGCCAACAAAAACTGTTGACTCAGTCCAAAATGTGGCATTGATAGGTTAATTGTGCAACAGATTTGTCACAGCAACCAAGAGGCTCCTCATGGGGGAAATGACTCACCTTGTCAGATTAATTGAAATAAAAATCCCCCCATTATTTCCTGTAAATATAGCAATGATATTGGGCAAAATACATGTATCATGAATTACAAGAAATTCCTGGCGTAATTTACTCATGAGGAAATCGCAGCTAATCAAAATTGTGACTATGGCTAATGATAAATATTCCAATTCTGTTGATAGATACCACAAACGTGTTTACAGGTAATTTGGATATACATGTAATACAAAATTCAGTTTTCAAAGAATTGATGAAAAGGGTACAAAATTTCAGATATGTCCTAAGTTGAACATTGACAGTATTTTTCTGGATTCATGTGATGCATTTGATTCCTACCTACTGTATGAAATGGACAGCGAAAAAAAATAGAACTTCAGAAATTTGAAAGATGGTTATCAAACTTTAAAAGTGTTTTTAGAAATAAAATTTATCATTATAAATCCCACATTAAGAATTTCAATTTGGTAAATTTAAAACAGCCTAAAGTTTCAAAAGCAGTCAAAGAACTACAAGAAAGATTTGTTATCACTAACATTGATAAGGCAGTTAACAATTTTGGGATCATCTGCAAAAAATACTATCGGATGTTTTGAAAAATGAGCTTGGTATAAACAGTATTCCATACATAAGAAGAAATGATGTACATAAATTACACAAACAATCCATTGATAATTTGATAGATACACATAAAGATGAGATGAAAAGAAATTTTAATATGAAAATTTCTGAAGAGGTCTCCTCTATTCAACTTTAGTTCTTGATACCCAACTTACATAAAAACCCTTTAAAATCTAGATTCATAGCTGATGCTTCAAAATGTACAACAAAACAACTATCTTCAAGGAAAGTAACACTGTGTTTGACTGCAATTAAGAATCATTTCTGTAATACGATAATGCAATTTCTAGAAATTGTGAAGTAAATTGCTTTTGGAGCATTAGCAATTCTTTGAGTTTGTATCTCAACTTAAATATTTAATACCTGAAATATCAAATGTTTTGATTTTTCTACACTATACACAAATCTATCCATAGATGAAGTCAAAAGTTTTCTTTCAGAATTCATAAGCAAAATGTTTATACATAATGGTGAACCATACATAAATGTTAATTCCTATTCAAAGAAAGCGTATTGGTTGCACAACAAATATTCAAAAAGTAACATTAATTCTTACACTGTTGAAACTTTGATAGATGCTATAAAATATCTTTTGGATAATACTTTTGTTCTATGCTGACCATCCGTTTTTCAACAAATAAAAGGCATTCCAATGGGTAGCAACTGCTCTCTGTTACTTGCAGATTTATATTTAACCTAGCTGTCTTGAATTAAAGTATATGGATGAATTGATGAAAAAGGACTTCCAAATGGCTACAAAATTATCAAATAAAGCAAGATATATTGATGACATTGCTTTTGTAAATGTACAGAATTTCAGTGAAATTGCTGAAGAAATTTACCCCAAAGATATTTCTTTGAAAGGTAACAATTCAGAGGAGTTTCAGAGTTGTGTTTCTTTACTTGGATATTCAGGTCACTAATGACAGGTTTTGCATTAAAATCTATCACAAAATAGATGAGTTTAACTTTGAAGTAGTTAACTATCCTTTCCCGAACAGTAATATTTCGGAAGCTATTGAATATGATACATTTTTGTCACAGATTTTGAGATTTGGTCATATCTGTTCTAAATTTCAGGACTTTGCATCTAGAAACAAATTCATTTGCAATAAACTTGAGTCAAGAGGATTCAAAGATGTACTTTTGGTCAAATTTTGCTGTTAATATCGAGAGATGGTTAGAAAGTTTGGCTTCAATAATTTTAGAGATTTTAGACTTGTTTGTTTTGCCACTTAATTTAATCTTGTGGTGCATCATTCTGTTTTAATATTCACTTTTAAAACATGTATGTTAGGCTAGCTTGTTTTCTGTTAGGTTAAACCCCCAGGGTCTATCGGTAGCAAGCAGTGGTCTATGACAGTTACAAGCTTGCCTAATTGTACTTAATATCTGGTGAAGAAAACTTCTATTTTGATTGCATTTTTTCAACTTAAAAGCTAATGACTTCCATTCTTTTCTGACTTGCCCTTAAAATTTTGTTTTTAATATCCAACGATTGTTAGAAAGTGGGGCTACTATAATTTTACAGATTTTAGACTTGCCTGTTTTGCTATTTAATTTTATGTTTTATCATCTTTCTGTTTTAATGTTCATCTTTCAGACATTTTAGGCTTATATGTTTTGTTTTTTTTTCAGGCTAAACCCCACCGGGGCTATCAGTAGCAAACAGCGGCAGATGGCAGTTAACTAGTTTGCATAATTGCACTTAAATCTGGTTAAGAAAAATTATGTTTTGATAACATGTTTTTGACTTAAATGCTAATTACTTTGAAATTTTTCTGACATATCCAAGTACACATTTACTCAATGTCAAAAAATTACTCAAATTTGACAGTATTTACTCAAGTATAACGAACCTGACCCACTATGTTGAAACATTGACTCAGGGTTGGCAGCGAAATAGAGCTTTATTGTTTGGAGACTTTCAAAGTAATGAGTACATGCAGCTGTCATCATGGGGTTTGTTTTACATTTCTGGTGCTGAATGTCCATTGTTGCAGTACTTGTTAGGATTTCCATTGGTTTGTACAGGTGGTCTAGCTGCAACTGTTTATTTCACAGTCACTGAGACTGAATATAATGCCCCAGTTTGTTTCGATTTCAGTTGCACGCTGGCAGGTGGTGTAACCAAGATTAGATATTCAGCTTGAAAGGGTATATACTGGTGCAGGTATAAGTTACATTGTTCTTATCTGAACTTGTATTATACAAATTTAGTAATTATGTTTGGTTTGACAGGTATTCTTCATTCATAAAGAAGCTCTGCATTTATAATCAAGCTTTCATGTATTCAAGTAATTCATCGTTTGCCACGTTCATATTTATTCTTTATTATGTGGGTTGGGTTGTCTTTGCTTAATATTTAGCTTAGACAAAGAGCCACTACGCAGAGAGACATGTACGGGTTCAGACTCCGAAACATGTTCTGAGCAGTTACCTGCTGAAGACCCTTTAATTTATTTGGGCTAATACAGCCTATGTCAAAATTCTACAGCGGAATTAATGTGTGCAATCTGGACAATAGTACTTCCATATATATATAGGTTAGACAGTGACAGGTAAGAGCCCAGGCTGCGGAATAGGGTAATGACTACTGGGAAGTGGTTCTGGACAAAAAGACACAAATACAATAAGTATCAGTAAATACAGGGAAAATTTTTAATGTATGGACGTCCCAGGTAGCCTTTGAAGTACTCCAGCTAAGACCTACACTACTTTAAGAGTACTGAAACCATGATGCAAGCCTCAGCCACAATGTATTTGTTAAAAGAAAAAACTGAAAAGTAAAAGTATGGACAAGATGACATTTGACCTCTAGCTGCCTTTGCACATGTCAGGGGAATGATTGGATTACGTTTTGTCAGAGACTTCATAGTTGATGACTCCTGTTCAGTGGCAATCACAGAGGCAATACAGTGCTGCCTCTTTCTAATAGTAATAAAATTCACAGAGTAAACCTGTCAAAACTACCTTATAATGTACCTTTGAAGAGGAAAGCATGTCTTGTCATGTGAGGGGAGTGGGCATTTATGCTCCGTGCACCACACGCACCTGAGACACTGTGGGGGAGGAGTGGGTCAGTTACCAGTACAATAAATTTTACAAGTCAGATTTTGATATTTATCACAGATATCTGCCAAAATATTTTATTCACAAACTTGAATTTTTTTTCTGGATAAACTTTATATGGATACTTGGGGACTGAGGTTTCAGTTTTTTGCGTGTTGAATGTTTCTGCAGATTTGATATCTTGAAATACAGAGAACAAGTGAGAGTATAAAGGGACTACTTTGACATTCGATATCTCTCAAATACTGTACACATCCAGACTGACCATTAATAAATGATGTATGATGGTTTCAGCATGCCTAAAAGATTGTATAAATCCTACCCCAGGTTCTAGCTCACAAGACCAACTATAGCTTTAGTTCAGGTATAGATAACATCTTTGTTCTGTTCCATTGTGTTAACTGATGCCAGTTAATCAAATAAAAAGAGTTGTTATCCCAACAGGGAGCATCTTGGTTCCTGTCACTGATCTATACACAGATGAAATGCATAGTTCATGCCTCATTGAGTTTCATAGTTTATCAGTGATACATGTATTAGGGTTCCACAGGGAACCCTGTATTCTGTAGAAGAGTTAGAGAATCTTGTATGGGGAAGCATTTGGGATGATATGAGGACATGAGTTGAGGTATTTTTCAGTAGTTGTGCGGCGAGACCAAGCGAAAACCCAAATATAACCCAACAAGTGTCCAACACGGTCCTGTATGCCAGGCATACAAGATATTTTTTCCCTCACATATCAATTTTTGCATACTTAATCACCAAAATATGTGCTAATTTAATGACAGAAGATTCACCGATGATGCCATTTCACGGATACCGACTTTCATAAACATGAACTTTTATTCATGCACCAAAACTTCAAACAGGCTTCTTACTCGGTGCTCTTATGATTGCAATTCTATTCATGTGACCACTAGTTTTACTACAAAAAGTAGTCCCCAGTCAACATGATTGGCCACCTGTATTACATAAGCCACACCTTTTAAAGCTGTCTCGTGGGCAGAAAGCAATGTTATTGGCTGTGCAACAATACAAGGGGGTGTGAGACTAAAATGACTGAGATTGGTAGCATATGGGTAGAATGCTTTTGGCAGGTATGTGAGAAACACGTTTCTTGTTCTGAAAGGGATGCCACCAGCATGTAGAAAATTAACATACATGTACTTCTATACATGTAAGGCTTCTCTAGTAGCCTTGTACATCCAGGTAGAATATATGGGAAAGATGAAATCCACACTATGATCAACTTAATTCATGGTTGATGATGCTGTATTTAACCCTGACAATGTGATAAAGAGACAGAACATATGAATTTCTATGGCAATAGACCCAGTGCAGTTTATAGCTAACTTATATCAATATTATTACCAGTGCAGGTGGATTGAGCTCTTGGCTAAATTGGATACAGGTAGAGGATTTAAAGGAGCACTACAGCTTCACAGGCGGTTTTAGTGATGACTTGAGTGCTGCAGACAACAGGAAGCATGTAAATGATCATTGGAAGGAAGCATATCCAGACCTCTACTTAACTCCTTCCTGGTCAGGATAAGAGGGATTTCTTGCTGAGGGTTGGACACATTGCACCCAACTCTCACAAAGGACAGCTGGAGTGCCCATTGATGATTGGTCTTACATGTATCTACTATCCTAAGCGGAAATGTTTGAGATTTAGTTAAAAAGAGTAAAGCAGATGACAATTTACATGTGGGTGCTTTTGGTCCATTTTGAGCTGGGAACTAAGTAAAGAGAATGAGGAACACACATAAGAAACTGGCTAGATTTACAAAGTAACAGCAGTTTATATGATAAGTGATAGAATTTTCAGTTTGTGTCTGTAATCATGCAAGCTCACTAGACCTCAAAGGAAATAACATTGTGAATGTCACTAGACATGCAGTATGTATGAGCCAGATGTGTCCAATAGTTGGGAACTGCAAAATGTGCAGGATGCCTTAAGCAATTTAATAGTACAGGAAGTAGTGAGGTATGGACACCTGAAAATATAGTAAAGAAAACTGCAGCAAAATGTTTCAACAGAAACAGCAGGATTTGTATAGTGTGGTGATTGACCAGATCATCTGCACAATGTAATGGATTTGGTCGAGTGGATATGTGCGTTTCCCATTTCAGCTAGGAAGCTAAGAAGCTGCAAATGAAGGATGTTTTCAAGTGAAATCTGCAGGATCAACAGGTTCATTTGTTTGCAATTGGGAACGTTCAATATAGGCCACGTGCAATATGGTTAAAACATACAGACGTGGTTAGATGTGACAATTAACCATTAAAAAGACAAAATTTCATTGATACTGTCGATGTTCTGAAGGACACTGGATAAGTTGAGCAGATGGCACTCAAGGTTATACAATGTACTGTGGACCATCACTGTCATGTGTCACTTGCATCAAAATTGATGCAATTACAGACAATCAAAATTCACACAATCACAGACAATCTAGATTGACATAATCACAGACAATCAAATGTGACACCGTCTGGACCAACACTAGAATTGACATTTGGAGATATATGTTTCTCAGGCCTCCATCCTTCGGTCTGCTGAATGTTTGTAACCATGCATGATGTATCGAAAAAGCCTGGACACTTTTTGCTCAAATTTGGTACACAAGTACCTCATAAGGCTAAGATGAACCAGCATGGACACTTTTTCCTATTTATACTTTATTTTATAATCATTGAAGGTCATCGTGATATTGACAGCAGTAAAAAAATGTTTTGTCATTATGTCTTCTGGTGGAAGCCGGGGGACATATTGTTTTAGTGCCGGTGTCAACGAATATTTGGGCCCCCGAACGGATGGGCCCCGAGCCCAAATATTCGGGCCCCGGGGGCCCAAACGTTCTAGAATATTTGGGCCCCTTCCGAATATTTGGGCCCCCTTTCATATTTGATTTTTCTCATAATACTTGAGACATCTTATGCCAGCCTTAAAAATATTTCTGTTTCGTATAACGCGCCCGGTGTGCGCAAAACGTTGAGGTTGGAATATTTTTTTCAACAGTGCAAAAAAAATTTTTTATCAGGCTTGATTTAACCCTATTCGCACGCCCCGTGTGGCAGTTCTGTAAACGCATATCGTTTGCGTACCTACCATGAATGCTATCGGTACATCGTAGTAAATTTGCGTATACAGTATTGGCAAGTTCCTTGCAATAAAAGGTGTTCCTAAATCAAATTCAAACGAAAATTTTAATATTTCAAATCAGAAATCGAGTGTGCGCACATCGTTCCTGCAACTGTACATAAACAGCTGCTTTGGCCATGTGGTCTGGCTTGATTTAACGCCACTCGCACGCGCCGTGTGGCAGTTCTGTTAACGCATATCGTTTGCGGACCTACCATGAATGCTATCGGTACATCGTAGTGAATTAGCGTAGGCCTATACAGTATTGGCAAATTCCTTGCAATAAAAGATGTTCCTAAATCAAATTCAAACGGAAATTTTAATATTTCAAATCAGAAAGCGAATGTGAGCATATCGTTCCTGCAACTGTACACAAACAGCTGCTTTGGCCATGTGGTCTGACGCACAACACATCACCCGATTGGTCAATTGAGTCACATGCAAAAATGAGCCAATCACGGCTCACGGCTCGTGCTACAGTGTTTTCATCATGGCTTCCGCCCATTGAACATAAAGTGATCGTATGTATTGACTATTGTATGACAGTGAAAATGTCTGCTTGTGTTGACAGAGATAAAGTTCTGATGAATACAACTGCGGACCAAGTAATTGTTTAAACTTTGAATGTTTATCAATTAGCGATTATTATCACCTATCGGCGCCCCACGCAAGTGCTGCGAAAGCTCTGATTTTTTAAGTGATTAGACCCCCGTAGCCAGCCTTGCAAACAACTGCAACTTGTAACTGTGTCATGAAAATTTGAGGAATAGAGTTCCCAGCGAAAAAAAAGTTGGTTGCCTGACCGGGCAAGTACCTATTAATTTTAACTTGCCCGAGATTAAATCTGACTTGACCATGGAGCAATAAAACTCTCAATCCACGTCCCTGCACATACACACAAAAGAGGTGTGTTCATGATTTGTAATGTTTACTCTGAACCCTCATCATACACCGTCACTATTACACCCCTCCCCTCCCCTGCTGTTGTCAAGTGAAAATTAAAACTACACATTTGTATTTGATATCTTACTCTTTTTCTGCTGTGATATTTTTAAAAAAGGGCAACTTTATAATTACACTAATCCTTTGTTTCTTGAAGCCCTGTACATGTACATGTTTAAAATAGCAAAAGACCCACCCGAATTCAAGCCAAGCCGAGGTGTATTTAGAGTAGGGCTACTCTGTCTCAGCGCCAGCAAACCAGCCTGAAGCATATATTGTCCCGCTACAACCTCATCTGTGGCAGAGTCTCTTGCTTTAATACAGATTTAATAAAAAATTTTCAACCTGGAATCTTGTTTATCTTGTATCAATACTAAGTCCATCAGTCATGATGCCCATATTGCAGTAATACATAGTAGGTATGTGAAGTTCAAAAAAAAAAAAAAAAAAAAAATCCTCCCTGCCTCATCAAATTTTTCAAGGCCCTGTTATACGAAACATAAATTTTTTTAAGGCTGGCCTTAACTATTGTTGTAACATTGATGATGTTAATAGTGCAAAATAGCAAAATTGGTCATGTTACAGTAGACTAAAGGTAAAAGGTGCTGGTCACAGTGTTTTGTCAGGTCAGCATGAGCATAGATTCAGTGCAAAAATGTAAAAACGTAGTCTTGAATCGTGTGAATGACATTATAATCAATACGGAATTATGACCAGATGATTTGATCCTAAATTTACTTTCTCATAGAATATTCTGTAAAATAACTATAAATGACTTAATTTCCAGTTTTGCAGATAGGGGCCGGGGGTGGGGTGGTGGGGGGTGGGGTGGGGGGGGGAGGCTTTTGATTCCAGAATGTTTGAGCCACTTGACCCCTGAATAGTATCTAATTGCCTTGAGGTGGCTATAAATGGGAAAGGGGCCCTTTGATTTCATACTATTGGGCCCCCTTTTGGTATCTAAATGCATTGATGTGGATCTTGAATATTTGGCCCCCTATTTGTATGTAAGTGCCTTGCAGTGGATATAAATGGGGAGGGGGCCCTTTGGTTCCAGAATATTTGGTCCCCTATTTGTATGTAAGTGCCTTGCAGTGGATATAAATGGGGGGGGGGGGCCCCTTTGGTTCCAGAATATTTGGGCCCCCTATTTGTTTTTGTCTTGAAGTGGATTTAAATGGGGAGGGGGACCCTTTGGTTTCAGAATATATGGGCCCCTTTTGGTATCTAAATGCATTGAAATGGATCTTGAATATTTTGGCCCCCTATTTGTATGTAAGTGCCTTGCAGTGGATATAAATGGGGAGGGGGCCCTTTGATTCCAGAATATTTGGGCCATCTATTTGTTTGTGTCTTGAATTAGATTTAAATGGGGGGGGGGGGGGGCGGCCCTTTGGTTTCAGAATATTTGGGCCCCTTTTGGTATCTAAATGCATTGAAGTGGATCTTGAATATTTTGGCCCCCCATTTGTATGTGTCTTGAGGTGGATATAAATTGTATATATGTAACAGCAGATTGGGGAGGGGTAGGGATATTCTGAACAGAAAGCCCCCTCCCCTATTTATTATGCACATTACATATATATATATATATATATGAATATGGGGCCCAAATATTCTGGACCCAAAGGGCCCCTTCCCCATTTATATCCAGTGCAGCACATTTATTTACAAATAGGGGCCCAAATATTCTGGTACCAAAGGGCCCCCTCTCCATTGATATCCACTTCAAGACACAAAAGGGGGGGGGGGGGGGGGGGGAGAGGGGCAAATATTCTGGAACCCAAGGTCCTCCTCATTTATATTGACTGCAAGGCATTTACAAATAGGGGGCCCAAACGTTCTGAAACCAAAGGGCCCCTTCCCCATTTATATCCACCGCAAGGCTTTTACTTAGAAATAGGGGGCCCAAATATTCTGGAACCAAAGGGCGCCCTGCCCATTTATATTCACTGCAAGATATTTACTGACAAATAGGGGGCCCAAATGTTCTGGAACCACAGGGCCCTCTCTTTATCCCATGTTTGCACTTGCATGACCCAAATACTCCAAATCTCCAGAAATTCAGATAAAAGGAATCAGGGAAATGGAGGTTCCTGAAACTTAACATGTGGGATAGATTTGTGCTAAAATATGTGTTACACAAATATTAAAAAAAAAACACTTGGTATATACTTGGAGGATTGTGAGATAATTCCTGCAAGGTACATGCACCCACATTACATGTAAAATACACCAATATATACATGTATATATGGTGGCAAACATTAAGCCTTGCAAATGTATTCAATTGTTTGATTTACATTTATTTTACAAAATAATAACAAATTCTTTTAAAAATATCTCTTTTAGAGTTTGCAAAATATCATACAGGATGTATATATAGAGTGTATTGGGCCAAAACTAAGTTTTTTACAATTTCTATTGGGTGGGGCCCAAATGTTCGTAGCGGGACCCAAACGTTCGGCGAATGAATGGGCCCCCGGGGGCCCATCCGTTCGGGGGGCCCAAATATTCTCTGACACCGGTTTCTTCTGCTTCTTTTGCTTGTTGTTGTTGTTGTTGTTGTTGTTCAGGTTCTTCAACACTTGGTTTCCGTGCGATAAGTCTTGAAGGACTTGACACAATTTGATGAAACTTGGTAGGATTATGTATCTAGGCAAGACCTAGGTTGGGATTGTATTTGGATGACCTTGAGGGAATTCTCAAGGTCACAGGGTCACTTATGTGAAATTGGTTTCCGTTCGATAAGTCATGAAGAACAGGATGGAATTTGATGAAACTGGGTAGGATTATGTATCTTGACAGGACCTAGTTTTGGATTGTATTTGGCTGACCTTGACTTAATTTTCAAGGTAGGCAAGACGTAGGTTGGGATCATATTTGGGTGACCTTGACAAAATTCTCAAGGTCACAGGGTCAGTTTTATGAAATAGGTTTCTGTGCTATAAGTCTTGAAGAACTTGATGGAATTTGATGAAACTTGGAAGGATAATGCATCAAGGTGAGATCGACAATTGGATCGTAGTTGGGTGACCTTGACCTAATTTTCAAGGTCACAGGGTCATTTATGTGAAATTGGTTTCTCTGCAGGTCTTGAAGAACTTGATGAAAATTGCTAGAGTAATGTATCTAGGTGAGAGCTAAAATAATATTGTAATTTTCAAGCAAACTTGGTCATTTGTAATTTGTTATCACCTGTAGCTTATTCAGAGGCGTAATTGTTCCACCGGGAGACATTTGATTTTCTGTTGGAAAATCAGTCTGTTCTAGTTTTTATCTAAGTTTGTGAATGTTGAAATTTTGAAAACCATAGAGTCCTCCAAGTGTTGCCTTAGGATCAGACTTGTCCCTCCCAAGTAAAGACTGTCATGTAATCTTAGGCATGTAAACTACAATGTAAGATATCTGGACAGTGTAATAATTCATTTATGCTAACATTGCATATTTTAAAAATGGTTTACCAGCAGTAACTTGCTTATGGGAAAAAAATTTTTCCTGTATAATTAAAAATACTGATCATATGTGAACAAAATAGAGTGCTAGGGAATATCATGACACCAAGATGATAGCTAAATCACTGTGACCCATATGTCTGTAATTCTGACCTACTAACCGACTACAACATTGATCATGATGTGCCTATCCTACAGCTGAATTTGTCACCCAGGTAATTTAAATTCAAAGACAGACTGCTCTAATCTTGCACATTGATTATTCCTAAGAATAAATGAATTACATAAGCTTCCATCTTCAGTCATGGTAGAAATATACTGTGACATGTTCCCATGTGCATTTGCTCACCAAATGGTGCTGCTGTTATTTTCTGATTTTTCAACATGTTTTGAAATAACATTATGAGCAATAAGGGTACTTGTTGGCATGGCCAGTATAAGGGCGATTTCATAAATGCAGGTGCATTTACGTTTTACTTTTTAATGGCAGGATGGCTTCTTGGTCAGATCTTAAGGTTATTAAGCCTAGGCCAGCTGAGCACTGGACTGTCACAGTTCCTTTTTTTAAAAGTGATTGGAACTGATAGTATTCTGACAGATATTGATAGCCTAATTATGTGAAAAATAATTCTTTAGCTTTGGCCATAAATACACTGGCTGTGCAGCAGGCCAATGTGGACGATTTTAACTCTTTGAGTGCCAATGACATCTAAAGATTATATACTAAAGTGAAACTAGTCTGAATTATCATTAGGATCTCAGATTCTTATTCTTGGTAAAAAGACCTTTCATTCAAGTACCAGCATGTCTATAGCTGCAGCTGTTGACTCAGTCCAAAATTTGGCACTTAAAGAGTTAATTATTTAGAATATTATGTAGTTTTAGATCGAGTAGCCAGAGAAAATTGCAATATTCTGGTTTGGAAGCCAGATGAGATGGAACTCTTCAAACTTCAAATGAAAAAAAAGCATTTGCGTATATTAACCTTACAGATGAAAAATAATTCAAATCCATACATTCATTTGACAGATGGTGAATACATTCATATGCATATATAATACAAAACAAATGATAAGCTGAGGATAACATATGGTATGAATAGCTTTTTTCTGAATGTGCCCTCTGCAAAATAATAACATACACGTGCACGTACCTACTATTACTTACAGTCCAAGTTGAGATTCTGTACCCAATAAAACGTTCAAGTTAATTTATCTGTGTGTAATGCTATCATCCTGTCAGCGTTAGTCCTCATTCTTGTTCTGCAGGTCACTTGCTCAAAATGATTGGCACCTTTTTGTTTGGTGTTCATCGTCAAATGATTTATCATTGTTGTTGTTATTGTCATCATCATCATCATCATCATCATCATCATCATCATCATCATCATCATCATCATCATCATCATCATCATCATGTACAATTGGTTGCATGTAATTTGAATAAATATTAATGAAATTTGGTAATTTTGGGCAGCATGGAGAGCTGATGTAGGTCAAGACATTCAAGTTCAGTTGACTGTGACATCTGTGCAAGGTCAGCTGATTGCATGTAAGTTGTAACTTTGTGCTGATAGTGAATTTCCTGAGTGAATACAAATGCTTAAAGTGCACAATTGTAAATGAATGCATTGGAAGCAAGGATTAAGTACCAATTCCTAATCTGCTTCCTGTTGACATTGGAATTAATCATGTGTACTGGCTGAATTGTCATCATAGAAGGATATCTGTGCCAGTTATGAGAGATTATATCACAGGCAGCTTGATACATGTAGTGCCATAATAGTCCAATAGCCTCAAATTTATGGAATTTTTAATGCATTTTCTACATTAAGGTGATTGTGCATTTGATTATGAACATGGCACTAAATTTAATTGTTTTCTGCCTGTGAGTGAATTTACTTTATAGAAATAGAAATATCAATAAGTTATGTGATGTCATCTAGAAATTGATTTAATTATGTTAATTAAAAATGTAGACAAGCACATGAATTAAGCTTAGGCTAGAACAGTTGCACTAGTATGCATTTACATTTTTAGCTCAGCTGACTTGCTAGCCAGACTGAGCTTTTGGGAAGCTCAGTCATCTGTCTGTTGTCCGTCTGTTAACAATTACATTTTTGACTGCTTCTCCAAAACCGTTTGACAGATTCACTTCAAACTTGGTGGTAATGTACCTTGGCTGGGTTTCTACCAAGTAAGTTCAAATAGGAATGCTCCAGTGGGTTTTTTTTTTTTTTTTTTTTTAGCTCAGCTGACTTGTCAGTCAGCTGAGCTTATCTTATGGTCCTCCGTCCGTCCGTCGTCCGTCCGTCCGTCCGTCGTCCGTCCGTCCGTCCGTCGTCCGTCGTCCGTCCGTCCGTCCGTCGTCCGTCAACAATTTACATTTTCGACTTCTTCTCCGAAACCATCAGCCAGATCCACTTCAAACTTGGTGGGGATGTGCCTTGGGTAGGTGTCTACCAAGTTTGTTCAAATGGTCACGGTCCATTGATTTTTGGATTTTTAATGAATTTTTTTGTTCTTTTTTGGGCAAATCTTAAAAAAGCTTCTTCTCTGAAACCGCTCACCCAATTACTTTGATATCACACAGAAACACTCCCTGGGACACCTAGTTCTTAATTTGTTCACCAGGTGGCGCTGCAATTTTTTTCTATTTTTTTTTTTATGAATTTTTGTGTGTTATAGCTATTTTCGACTTCTTCTCCAGAACCGTCCCTCAGGTTAAGCTGAAACATGGTGGATATGTTCCTTGTAGAAGGGTCAAACAAAGTTGTTCACTATGTGAGAATGCTGCAGATTCCTGATTTTTAACGATTTTTTAAATTCGGGTACTTATCGGTCAATGCAGCTTTCCTATTGATTACTATGGAAGTCAATGGGTATTCTAATGCTAATTCACATTTTCGACTTCTTCGCCAAAACCGTCTTCCAGATTAACTTCAAACTTGATGGGGATGTACCTTGGGTGGGTGTCTACCAGATTTGTACAAATGGTCATGCTCCAGTAATTTTTGGATTTTTAATGAATTTTTTCGTTCTTTTTTTGGACAAATCTTAAAAAATCTTTTTCTCTGAAAGCGCTTACTCAATCGCTCTGATATCACACAGGAAGACACCTAGGGACTCCGTGTTCTTAATTTGTTGACCAGTTGGCGCTGCAATTTTTTACTATTTTTTTATGAATTTTTGTGTGTTATAGCTATTTTCGACTTCTTCTCCACAACCGTTACTCAGATTAAGCTGAAACGTGGTGGATATGTTCCTTGTACAAGGGTCAAACAAAGTTGTTCACTATGTGGGAATGCTGCAGATTCCTGATTTTTAACAACTATTTCCATTCGGGTACTTATCGGTCAATGCAGCTTTCCTATTGATTACTATGGAAGTCAATGGGCATTCTAATGCTAATTCACATTTTCGACTTCTTCTCCAAAACCGTCATCCAGATTAACTTCAAACTTGATGGGGATGTACCTTGGGTGGGTGTCTACCAAGTTTGTTCCCATGGACATGTTCCAATGAATTTTGTTTTTTTTATGATTTTTTTTTCAAAAATCTTTACGAAAGTTGTAATGGGAAAGTTTGAACATGGGAATTTCTTGTAATGGTTATAACTAAAATACTTTTGGCCAGATTTACGTCAAACTTGGTGGGGATGTGCCTTGGGTGGATCTCTACCAAGTTTGTTCAAATGGTCACGCTCTATTGATTTTTGGAATTTTTATGAATTTTTTTTTGGGGGGCGGGCAAACCTTAATAACTCTTCACCTCTGAAACTGCTCGCCCAGTTGTTTTGATATCGTTCATAGACACTCCCAGGGATGCATAGTTCCCAATTTGTTCACCAGGTGGCACTGCAAGTTTTTCTATTTTTTTTTTATGAATTTTTTATATGGTTTTGTTATTTTTCACTTGTTCTCAGAACCGTCACTCAGATTAAAGTGAAATGTGATGGATATATTCTTGTGGAAGGGTCAAACAGTTGTTTACTAGGTGGCATTGCTTTAGATTCCTGATTTTTAAGTATTTTCCATTTGGGTACTTATCGATCAATGCAGCTTTCCTATTGATTACTTTGTAAGTCAATGGGCATTCTACTGCTAATTCACAGGACAACTGACACAAAATTTACTGTTTACTTGATAACTTGAGATCTGTTTTGAGTTAGTACTGTGATGCTGCACATGTTAATGTTTTTGTATGAAGGTCATTCTCAGACAGTACATGAATGACTTTGACGTCTTTTCTGGGGTCACAGTGCAACATACATGAATTTTACTCTTCATTATAACTTGAGAACTACTTGAACCTTGATGTTGCACATGTTAGCGTTCTTGTATAAAGGTCAGACTTACTCAGACCATGGATAACCTTGATCTTTTCCCAAGTTCCTAGATCTGCAAGTGTGATGAGTGTCAAGATCAGCTGAGCATGGGCTGTTCACACAGCCCTCTTGTTTTTTTGTTTTTTTGTTTTTTTTTTGGTAAATCTTAAAAGATCTTCCTGTCCAAAACTGCTCACCCAATTGCTTTGATATCACACAGGAACACTCCAAGGGACTTCATTAGTGTTTGGAGCTTAGCCCCTACTAAAACAAAGGAAAACTGTTAATGCAGACTCTTCCATGTGCAGGGAAAAGTGTATCAATTAAAGTTGTACAGTGCATATTGTAAACTGCCAGACAAACTTGTAGGAACTAAAGAGGAAGATGTGCAATGCAGCAGGTCTGTATGACAATAAACAGCAACACTTGATTTGTTGCAAAGTCAAAAGCTATCTATATATCTCTAAGCATTTTTAAGATATTAAACATTTAAAATTTGAAATTAGAATAACATAATGTAAAATTGTAGAACTTTTGGGTGGTGTTGAGCAAATGAAACTGGGCAGGACTGGTACAATATATGCTAGCTGTAATTAACCCACTGTTTCCAAAATCACCATTGCAGAGAAAATAGTCGACTGGTTTCATCACTGACATGACTCTTCAGGCTTGAGGTAATGACCATTAACAAGTCTTATATGTACTAGGGCATAAGCATATACATTACCAGTGTTACGTTTTGTTTGATGTTAGCCGGATATACAGGATGCCTTCATGTAGGCATTGTGCCTGTTGGCCAGTTGTTATTGCAAATAAAATGCTTAGAGCAAATGGTCACTAAATCTTAAGTTATTTCATTTTTTGGATCAGGAGATCACTTCACTTTTTAATTACCCCCCCCCCCCCCAACTCCCAACCCTCCAACTCAATTTACACTGTAAGTGAGAGACATAATTTTGCATTATAAATGTATGACCAAAACAAGACCAAAAAAAAAAAAAAAAAAAAAAAAAAACCAAACAAACAAAACAAAAAAAACAAACAAACAAAAAACAAAAAAAACTGTGCTTAATCACAGAAGTTGTATAATTTCACATGCTCATGGCATGGTAAATTGAAAGTTTAAATGGCATGTACATCTATCTCTTGAAAATGAAAATATTTTATGTAAATTGAGAAATATGTGCACACACATGCATGTATATGCAAAGCAGCTCTTGAAAAAGTGGTATTTCTACATTTACTTCTGTTCACTCCAAACTGACACCAGATGACAATAAAGTGGATTTAAAATATGAAACTTCATTTATATTTAGGGAAAACCAGGCAGTACCAGTCAGAGAAACCCCAGGAACAGGTGAACAGCCAGAGTAGTTTTAAATCTTCATGATTCTTGTCAGTGGCGGTTGAAACACTGTTGACCGCAGCTTGGCAGGGGGGTAATGTTGCTCATGCATGTATGTCAAGCAAACATTCTACGGAGCAGGTCAAAATGCATGCTATGATAACTAATCAAACCATGAAAATAGATGGCTTTACCAGGACATCTCATAAGCATGATAAAGTCACATGGCAGAGTAATTTATATTTACATAAACTTTTTTTGTACATGTATATTCATATTTTGCTCAAGTTGTTGGCATATTCAAGATATATGATCCAACCAATGAAATGAATATGGGCTAATGTGGCAGAGGTTGGTAGAGCATTCCATTTGCAGTTTTGAAGTGAAAAATACGATAAATTTATGTCGACCTGTATGGGATTCGAACCCACTACCTTCGGCACACTCGCCTAGCCAAATGTAAAGTCGAATACGCTGACCTCTAGGCCATCGGGGCAACCCAAAAAAACGTTGACCGAGGACCCAAGGTACTTAAGATTTCAAATGCCCATATCAGCATAATTTAAAATGTAGAAAGTTTCCCCTCTCTGTGCATGGCTGTCGGTCTGAAGTACTTGTCTAGATATTTAACATTTGTAATTTGAGGAAGGAATGAAAGATGTTGGTGTGCAGACATAGTAAACATAAATCCTGTTTGCAGAATGTACACTGAAATTTGTGAGCTCCTTGCATTGAAGCCTTTTGATATTTTCCATCTAAGTTGATAACTCTCATGGCAATCTGGTGCCCCCATCTCGCCAGCATTTAAATCTTTGATAGCATTACTTGGTGTTCCACAAAGCTGAAACAGGTACATGGACCGACTTGGCCCTCCTGCAGGCATTCTCAGGCTCCATTACGTACATCAAACTAAACATCCAACACTCTTGTGGCTATGTAAGATTGAACCTCCCTCTGAAACGCAATCATGCTTAAAATGTGTCATGCGTGGGTTGATTCTTTTTTATTTGGTAGAATCTTTGACCAAACCTGGCATTGAGGTGCCTTTTCCCAAAAGAAATATTGGCAGATCTGTTAGCGAAACTTCCAGAGATCTTTTGAGTAGGGCTGAGATGCAAGTTTTATTTCCCACTAGCATGTGAACTTGCCAGAGAAGTTATTAATGAATTAACAAATACAAGGAATTGTACTGAAGCACCTTGAGAAACGAGACTTGATGAAAATACATATGTTCCCAGTGTGTATACTGCATTTGAATGACTTTGGTCCATGAATTGAAGATCCACAAGAGTTTGCCTGTGAACACAACATTTGATTCGGGTAACATCCACAGAACAAAATCGAAAAATCATTACAGATCTTTGCTTTTTTCCCCACAGCAGCCAGCAAATTGCAGCCCGAAGGGGGGGAGAGTATATTAGATGGCATTAAGTTTATTCACTGTCCAAAAAGAAAGTGCTTAATTGTGAGACTGTGGGTTGTCCTCATTAAGGCAACATGGAGTCTTATGTTGTATTGCCAAGGGACAAGGCTTAAAGAAACCCAGTAATAATGTTGCTGGCAAGACTTAAAGTACAGTGTGTTCTCTCATGTGCCAAATTGCTGATTGACCCTTTGCAGCTGTGTAGACAAAGAGGAGTCAACATTAAGAGCTTATTGTGTTTGAGATTGAGCAACATGTGAAGGGAAGCTGTCAACATGCTGCATGATATTCTTAAAGAGGCTTGTCTAAAATTATCAATCGAGATGCTTTCTAATTATGGAAAATTTAAGTAGCAACACTGTAGCTGCATGGCAGCGTTTAATATTTGCATGGTTTGAGCATCAAATGGTTAAGTCATGAAAATATTCTAATGAATATTTGTAAATGAAAATTAACTCTAGTGGCATGCATACAGAGTCACAATGAACTTAGTATTCATTCAATTAAGCTGAAACACATGCTGTAATCTAGAAGTTTCGTTGTTTGAGGCAAAGAAAATTCTGATTCTGACAGCAGAAGACTCCAGACAAGCAATCCTTCCTCTAGTGCCACAAGTCATAGCACAGAATTCTATGCAAGTAAAGTGTGTGTGTTGTGAATCTAATGTAAAAGGTGGCACAGATATGACAAACAAAATTTAAGAAGTTTAGAAATACAAAAAGGTAATGATCGACACTTTAGTTGTGCAAGTTAACATGCTGGATGTGTAGTTGCTCTCTATTTTGTAAACTCAGAAGTTATATGTACCTTGCACACTGTATTATTTCCAAATGTGACTGTCTTTATTTAAATACAGTGAAACCATACCGAACACCCTTGGGACTGGAAAAAAGTGCTCAATATAGTGAGGTGTTCGGTTTAGGGAGGTTTGATAGTTTTGAAAGAATGTATTTGGGACCGAGAAATGGTGTTCAGTACAGATCTCGAGAGGTGTTCGGTATACGGAGGTGTTCGGTCAGAGAGGTTTTACTGTATAGCTATTTAATGTGCAGAAGATCTGATAGGCCAGAGTCCATCTTGATTTTTTTTTTTTTTTGGTATATAAAATGTGATCCTGCAACCAACTAGTTTTGAAATATTGGGTTATATCTGTGCACATGTAAGCCCAGCCCGTAGCTGGTAGTATATGGCTCAGTTTTGAAGAACTTGTGTTGAGACTTGAACAACCTTTAAGAATATATTATAACTATTATGAGGATTCCACAGCTAGATTATTGAATGTGAAGTAATGTAAACTCATTGCTCCTACCATTGTGACTTATTATAGACCAATCAGAAGCCTATTTTTCTGTGATAAACAACAGGTAAAGATCTTGTAGCATGATTTGTGTTTTCTGCTGAGCCATACCACATATTGAGGTAATTTAGGCCCCCATTGGCTGCCCCATTCTGAAGCTGATGCAGTAATTGCTTGCAAAAATTTATATTCAATCTCTTTGAAACTTGCAGAAACAAGATGCTTTTAGTTTAGGTCGTCCAAATTTATCTTTTGATGAAGATTATTTTGGAATATTTCCTCTGAAGATGTACAGATTTCTGCTACATGTACACATAATCTTAATGCAGTCAGTTTCAGTCATTCATTCAGGTTATGGGGTTCTTTACAATTTTACCCCTCTCTTGCCTCCCCACTTGTATTCTGGACCTGCAAAGTGAATAATTGGTTAATGTTATTGCAAATATACATGTAAGGTTCAGGATAGAGATCATTTGGACCCTCACCTATGAGTGACATAATTTAGTTTATAGGTGCAGATTTTTTCAGTGTTCATAGTTGCCACAATTGAATAAAAAATCTAGACTATCTTCATAGTTCAGTTTCACAATGCAGAAAATTATTTACTTGCGTGGGATGATCAAGTCTGGTTTCTGTTGAGAGTGGGTATAAAAACCGCCACTACAACCCACACTTGGACTCATATTTCATTGCAGTCAAAGCTGGTGTCTTCCTGTCTCTTAATAAAGTTATCAGTCTGCCAAAACGCAAGTGACATTTGTATTGTGGTCATCCTTGATGACAACCACTGCTCCGAGTCCCTTTAGTAAAGTGATTTCTGTCACATTTTATGGTTTGTTGACACAACCTGTAGAGCGTATCAGGGGAGGGGCATATAGAGGCAGGCATTTGGCCAACTGTCTACGGTCAGGTGTGGGCTGATTGGCCAGTGTTGGGGCAGAGGTGCTAGGCTAATCTCAGGGTGTTTCATTGGTGTCTCTGCAAATTGCATATGATGGCCTATATTTGACTCTCAAAGGATTTATAATCTTGGCAGTTTTAATGAATTGGTTAAATTCAATTTTCACTTGTCCTGCAACAATGGTGACCATGGTGGGACAAAACACATATGGAAGGTTAATTATGTACAAAGCAGTGGAAATAAGAAAGCACTGATTTTATTATAAAATTTGTGTTTTTTGTTTTGTATTTGTAGAAAACCAGGAGAGAAGTTTAAAATAGCCTAAATAGGTCCAGTTATTACTAGGACTCTTGTAATACACTAAAATCTTAGTGTTTTAAACCTTTCCTGCTCAAAGGTGGCAAAAAAACATTCAAATGTCACTTGTCATGTGCTTCAACCATGCTGGTGATGTCCCTAAAAAACTTGGAATAAGAAATGTGTGTTTTATATGCAACATTTAAGTTCCTTTAATTTAGAACCCTCACATCACTGATGAACAGTGAAAATAATCAGCCATACAGAGACCAGAATATGACTGCATACTGCATTTTGATTGTGCACCAGATGTGTTGCAACAACCAAAAGGCCACCATCTGGAAAAAACGTTCTTCTTGTCAGAGTTTTTCACAAGGGATTAGAGCAAAGATGTAAGCTACATGTACACTATAGTTGAACATTGAATACTCGGGATAAGACATGTTCATGTACAGTCTTTAAGCATGACATTCCCACTGATGCATATGTGTATATATGGTGTTCACTCCAACAGGTTTTACTATATGTATGAATTGAGTAAACTTTTGGAACTTAGCAATATAGAATCATGCAGTTGAGCAACCTACTGAGCTGTGGGTGAAGTTTATCTCCTGCATGTATAGTATGGTATGAGAAAAGAATTTCATCACTGATTTCTTTGCTTTTAAAATGGTCTCTTTATGGAGATGGTCTTAATTGGAGGTTCTGTTGTATATATACACATGTATTCAGCAGATGCATGATGCTCATATACAATCTTATGATTCAGTGGACACAAAGAACTGCTGAACTTGTAATTCTTAAGAAAAAGTTGATGACTTTTTTGCCAACTTAGCATGTAAGATTGATCAGCTGTTTATGTTTCTGATGATTATTGATCTTATTGCAGACTCATTATTGTTGGACTTGCAATGTCTCAATGTATTTTTATGAAGTATTTCATAATTGGAGCCAAGCCCTTTGTATCTGAATTTTGCTTCATCATGTATTTAACATTACAGTAGCCCCTCTGTTGAGAGCACACCCTATAGAGCTGGTCTAAAAGTAGTCATTAAGCAGCTGGTTTCGTTGGAGATAGAAATACCGTGGAAAAGATAGACTTGAAAGGGACCTGGTGAATGTGGTTTTAAAAGGCAGGTGGTCTGTCAATGGAGTGGTCTCTGAAGAGGGACTCTACTGTATGTTAAAAAAAATACATGTATTGGGTTTCTGTGCAGTTGATACCAAATTGACTGCATGTCTGTATTATGAAATTTTGCAGCAAAAAACCTTTTTCATCATGCCACATTTATTGAACCACAGAGCATATTACATTTCAAAACTTCTCTCTGCTGCGTTCAAAATATTATCATGTACAGATTTCCCATTCATTTGCTTGAAACTATGTTTTATGCCTCCTCTGTGGAAGCATGCATTATATTTTGACGATATGTCTGACTCTGACAGCCTGAACAGACACCAGATGAAGGAACAGATGTAGTTGTGTGGAATGTTTTCACGTGTCCTTGTGATATTTCATTTTATGTTCGGAACGAGCGGGACTTGTTACAAATGGGAAAGTGGGCCTGTAGGACTCACTCAATCAGCCAAGATTATGATTTAGCCCATGGCGAGCTGGGATCTGTGGATATTAAAGTTGTCCATGTGGAGGGACTGCATGATGATTGCTGGAAGTTTCACAGACAGATTAGTACAACAAACATTAAGAAGGAAGAAAATGTTTTTCAGCAGACATCTGTTTGTATTGGTTTGAATGTCTGTCCAGTCATCATAGCAACTGTCACCATGATGTCTATAAAATATATCAGGACAGACGTAGCTCATACTTATAATGTAGCACAAAGAAATAAGATGAACAGATTGGATTTCAAATTTACTGTGAACTATTTGATGGTCAGCATGCATCAGGATTTTTTTTCTTTTTTTTTTTTCTTTTGGCTTTATGACCTGACTTGTCCCCAAACAGTGCCCTTGCATAAAATACTGAGGTTTTGCACTGTAATTTTATGACTGTCTGTGTATGAGCTATTTTTCTCAGGGCCTTTTTATCCTCGCCACATAAAGTGCCAGAGGGTTGTCTTCCCCCACTTCATCCATCTGTCCGTCCATTTTCTTGATGTTACCACTTGTCCCTAGCAGAGTTGACCAAAACAAACTGACACACATGTTTAAAATAGTGAGGGGCACATGTCCAGATTATATGAAAGAAAATATGGTCCACACCGGTGACGTTCACAGCCATTTTACTTGCTCAAGCGTGGATTCCCTGGTGGTCCCAGGAGTTGGGGGACCTGGACTGAAATCATTCCTATATTCTTCTATCAAACTGTGGAATCGGTTGCCTTCAGAAATTAAATCCAAGGACTCGATCCTTACCTTCAAACCTGCAGTTAAGAAACATCTAATATCATGCTATCCAGATAATGCAATAAGTTTTAATCAATTTTTATTTAAATATATTAAAATAAGCATATCTTTGATATTCATAGTTTGTTGGTTCATCCAAACTCACTATTCCGAGCCACCCAGTCTTGGGACTGCCAGGGACCACAATGGAAATAAGTCTTAACAACTTTATTGTGTATCCCAGGTAGTCATCATTTCATGAAAGCTTGGATGATTCACCCGGTGTTTTTTTGTTTTACTCTAAGGTCCTTTTCTAAGATATTTTACTCTGTGTATTTATATTGATGATTGCCTGAATAAAATCAAATCAAATCACGATATCTCAAATTTTTCTCAGAGATACATCATATAATGGACCAATTTCCTATTGAAAACCAGCTTCCTCTGATTATTTTTAAACTTTTTAGGAAACTTTGAATGTATTCATTTGAAGGCCATCTGAGTGGCATCAACCCTGATGACGTAGCTGTGATATCTAAAAAAATATTGACCACAACTTTACCAAAGTTTTGTCAGAGATGCATATCCTATGATGGACTAGGTTCCTATTTGAAACCAGGTTCCTCTTTGTATTTGTAGACTTGTTATGGAACTTTTGAAGTATTTACTTGAAAGCCCTACATGGCACACATTAGTGGACATTGTTACCATAATATCTCAAGAAGGATTCATCACAGCTTCATTAAATTTTCGGTGCAGTTACACGGTATTATGGCACCTGTCCTAAATAGTTGTTACCTACAAATACATCTATGTATTATAGTAGAAAATATTTACTATTTAAAAGGCCAGGCTTTGAGTGGCATATCCTACAGGACATTTTTCTCTCTAGAGCTTTGTACTCATTCTTTTCACCTTTGTATTCATGAGTCTTTCAATGTAGCTTTTAGTGTTCTGTACATATTCCCTTTAGCATGTTGTGTTAACTTCTTGCTATTTTTTATGTTCGGAATGAGCGAGACTCGAACTTGCAACCTTTGGCACTAGTCGCCTAGCTGAAATGGGAAACGTACATATCCACTCGACCAAATCCCCATTCTTGAAAAGATTGGTTCAATAGAGGTACATGTAGTTATGTGCGAGTGCCATATCAACACGGTTATGCAGTATATTGACTGAGTCAGCATTTATTTCCAGAATCGGGGACTTAAATCCACCAGCATTAAGGAAATGCTGAAAATATATTTTTTATGTTTGGAACGAGTGACACTTGAACTTGCAACCTTTGGCACCAGTCACCTGGCTGAAAAATTTATGGCAATTGACATGAACCCTGATTCTCCAGTCAGGAAAAAACCATTGTGGGCACCAAGGGTAATCCATTCTCTGAACGCTATATTTTACTTGTCCAAAAGGGCATTATTTCTCATAACTGAACAGTTTTCATCCGAATCTTTACAAATTTTAGTTCAACAGCTAACTTGTGGATGGGGATATCATTTCATTATCCACACTTTATCCATAAATATTGAACATCAAGGTCATACGGCTTTGGGAGAAAAAACTCTTGCTTTCTCATTTTCACCGATTTTTGTGACTGAAAAATGTCATAAGTCAAAAAGCATCCATATACCCCACCTGTAATGTTTGTCCATCATAATTGCATTCATGATGTTAATGTGTATAGATGTACATGTATTATGTAGAAGAGTGGAGGCAGATTATTTGGCATTATACATTGAACTTCAGGGGACCCAAGGCCATGTACATAGGCCAAATCCTACTATGTATCATGCATGTATTCCTACCTTTGGTTGAGATTTTTGTACTGCAGGCCCTATGGTAATATTACTATCTAATTTTCCATTAGAATAAATGCTTGCCTCACTGGTCCCGTGTCATAACTACTAAATATATGCATATTTAATGGTTAAAATGGATGACTGCATTGATAGAATTGACAGGTGTGTCCGCCATGTTTGCATTTGAACTCTATCACTGTCTATGACTGTTGACTTCACATACATGTACATGTATTACGAACTGATATGGTTTTACCCGATCACAGTACATAGCCAAGTGTACATGTTGACGTTAATGAGCCAGGTCTATGTAGTACCTGGAAATGATAATGGGGAAGGTCTCTGTGTTTCTTCTGTCGCTGTTCCACACAATTTACACTTTTTTCTCTTCAAACTTTTTTTATTTTCAACATTTTGGCAACACCTTTTAGTCTAAATTGAATACGAAATGTACTACAATTTAAGGAATTGTTTTTTTCTTTTTGTCTTTTGAATTCGATTAAGTGTTTATCATTTTTAAAATAATTTAAATGTTTGATTCTGTTCCTTTACAACCACGTGTCATGATTCAAGTTCTCCAATGCATAATCAAAGTAACGGTAGAGGGCTTGTACAATGTTCCAGATACATAAATATCACAAATATGATGTAGGCCTACTTTCTTCTTTTACTGTCCACTCACCTGACTGGAAGGTCCATCAGAAGAATAAAAAAGGACTGTCCTGCCTTGTGTCTTTTTATCTTTGGCACAAGTGATCAATTTTGGGTTTAAGTGGATAGGCCTAGATGTTTTGGCAAAAAACTTAAGTCTGCAGTTAATGAAGAATTTATTTCTTAGGTTGACTACCATTTGCCTTTTATGGATGACTGTCTCAAGTCAGGAGTGATATTTATTCATATTGGTATTTGAAGGCGAAGGTTGATCTTTTGGTAACTTTTGAATCTCTGCTTTTTGCTATTTTGAACATTGCTGTCATTGTTGGATTCAAATTTGTGAATGTTGGTCATGTTTTTCTGAACTACATGTATTTGAGAAATTATTAAAAAGGTTTTCTTTGACACAGTCTGACCAATTGCTATCTTGCATTCCTTACCTGTAGTGCTTACAGTGTAATTTGTTTATGTGGATGACCTTGACCTAGTTCTAATGGGCACATGGTAATTTTAATTAATCTGCTTTGAGAGTGATAACTCAACACTTCACTTCTTGAAGGACTTTGATAGTCTTTGATTGCAGTGATATTTAAGCAAAAATAAATGTGGTCAATGTCATTTCACCATATCCAAAACATAGTCAGGACCACAATTTGTGCTTACAAGGTCAGCAGAGCACAGGACTGTCAGAGTAAGGTTTTTGAAACCTTGCTTTGGGTCTACATGTGTCATGATCCATATCCCAAATATTATTAAAAAAAAATTAGCGAGAATTCCAAAAATTAACATAAGTTTCCATTTGCAATTGCATTACATGTATTTCTTTGTGCAGAAAATGAGATACGCTTGTTCCATGGTCCCAAGAGAACACCATGAAGGCCTTTTACTTATTGATTAATTTGCTATGGAATAAATTTAAGGGAAATTAATTCCTTGGATGGGATCTGCATATGACTTCAAACATTTTTTAGCCCTTGACTTTTGTAAGGAAGGCACAGTCAATATTTTTAGTTACTATAATTTGAATATAGTCACCTTGTAGACCCCTTTAAGTAGTAAGCTTTACAGAAATCTCACGAGGGTTTAAAGGACTGAGATTGTAGTCCCTCTTTTGAGACACAACCCCTGGGGCAGGTATAAAGTAGATTTCTGTTGTTTTTCCATATGAGGGAAGAGACACATTTATAAAAAGACTTAGTCTAGCTGTTTTAACATGTAAATGGCCTTTAACCCAGTGTATCTTATGCCAAGCACATAGAAAGTGACAAATTATTACAGGTTATTGGCAGAAACTTGCAAGTTAACACAGGTCATTACATTGTGGACCAAGTAAATTGGTTTATCAATTTATGTCACAGTACGTGTTTTTCCTTGCAGCGACTGTACAAACCACAGGGACATGATATGAAATTGCATGATTGGTTTTCACTTCACAGTGCAATTTCTGTATTATGTATTCATTGATTTTATGATAAGGAAGGTTTAATCTAGGAAGCAAACATAAGTGTAACTGTTACCGTATACATCATATGTCATCTCCAAACCATAGATGCATGAGAACAATGATGGGGGCCATTGCACCAGTGTATATGTACAGCAGTAACATTACCTTATAGGGGGCTCCTGGTGTGTCCTATGTGTATGGTCAATATTCGGCATGCATAGGAATGTACCTATGGGTTTTTCTGGATGTTGTTACTTTTGACATTGAGTGACCTTGTAAGGTCAAATTGAGATGACTGACTGCAAAAAATTGACATTTTCATCTGTTACTTAAAACCTATAAATCAGATTTAATTCAAACTTGTTGGAATTGTAGTTCAAGTGAGCCTGTATGAAATCTTTCCCAGAGGGATGACTCTGACATGATTTCCAAGTTCACGGAGCAATTATTGTATATTTCATTTCTGCATGATAACTTAAAACTTGTTAAAGCTAACTGTTTCATAATATACCCCATTATAATCCTTATAAGGTGTGGGTTTAGTTTGAAAATGGATAGCTTTGATGTGAATTCCAAGGATACAGAGCCATTATTGTGAATTATATATCCACATACATATATTTACAAGTTTTAAAGCTGGCACTTCCCTATTACACTAGATAATGGTGCTCTATCATGTGTACATGTACATGTAGGTTAAGTTTAAAGAGGGATGACAGTGACCTGATTCCAAAAATCACAGCAATCTTCTATTTCATTTCTGCTTAGTAATGTAAAAAGATATTAAAACTGGCATGGTCATGTCACACAAGATAATACCATACCCCCCAGAAAGTCTTACACCATACCCACTACTGGGCCACTGCTGCAGCCACTTGCTAGTACATGTACCACTATCCATACTGCAATTAAAATCACAATCTTGCACCATACCTAGGTGTGGGCCACATTGGGTGGTATCAGCCCACAGTGTCATTGAAATCAAGTATCCCTCGAGCTCTACCTTATGGGCGTTCGCAGGCGAAGGTAACTCTGGCAGATCATTCTGTTGTGAGCCACTAGGCCTCACTCTAAAATACCACAAAGGCACCACTGTAAAATGAGTGCAAGACTTTCCGGTGGCAATGTATTCCCGGGAAATGAGGTTAAGGTTTTTGCATGCAAGTTCAACCAAGCACAGAATTGTCACTGGCCTTTTTTTTGGGGGGGGGGGAGGGGAGGGCTTCTTGGTTTTTTTCTTTTTTTTTTTTTTTTTGAGAGAGAGAGAGAGAGTAATGGGGATTGTGTCCCTAGTGTTCTGGTTTTTGTTTCAGCACAAGAATAACATTGCTCGTTCTCCAGTGAACAGAACCTGTAACGTGATACTTGCAGGACGGGAAATGAACCGAGAGTATATTGTTCAACTTTTGTCAGCAGAATTGAGGACATGCTGGTGATGCGTCTTTAACACTTGAATCAAGAATGCTGTATTTTATCTAAAATATGGAATTCCCTGTGGGCCTCTGATATCACTAATAAACAGATAAACTAATGAGGCGTATTATGACCACATTCTGACTGACCATTTCATGTTAGTGGTGCAGCAGATACCTTTGTCACAGCAACCCAGAGGCCTCCAGCTGGGAACACGAACCTCCATGTCAGCTTAACTATGATAAGTAAAGGTTTTAAGGAACCGATCAAATATGTTGTCCACACCCCCAGTTGCCCTTTGAACTACTCGGGATAAGACTCCTACAATTTAAACAAGCTGAACCTTTACCATGAGTAACAAAATAAAGAAATTGTGAACTGGCATTCCAGTTCTAGCACAAGAACTAGGAAGTCCATGCACTTCTGTCATATTAACCGACAGCTCTTGCCAGTTCCAAAGGCACTGTGACAGTTCAGTCCCCTGCCAGAAAAAGGATTCAGTTTGTTGGTATGTTCTTCAGTCTCTGTTATTCTGAGGTAATGGTACACTTCTTGTAAACAAGTAGCACATGTGTGACTGCTGTCCACCAGAACCTGTCAAGATGACCTATCACAAGGACAAGTAGAAATGTCTGATCTGTCCTGAAGAATGAGCACAAATTGATAATCAGAGAGAGAGAGAGAGAGAGAGAGAGAGAGAGAGAGAGAGAGAGAGAGAGAGAGAGAGAGAGAGAGAGAGAGAGAGAGAGAGAGAGAGAGAGAGAGAGAGAGAGAGAGAGAGAGAGAGAGAGAGAGAGAGAGAGAGAGAGAGAGAGAGAGAGAGAGAGAGAGAGATTTTCACTGTCAGAGTGGCCCACTTAACTTTTTCACTGTCAACTATGACTTAAGTTGAAGTACTTAAGAAGGACTTTTCTGAATTATCAAATTAATACTATAATAGTAGTCTGTATAAAAAAATCTTTCATTCAAGGACCTGCATGCTTATTTGTCCCATAGTATTTTATGGTTCATGTCAACAGCTTTCCTTGGTGCCAAGGAAAGCAGCTTTCCTTGGTGCCAAGGAAAGCTCTTAATGCAGTCCAAAGTGTGGCACTGAAAGAGTGAAAGCACCCCCTATGTCATCTACTTTGTTTTTACTGAGTGATGCTTCAGTATTTTCAGCACTTTCAAAAGAGTATGCAATACATTACTTTTCAATCTGCCTGTCACAGAAAGAGTATTTTTTAACATTTAAAAATTGTGACATAACACTCTGGTTGAAAATGGAGTAGTATAATTCCTGCAAAACTTGGCTTATTTTTGCTTTTTATGACCAGAAAAAAAGGTGACTATGACAGTATGCTGCCCTTCTTCTTACCAGTGGCTTATTCTTCAATACATTTCAGGTTAACCTCTGCTTATGTATATTTGACTTTGGGGATATTTGCAGGAGGTGGACGTGGACATTTAAGGTGTTCTCCCTATTTACCAAAAAATAAAATCAAGGGATGCAGCAGGATTCGACCCCAGATGCTTGTGGATAACGGGCTTGTTACGCTAAGCAGATAAAGGGCCTAAGCTGGAGGGTATTGTCATCCCGTGTCGTCCATCCATCCATCTTGTCCATGTTACAGCAGTATCTCAAAAATATATTCACCATAGCTTTGCCAAGTTCTTATCAGAGATGTGCCTTATAATGGACCAGGTCCCTATGGAAAATCAGCTTCCTCTGAGTTTTTTCAAACTTTTTGTGAAACTTTTAATGTATTTTTTTGAAGGCGGTCTGAGTGGAGTCAACCCTGACAACATTACCACAATATTCCAAAAAATGTTCACTGTAGCTTTGCCAAATTTTTATCAGAGATGCACCTTATAATGGACCATGTTCCTATATTCTATGTTCGGAATGAGCGGGACTCGAACCTGCAACCTTTGGCACCAGTCGCCTAGCTGAAATGGGAAACACACATATCCACTCGACCAAATCCCCATTCTTAAAAAGAGTGGTAGTTACGTGCAAGTGCCATATCAACACGGCTATGCAGTATATAAGTACTGAGTCTGCATTTATTTCCAGAATCAGGGACTTAAATCCACCAGCATTAATGAAATGCCGAAAATATATATTCTATGTCTGGAACGAGCGGGACTCGAACCTGCAACCTTTGGCACCAGTTGCCTAGATGAAATGGGAAACACACACATATGTAAACCAGCTTCTCTCCATTATTTTTAAACTTTTTATGAAACTTTTAATGTATTTACTTGGAGGCCATCTGAGTGGGGTCAACCCTGACGAGGTTATGATTTTTCATACCTGAGGACACTTGAAAATGGCAGGAATATTTTAAGGTTTTGTGTTTGCAAACTCTCTGAAGTAGGCATTTCCATAAAATAGACATACTGTCCAAAGTAAAGTGTGTTTTCAGGTGTATTTTTTTCTTTTCTTTTTTTTTTTTTGCAGCTTTCTATGTGTGAATTAAAGGCCCAATCAAACAAGTCGTGCTGGTGTTGATCATTGTTTTGTTTATAATTAAAGAGGGATCACACAAGGACTGACTGCCTATACAAAACTGTCCATATTACCTCTGTCATGTGGCAAACAGGAGCTAATGATAATATAGTATTTATGAAAGTCACATGGTAAGCATATATTCTAGAGGGTGTAAGGACAAAAGTATGATTACAGCAGACTAAAAGGAAGAAAGACTTGCTGTTCAAGGATTTTCCTGTCCAACCCACCTGACAGCCAGGCCTGTTGCCTTGTAGAATACAAATCACAAGATGTACTTCAGAAGAACCATATTACGTGTACTTTGATTTCATCACAACTGCATGATCTTGCTTTTCATTTCCTAACTAATGGAGTGGGGGTGAAAAATATCTTCTTGTCTGAATCTTGACAGCAACGTAAGCACGCTTAGATCCAGAGAAACACTTGAACTATCACCATTACATAAGGGCTCAGTAAGTGAGTAAGGCACCCAGGGGGGTATTATAATTAAAATCTGTGCATTGTATAAATGATTCTGTGGTAGAACATGCAGGGTATCAAAGCCTTGGGACATTGTGTGGTTGAGTGGATACATTGTTACAGTCCATGCTGCAACAAGTGCATGTAGGAGGATAAATTGAGAGTTGCTGCAAGGGACTCTCACTGCTTAATATCCTGTAAGAGTAAATATATTGACCATGCTTTAGCAGATCAGTTATGAGCTAATATAGGCAAGATCTGCTGATCAGGATGGCCTGCAACTTGGTATGAGTCAAGCTGACAAATTGTTTGACAATATGTTTCAGTAGATGTTTTACGGGGAGCTATATATACATGCATAGAGATTGGCCCAAGTAGATTGCCAGTGAGTGAGGTGAACATTACAAATGTACATTGTACCAAGATACCCAGCCAAGTGATTGTAGGGCCTGTATTTTTCCGTTTCAAAATAAGTGTTTTTCCGTTTTGGGAAACTACAAATTCCGTTTCATTTCCGTTTCACTAATTCTAGGGCACGATTTTAGCACTGGTCAATAAAAAAGGAAAAACAGTTGATCTTATCGCCTCTGGAAAATGTTGATCCATCGACGAACGGCAAAGTGACTCCATATTGTTTACTATGTACGTTGACAGCCTCCACCTACAGATGGCGCTATTATCATTGTACCTCTGTTGCGCGTTATATCTATATGCCATGCAAATGAATGGATATGGTAGCAATGGGGTCTATAGCGCGCAGGTGCCCGGCCTGTCGTTAAATTTGCTCCACGTGGTATCGATAACGCCGCCGACTCGTCAAATTTGGATCCAAGTCCGTGTGTTTTGCTTTATGCGATGACATATGTGGTGATTTTGAATTATTTGAGAGGCAAAATTCACAAATTCCGCTTAATTTCCGTGGCATTTGCCGATTTCCGTTCCAAATCATAAATTCCGTTTGAGATCATAGATTCCGTGAATTCCGTCCGTTTTCCGCGATCGCGGAAAAGTACTGGCCCTATGATTGAGATACAAGTGTCTGTAAAACAGCATTTACAACTGTACTATACACAGGTTATTTGACACAGGATTGAGTGGGCAGCTCAGGCCTAAACCTAAACCTTGGCTGCAGCAGATTTTGCTGCGTCTCTCAGGGCTTCAGATATCAAACTAATGTTGTTTTAGGTTACTTGTGGTAACTTAATTAGAGTAAAATTGACATGGTGCACCCTTCAGCAATACAAAGCTTTACAGAACCCAGCTGGCAAATTTAGCCAATAGTTTTATGATGGGTAATACAATGGAGAACTGCGTAGTACCTACTTAGGAATTGACCAAACCTCCTCAAGGGCTGCATTAGGTTTAATGAGCTAACACACTTAGGCTCAGAGAGGGCTGCATTGGCTCTAATGACCTAACACACTCAGACGTACACTATACATAGGGAGAGTACAGCATTAGGGTGTGGGGACCTAACATGCCCAGGCTGAGTGAGCCCAACTGTGTGAGAAGTAACACACAGCTGTAATGACCTGATGCAGTCAGGCTCAATCAGGAGTAATACAGAGCTACCCAGGTCATTTAGGTTTAGTGTGGGGCAAGACTGACCTGTAATGACCTAACCTGTCAAGAATCTGTGAAAGACAATAGCAGTGTTGCCAACCTGCCAAACTTAAAATCCGGGAGATAAAAAGTAAAATTACGGGAGGTTGAAAAATTAATATGAAATATAGAAGGGAAATATTGATGAAATTTCGGGAGGTGACTCAGACTTGTCAAAAATCCACATTTTTTCAAATATTTTCAGCATAAAATTCCGGGAGTCTCCCGAGAAATCCGGGAGGGTTGGCAACACTGCAATAGGAAGGTGTAATGACTTGATCAGCACATGCCATGCCTATATGTAAATATATGTAAATATCAGGGACTGGTATGGAATGAGTTAGAGGACTAAAAATCAGCAAAAGGCCACTATACAGAGATGGAGAATACACTAAAATTACACTAAAAGATCCTATGTGTATTCAAGAATTGAAAAACTACAAGATACATTTGTCATAACACTAGTTGACAAAGCTTATTATAACATCACGTTTACATGTACAGTTTATTACATATTTGTGATACTACAAGAATTGGATTGTGAATCTTGCAAGATAGTTTGCAATAAAGAACCAGCTTGAATTGAGTCAGCCAGTGGGATGCACCATTTCAAAAGAAGATAGCAGGTTACCCATCATTTATGTAAATTAATGCACAAACGCACGTTAAGTTCAGGTTTATCATTGCAGCAAAGAAATGTGTAAAGGAGATCACTGACAGGTTGACCAAAATACTGGAATTAGTTAGATCACATACCAACTATTGCAAAAAGGTCAAGATTTTCACCGATATGAACAGAATGGGGATTACAGATACTTATTAGCACCAAAATTATTCTACTTGATATAAAGCACATAAACATAAAGAATGCTGCTGCTCTATCAATACTTTTGACTTCTCCTCTTTGTATGCTATTTGTAAGATCAACTTGGAAGGCCTCAAAGAAGTACTCATATCAACCCTAAACAAAACATTCAGAAGATAGTAACACAAAGGCAGCTTGCATTGATCTTGAAAGTGGGACGAAAAGTAAGAAATACATAACAAGACTATTTGACAAGAGAGATCAATTCAACTTTGATTTTGGAACATTCCAGAAGAGCTAGCATGTGGAGTCTGCATTGGTCAAATAGTGCCTGTCGAGAGAAACACAACACTTTCACAGCCTTACGTCCAACGTGTCAAAACATTGGTGAAGAAACTGATAAAGGTTACAATAATGTCAAAATACGAAAATCCATACAAAAATGCTTAAGACGCCTGACCATGTACCAGAAAAATATAAATGGCCTTCACAGGATCTATTTGGAATGTGCCTACATGTAAACATGTAACAGGTTTTAAATGACATTCTGCAAGTGCTGTTTATGGTAAGGGTGAGAGTTTGGCCAATAAAGTATGCTTAAGCCCACATAGGGAATTCCTCTGTAAGGGCTAGCTTGAGTTCAAAGATTTCATATTGCGCAGGTTCTGTTTGTCTGTCTGTCTGTCTAGCTGCATTCTGGATGATAACTAGAAAGCTTTTTGAAATAGGACTTCCCAACTTATACATTTATGCCCCACTGTAAGGCCCAGGTTAACCCTTAAAGAGTCAGGTTATTTTTTGTCCCAGTGAAAATAGAAGTAACAGTTTTCATTGAACACAGTGCGGTGGGAGTTTTCTTTGAAGCATACCAAAAGTATATATCATTGTGATGGCTGGCATGCCAAGTTTCATTATGTGCAATAAATTGCTAATAGTCATGTGACTGGTTGCCATGGCAACCACTTGAATCACTAATAAATGGCAAAAAAAATTATAAAAAAATTTGCTGAATAAGAGAACAAAGTATATCCTTATTTTATGTGAAGCACCCTTTTCTCCACATATGCATGGTATTTGGATAACTGGAGAAATAAACTTTCAGTTAACTTTGAAAATAAAACATAGATCATATGATCTGTTTCCATAGCAACTGATTAAATATTGCTTGTACTTGGCTAAAAACTGGGAAAACTGCATTTTTACCTAGGTCTGCAGACCGGTAAGAGGCAGCTACTTTGCATAACAAATAGTCACCATAAGTATTTATATACTATGTTCCATGTTAAATATTATGCAAAAAAATGACTGAAATAAAACAACACTGCAGTATCTTTATGGAAAATTTGTGGTTTTCCCCCATCTTAATATGTTGCCATGGAAACAAAGCGTGGTTGGATCCACAATCATATATGCAAGGCCTTATACTTATAAGCAGTTCACAAATGTGGATGACATGCTTGCATACAGTGTACTTGCAATTATAGTCATTAATTCCAGTGCAAAAGGTAAAGTAGGCATTCGCTATTGACTGCCTGTCACAACCTTTGAGACAGACAATATTGATCATGTGTCCGCAACCATGCTCCTTTCCACTCCCCCCCCCCCTGCATGCAGAGAAACAGTTTAGGTTTGAATGCATGGTTCCATAGCTATGCCAAGGCAAAAGGTCATGTTCATAAAGTTTATTGATAAACACAGGTTTGACATGGAAACAGACTAGAGGACACTTGGGAAGTGCAGGCATTCACTCAATGATTGAGTGGCTGATCAGCTGCAATGAGTTCAGTGACTGTCTATGGGACCCTCTGTGGAACCACATGGACCATGCATGGTCGGTTGATATGCTTGAACTCTGTGGGCTCCAGTCTTATTATAAACAAAATACTTACATCCTCACACCCAACATCGACTTCACTGTCCCCCTCTACATGATCCATCCCTGCCCACTCCTGAGAAAAGTTAATAGCTTGGGGCTGGGCACTTGTATATAATTGAAGGACACCTGCAGCTGAACTGGTGCTGGATGTTGCCCTTCTAGTGATGTCACGTCACCTCAAGGGAATCAGCAGGGAACTCCCTGAATGACAAGCAGAGACTCTAGAGGGGGCGGTATACATAAATAGATTGATTTTCTTCTTGGGGGGGGGGGGGACACAACAGCTGTCTGTGTACAGTTTGCTGATTATTTATGAGTTGTTTACACCAGTAAGGCTAAGCTAGTGTCGGTCTGACTGTTTAAGGGTCAAGTTGTCAAGTTCAAAGCCCAGTGACCTTGACCTCTCTTTTTCAAGGTCACACAACAACTTTTGTGAATTTGATTTCCAGACGATGAAGTAACTATAAACCTTTCTGACTTAGGACTCCCAAATATCACAAAATTATGAATCAGATTGAGTGTCCTTAATTGGTTTCAGGATGCTGGATGACATGTTCAGCACTTTGTTACTGCATATGGCTGGCCTTAAACCTGTGTCCAAGGTCATTAACCCAGTGTCCAACATGAAAAATACAGATACTGTAGAGGATGGCACACTTTTGTAAATGCACTCCTGGACTTTGAAGTGCTACAAAATTGTAGAGACTCATGCACCACAAAACTGCCTAATGGTCCCCCGCCACCGAAGGTGGCATAAGGGCACATAGAATTAGTAGGGATAGGGGCCTGTTCCGGCCAGCAGCATATATCTAGAACCCTAAGAGATAGAATAATGAAATTTATACCCGAGATGCATGATACCATGGCCATGTGCACTGTGTAGTGTTTTTGGCTCAAGAACATATCCATTTTCATGTGTCCGGCAGCATATCTCTAGAACCCTTAGAGATAGAATAATGAAATTTATACCAAAGATGCATCATACCAAGGGCATGTGTGTCATGTTTTGCTTTTGACCTTCACCTACTTTCAAGGTCACAGGGCCCAGGAACATATCAGTTTTGTGCATCCAGACATGCTGTATACATTATTTTGCTTTCGTCTGTATATTGTGGCGGGGGACATAGATCCTTTGGATCACTGTGCACTTGTTAATTATGTAAGTAATGCCTCATCAATGTACATGTAAGTATTACATACCATTGCATGTTAACATACAAAACATTTCATGATTATCTTTTAAGGTTTTTTCTTTTTACTGTTCATGACTACAGTTATTCCAAATGAGACCTGTGATTACCACAGTTATCAATGAGGGTATGGAGCCAGCAATCTCTGATTGCCTTTTAATTGAAGTTTGAACAACTTTTTAGGCATGAAAATTTCTAGATAGAAAGAGCAAAGGTTGTTCACTGTACAGATTAAATAAGAAGGTAGACATACATGTATGTTTTGTCATGCACACACAAGCTGTATATGAACTTTTATAGATGCTCATTCCAAGTGACTGTGCAAACTGTGCCTAAAGACTGTTAGTGAGGGGCCTTTGAATTACAATGACCTCAGGAAAGACCCTGATGTTACACCTATGTATCATGCAGTGATTTGTGACAGGCAAAGTGTTATACATTTGTAAACATAATATACCATATAGGCCAGGTTTAATAATGGGAAGTGTTGAATTTTGTTGTAGAATTTTCCAGTGCACCCTAGTTCTGGAGGGGCAATTAAAGAAGGGATACAGGGTACATGGGTTTCTGCATACTAGGGTATTTTATTTTCCATACCAACATACTGGAAGCTCTGTTATATTCTACATTTTGTACTGGTCATTTTTTAGGAATGCTCTTACTTTCTGTAATGCTGCACTAGCTGCCTGGGCAAAATTATTGCCTGTATGTATATGTACAACTGTACCAGTGTACTGCTAGTGTTTAATGTCTAGTAATGAGAGATTTAAGTAAAAATGTTAAGACAGAGAACAATTTACATCTGGACTCCTTTGGGTGATTTGAGCAGCAAAGGGTGTAAGTGTAAAGACCAGTCAGAATACTCAACTGCTAATGGATGCTCTGGATTCAGGCTGCATGTTGCATGAAACAAAAAGGCCACAGCAATGACACAAATCATACTGCAGGCAGTATTTCCTTGGAGGGCACCCATAGAGTTACCACATAAACTTTGAAATCATAACTACGTTCTCAATTTTGCTCATAAAGATTTTTGTTGCAATCTCATTGTTATAATGTCAACCAAAAAATATGGGTGTCAGATGTTTATTATTTTGAGTAATTTGTCAGAAGAGACATAATGTTAGGACTTTCGATATTTGAATGGGATGCCATCTTCTCAGTTTCAAAGGCTCATAACTCGAGAACAATGCAAAAAAGAAAAAGAAGTGTCCGAGACTTTTTTATGAGGTTAGCATATTTACTCAATATTTAGAGAATATTTGTCCAAATTGAGTCATAAGTAAACAAGTTTCCTTTTAAAAAGGAACCAGACTTGACTGGTATAAAAGGGGAGATATCGCATGGGAAAAGTTTGTATACAATAGTGCCTTTTCATAACGAGTTGTACTGAACTTTTCTGACTGTAATTAATCAAGCTATCCATTGTTCATGTTGTTGGCCTGATTGTCCAATCTGCAAGTGGCTGAGTCTGGCCCACGCCTTCATGTTTACAATGGATACCACAGCTAGTGATTATAGCATGGATTGTGCTCAACAGTGCAAATCTTTTACCGAAAATGTCACATCAGTGGTGAAACATGCATTTTCAGTTTGCTGACAGCTTGATTTTTCATTAACCCCTAGCATGCCATGTTCGAGCACACTCGAAATGTATGATTACATTATAATCTCTTTATTTTTCTTAGGAAAATTGTAAATAATGAAGTTCCTCCTAATTACCTCAGAACATACCGACTCCTGTATCTGACATCCATTCCTACAACACATGAGCCTCCTGAAATGTTCATCTTTTTTCGAACCAGTCCTCACACGATCCCTCTCCTTTCTAGGATCCAAAATTTGGAATAATATACCTCAGCATGTCTTTGATGTGTGTTCGCTGTATAGCTTTAAAAAAGAATGCACCGAATACATTTTTAACAAAATAACACCAATTTGACTAAATTACATTATATTGATGTGAATAATTATGATTCCAACTATGGTGTTTTCTGCTTATCCTATGTCGCCCTGGATGTGGCTGTCCAGCCGGGCCCCCTTCTTCTTTCTGGGGAACCCAGGCAGGGTACCATGGGGGCTCCTGGATGGATACTTGGAACGCTTTTTAATATGTAACGGTGCAATTTCTTTCTTACGATCTTACTGCAATGTATTTTATCCATATGTATGTATAATTTAGACTTGCTTAAATCTCACTGTACTGTCTTCCGCATTTTATTGAAAGTAAATTCATTACAAAATAAAACTTAAAGTGAAACCCATAACACACATTGTAGCCTTGTACTGTTAAAACACAAGTAGGCCCCTAAACCTAGCTAATTGGCTTGGAATGTGTCTATAACCAGATAACAGATCAGTGCCGGTTGGTCTGCACTGTGTTTTTTTTATCTCACAGACAAGCGAACAGTCATAACGCACCCCTCTTCTGAAGCTGTTAATTGAGTAACTGTGTAATGAAGGATTAATTGCTGTCCACCGTGTCAGGCTCAGGGCGCCCAGTGATACAGAATATAAACACAAACCCTCCACACATTGTTGACAGTACAAAATACAGAATCCTCAACTTGTTAGTTTTCAGAAAATAGATACTTTGTAGGAGTTTTTAATGAGGATTCCTTGTATAGTTGGGCGACCTGTGTATCATATATCCCTAAATAAAGACAATGAGTTAGAAGTCAATTTACATTTGGATGATTTGAATAAGAAAGGGTTAAATGCAACAGATTTATGCCAATACCTGTTCAAAATCCAGATGTATTGTCATCTTGATGGGCAGCAGAGAAAATTGTTAACAGGATAAAATTATAGAAATAAATTTAGGTATGACACAGTGGATTTAACAGTGTCATCCTGTTTGTAACTTTTAGCCCCATATGTATATATTTGTACGAAGGGGGGTTTGTTTTTTTTTGCAGTATGGTGGATGAAAATGGTTTAGGAACTAAATCTGTTTTAATTGAAGTGTATAAAATGAGTATTAACGCTGAAAACTATGACGCCTATTAGGACAACAAAAAATAAATAAAATGAAAATTAAACTCTAAATTAAAACTTTAAAAAGTCGAAATTTAGACTTTTTTTCTTGAAATTTCCACTTTTTAGCTCAGCTGACTTGACAGTCAGCTGAGGTTATGTTATGACTGGCCATCTGTCGTCCTTGGTCCGTTGTCCGTCGTCCACAATTCACATTTTCGACTTCTTCTCTAAAACCACAAGCCAGATTCACTTCAAACTTGGGGGGAATGTGCCTTGGGTGGGTCTCTACCAAGTTTGTTCAAATGGTCATGGTATAGTGATTTTTGGATTTTTTTATGAATTTTTTTGTTCATTTTTGGGGGAAATGTTAAAAAATCTTCTTCTCCGAAACCACTAGGCCAATTGCTTCGAAATTGCATAGTGACACTTCTGGGAACCCCTAGACCTTAAATTGTTCAACATGCAGGTGGTGCTGCGATTTTTTTCTATCTTTTTTATGAATTTTTGTGTGTTTTTGCCATTTTCGACTTCTTCTCCCAAAGCATCACTCAGATTATGCTGAAACTTGGTGTAAATGTTCCTGGTAGAAAGGTCACACAAGTTTGTTCCCTAGGTGGCGTTGCTGTGTATCCCTGATTTTTAACGATTTTTTCAATTGGGGTACTTATCGGCCAATGCATCCATTCCTATCGATTACTATGTAAGTGAATGTAGACTGCTGTGGTAATTCATGTTTTCGACTTCTTCTCCAAAACCATCAGTCAGATTCACTTGAAACTTGGTGGGGATGTGTCTTGGGTGGGTCTCTACCAAGTTTGTTCAAATGGTCACGGTCCAGTGATTTTTGGATTTTTCAATGAATTTTTTTGTTCATTTTTGGGGGAAATCTTAAAAAATCTTCTTCTCCGAAACCACTAGGCCAATTGCTTCGAAATTGCATAGTGACACTTCTGGGAACCCCTAGACCTTAAATTGTTCAACAGGTGGTGCTGAAATTTTTTTCTATTTTTTTATGAATTTTTGTGTGTTTTTGCCATTTTCGACTTCTTCTCCCAAAGCATCACTCAGATTATGCTGAAACTTGGTGTAAATGTTCCTGGTAGAAAGGTCACACAAGTTTGTTCCCTAGGTGGCGTTGCTGTGGATCCCTGATTTTTAACGATTTTTTCAATTGGGGTACTTATCGGCCAATGCATCCATTCCTATTGATTACTATGTAAGTGAATGTAGACTGCTGTGGTAATTAATGTTTTCGACTTCTTCTCCAAAACCATCAGTCAGATTCACTTGAAACTTGGTGGGGATGTGTCTTGGGTAGGTTTGTACCAAGTTTGTTCAAATGGTCACGGTCCAGTGATTTTTGGATTTTTTATGAATTTTTTTGTTCATTTTTGGGGGAAATGTTAAAAAATCTTCTTCTCCGAAACCACTAGGCCAATTGCTTCGAAATTGCATAGAGACACTTCTGGGAACCCCTAGACCTTAAATTGTTCAACATGCAGGTGGTGCTGCGATTTTTTTCTATCTTTTTTATGAATTTTTGTGTGTTTTTGCCATTTTTCGACTTCTTCTCCAAAAGCATCACTCAGATTATGCTGAAACTTGGTGTAAATGTTCCTGGTAGAAGGGTCACACAAATTTGTTCCCTAGGTGGCTTTGCTGTGTATCCCTGATTTTTAATGATTTTTTCAACTGGGGTACTTATCGGCCAATGCATACATTCCTATTGATTACTATGTAAGTGACTGTAGACTGCTGTGGTAATTCATATTTTCGACTTCTTCTCCAAAACCATCAGTCAGATTCACTTGAAACTTGGTGGGGATGTACCTTGGATGGGTCTGTACCAAGTTTGTTCAAATGGTCACGGTCCAGTGATTTTTGGATTTTTTATGAATTTTTTTGTTCATTTTTGGGGGAAATGTTAAAAAATCTTCTTCTCCGAAACCACTAGGTCAATTGCTTCGAAATTGCATAGAGACACTTCTCGAGATCCCTAGACCTTAAATTGTTCAACAGGTGGCGCTGCAATTTTTTTTTTTTTCATGAATTTTTAGTGTTTTTGCCATTTTCGACTTTTTCTCCAAAACCATCACTCAGATTATATGCTGAAACATGGTGTAAATGTTCCTGGTAGATGGGTCACACAAGTTTGTTCCCTAGGTGGCCTTGCTGTGTATCCCTGATTTTTAATGATTTTTTCAATTGGGGTACTTAGCGGCCAATGCCTACATTTGTATTGATTACTATGTATACTAAGTGAATTGGGATTGCTGTGTAATTCATGTTTTTGACTTCTTCTCCAAAACCGTCAGTCAAATTCACTTGAAACTTGGTGGGGATGTGTCTTGGGTGGGTCTGTACCAAGTTTGTTCAAATGGTCACGATCCAGTGATTTTTAGATTTTTTATGAATTTTTTTTGTTCATTTTTTGGGGAAATCTTAAGAAATCTTCTTCTCTGAAACCACCTGGCCAATTGCTTCGAAATTGTATATACTGGCTGGGATATTGTTCATGATGGTGGTCCTCCAGCTGCTGAGGACAGACACACAATATGTGGAAGATCTTGAACTTATGAGGGTTAGACTCAGACAGTAAATTGGTGATGCAATTTTTTTAATTGTTTTATGAATTTTTGTGCATTTTCGCTATATCTTATGCAAAAAAGTGTGTGACTTGTCTTAAAGTGTCATTCAGATTTTTCTCTACCTTTGTGGAAATGTTCCTTGTTGAAAGACTAAAACAAATTTATGAATAGACATTTTTGTGCACTTTAAGTACTGTATATATATACTAAATGTTATGATTTTCTTTTCAGATATGGAAGAGGATGGAGTTTTTTTGAGATGTAACATGTATTTTTGAGAAGTAACATGTATACTGGTACACACTATACAAGATTTGGTTCTTGCACTGCATAAGGGCTCGAGCTGTGTATTCCCATTACTTACCATTGTAAACGTGTAATTCAATGGGAATATGCAACTCCGCCTCCAGCATTTTTGTGTATTGGGTTAGCTATTTCACCAAATACACACAATGTTGATAATTCTGACCTCTCCTATTGTCTCGTTCAGTTCTGGCCTGGCGTAAGCTTCCTATGTTACTCACAAAAGCAAAGCCACAGCCATTGATCAGTTGAGGCGATTACCCGTGTCACGGCACTGCCTGTGTGCCGAGTAGTCGTAGTCTCAGCTGTTTGACTTTACCAAGTGCGAAGTCATCAATGTCAGAGAAGGGCAAAGTCAAAGGTTCAATTACATACCAACATGTTGACTCTGCGTGGTATTAACATTCATGATCAGATGGTGAAGGACAGTTAATTGACATAACTGGCTCCACTGTGGATGACCTTGGAACTTCTTCCCAATACCACATTGCCACTAGTGTCATCAATTTCTAAGTCAGCTGAGCATGGCCTGTTCACACAGGCCTCTTGTTTAACTTGAAATTTTGACTTTAAGAAAGACTTTTTAAGTCAATATAACAGCATAAAAAGGTCAAAATTTGTTGTTCACTATATAGGTGGCACTACTGTGGATTTCTGATTTTTAACTTTTTTTTTTTTCTTTCAATTCGGGTGCTTATATTGGTAAATGCACCTTTCCTATTGATATAACTATATAAGTCAATGGGTATTCTAATGCTGATGCACATTTGGGACTTCTCTGAAGAAACTGCGGTCAAATTGACTTCAAACTTTGTGGCAATGTACCTTGGGCAAGTCTTTACCAAGTTTATTCAAATGGTCACGCTCCAGTGATTTTTTTATTTTCTATGATTTTTTAATTTGGAAAATCTTTCAAAAAGTTTTAATAGGAAAATTCTAAATAGGAATTTCTTGTAATGGTTATAACTTAAATTATTTTGGCCAGATTTGTGTCAAACTTGGTAGGGATGTACCTTTGATTAGTGTCTACTTAATTATTTTGTGCAAGTGGTCATGCTCCAGTGACTTGTATTTTTGTATGATGGACCTTGATGTTGCACATGTTAGTGTTCTTCCATAGAGGTCAGACTTACTCAGTACATGGGTGACCTTAATCTTGTCCCAAGTTCACAGAACCACAACTGTGATGAATGTCCAGGTAAGCTGAGCATGGGCTGTTCACACAGCCCTCTTGTTTATAAGATTTGGCCTGGTGTCAGATGCTGGCAGTTTGTGTGGAGAGGTCCTTTAAAATAATTTTATGTGATAGAGCGAATTGGCTGAGCCAAGCCTTGCTCCTGTAACCCGGTGGCACCAAGCTTGGAGCTCATATACTCATTTGTCTCTCCCCTCTCAATTCATTTGGGATCTATGTGCACATATCCTGGTACAAAGATTGATGCTGTGTTGCAAACTGCACATCAATTCGTTAAAGAGTTCTCTGCACTGGAGTAGAATGTGCATACATGTATGACATTCCAGGTTCAAGTAACCACTGCCTGCAGCTGAAGAGCTTCAGCAGCAGGCAGTGCTTCAGCTTCAGACCTGTACATATCAGGTACTATGGAGAGGACTGGATTGCTTATGACTCAAGAGATTCACAGGTGCCTGTTAAAGTGAAAGAACACTCATTTAAAAAACAAAAATCTGTTTCATTTTTATTTCTGCCATGCTTTGGACAGACTGCTTTCCTTGTTAACTTTGAATGGAGCTCTCAATTTTTGCACCAGTTTTCAGGTTGCATAAAGTGGGGCCTCTATAATAATTATTATAATATGATGGATCACCTTGTCTGAAGAAATAGGAGAAGTCACAATTTACAGTTATCTGTGTATTCAGCTGAATACATGATCGAATACACAGAATTCTTCAGAGCTAGATATGTATATTCCCATTGGATTGCATGTTAAATTAACCTCTAATTAAAAGCTCTTTTTTCTTGCTGTCCCCAATTTGTGATTGCATGTCTGTCAAAATTATGACTGATATGATTACTGAATTTCACACACTGAACTTGAGATCTATGCCACAAAAACTCACTGATCAGGGTTTTTCTTGAAAAGAGAAAATGGGCATACATATACATGTACATTTAAATAAATCTGCCTGTTGATTACATGTACTTAGCAAATGTTTTATTGTTGTATTGAATCATATTTGCAAGATTTATCATACCGGTTTTCTGCACTAAAATGGGTGTCAGGGTGTGGGATACTACAGGTGTATGTGACTCATGTATAAATGTTTTTAATTAATGTCTATGGTTACCTTGTAAAACCTTAAAAAAATTAATATATGTTCTGAAAGAAAACATAACATCAAGTTTGATTATGGGTTCTGAATATAAAATTTAATATCGCTATTCATGTAATTTAAATTTTAATTAAAATTATAAAATTTTGCATCAAATTTTAAAGAGTATTTTAGAAAATAAAAATCAGATTTGTTTATAGTGTCAAATGAAAGAACACATGACACTCCCCAAAACTATATTTTAAATTTTTTAAAATGGGTTTAGTGCTATAATTTTATTGGAGTTTAGATTTTTAAACTTTAATTTAAACATCCTGTGAATTTTGATCTCTAATCCAAAATTTAAAATGCAGTTTTGCTGCTAGAAGTGTACTGTTTCATTTTCCCATAAGAAAATAATGTTTCCCATTTTTGCTGTAGTACTTTTTTTTCCCACAAAAATAGGAAAGGGATGGTTCAACAATTTCATCATTTTCACAAGCATACAAAACGTATGTTGGGGGGAGGGGTTTGAAAGGCGGTACACACTTTTAATGGTGCAATAAAATGATGATTGCTTCACTCACACAAGCTGGTCAACTCCATTTGAAGATTTGGAGTATAAAGCAGCGCCATTTTTTACCAGTGACATTACTAAGTTCGAAGAAGATAACGGCGAAGTTTTTAACCCTTCCTTTGCTATTTGTTTTATGGGGGTTAATTGCCTATCACACTGCATGAATTTAATCTTGGGATCGCCCCACAAATACAATCTTCAGTTCATCCATATGGATGTTTATTTATGTAAAGACATTGTGTGCTCATTTCCAATCAATCAAACTGCATAGATTTGCTGCAGAAACACTTTTGTTGTGTAAATGTGATGATTTTATTCATACAGACCTCTAAATAAATTAACATCTGATCAATTTTTTGGTATATTTGCCCATAACAATCCACAAAACAGTAAAATGTGTATTTTTTTGCCTGAAACTTTCCACGAATCTCTTGCCGTTTCCAGGCATGTTTGGTATCAATGGAAAGGTCAGCAATAACAAACCAACATGCTGGAGCTGATCATTCTTGAAATCCAACGGTACTTTTATGTTTTCATGTTACATAAGGACTGAAATTTAGTGACATATCAACAGCAGATATTTTGAAAACATGCAGAATGTCCCTGGTGAACCACTGAAAGAAATACAGAGTGGAAACTGCTTGCTATCAATGGTAAAACAGACAACTATATATATACGTGTATACTACTACTACTACTACTAATAATATATATATATATATATATGTAATATATCATACATCATATTACATGTGCACAAATTTTATGACAACCTTCAAGATGTCCTAAATGACATAAATGAACCTACATGTATCCTTATAATGGATCACTGCAACATTAGCATGCAGATGTCCCCCAGGGAACCCTATGGCACTAAACTCACTGACCAACACATGACCCTGCATGGAAACAATGAAGCTCCTGGAAGACATCATGGTTAAACATGGTCTTACACTCTAACACCATGTCACCTGCTGCAACAACCCAGACCCATAACACTGCCATCAATCTCACCATATGTCAGCTCAACTCAATAGCCAGCACATTGGCAACCAACACTTCCTGTGATCTATGGTCACACCATATCCCGGTCATCTGCAGACCCAAACAAATTCAAAACCACCAAAGAAAGGTGCACTGTGAGAAAATAGACAGACAAAGCTGGAAAGAAGATGAATTAGTTAAATTGGAAACTTGGCAGACAAAGCTCCATGTTTGTTTTGACACTTCAAAGAGTATGGAGTGGAGCATACATGAACTTTGTCCAACAGGCAAGAAACCTGGCTACAATCAAAGAAACACGGCTGAGATTCACCCAAATGTGGATTGTTAGCAAGAATAAATTGAACAACATACAACTTTGCTGAAAAGCTAATGGTCTTAGAAAGAGTGTGTGCCAACATAGCAAGCCATGTAGGAATAAAGAACTTAAAAATATGGAAGGAAAATTAGCAATTGCAATATAAAGCAGAAGCCTATCTGACTGGAATAGTCTTATCACAGCTGTGGACCATTTTATAACAATATATGAAGCTATATAAGAAAACTAGATGATGAGATATATGAGTTCCCAAGCTGTCAAAACATAAATATATTCTATGTTGAATGGTTCCACTTCAGCCCCAGACAGTGCAACCACTAGGAAAAACTACAATGTATAGTAACAGGTAACATCATTTTACTTTGCGACCATAAAATGGCAGACATACTACAAATATATATATATCAAACCTATACACATTTTAACACTTTGGATGAAGTCTGGCACACCAAAGTAGACCACAAATCAAGGACAAAGGGCACTTTTGGATGAAAATAGAAAACTTGAAGGAAAAACTGCATTGGACTACAACTCAGAAATCACGCTTCAAAAAAGTAAATCAGCTTCTCAGTTTGTTGCCTGCGAAGCAGACTCTGTTTTTGTTTTTTTGTTTTTTGTTTTGATGTTCTGATGTTTATGTACTTTGCTGGGGGATAGAAGGCCTGCTTCGCAGACAACCCAGTTTGGGGCCTCTTGGGAATGGTGACCCATCTGGCATGCAATTAAAATATATCACATGGATGGACAGCAGTAATTATGTGCCTCATTAGTGCAACTTTGTTATAACTCAAAGAGAGGGTACATCTGGGAATTAGAATATATAAAATGAACAGTTCTTGCTCTCAGCTTAAAGGGGATGTCACCAACATCAAGAACTGTGGATTTTATATGCAACATTTCAATGCCCTATGTCACTGTTAAACAGTTTGTTAGTTTAAACATATGATAATTTTGGTGCATAAATTTGCCATAATATTTCAAGAATCGTCACAGACATAACATTGGTGCCACAGAAGCATCCAGTCACAGTTTTATGTGTATGTTATTTTGGGGTACTAAGTTGGTACATGTTGAAGGTCATGACAGTGATAAATATGCTGATGTTGTATCATGGGGCTTGATCATGTTTGTTCCCATGCACAAGGAATGTCCCCGAAGGATCAAGGTATCTGTGGCATATAAGCTTTGTTCGTCCCTGCCCTGTGTACGTCTGTGCATCTGTCCATCTATTTATTTGTGTGAGCATGCCTAATTATGCTTTATGTTGCAGTAAGGTAAATAATGACACTTTGCGTCAACATGAGAGGGCAGTATTAGCAATATTTTGTGCATTTGTTCAAATACAAAACCCAATGTATAAGATTCTTGCAGACTTGAGGTGTATGTTCCCATTGAATTCAGTGTTTAAGTTACATTAAGTTGGTAAATTTTTGCGGCTGAGGTGTTAAATTTACATAAGTATTTCAGCTATACAGAAAAAAACAATTACCATGAGAAATTTGGCATTTCTAAGTGCAGGTGTTTCAAATTATTCAAGTGGAAATTACATGTACAATGGAAAGTAATGGGGATGTACAGACCTATCCTTCCGTCTTGCAGAGCTCTCTACATGTACATGTACTGAGAACCCACAGGGACATTGATCTTGACTTAGCTCTATTGACAGGCAGTTCACAGATGTTATGTTGTAGCAGGGGACATGTATCCTTTATATCTGTGCCATCTTTACATGTAAGTTTGTCGCCAGTAAGGAATGGAATACCATTGCGATGGTCAGTAAGATTAGAGATTTACTGTTCCTTAACATGCTTTAATTTGCCAATGAAGCCCCAAGAGCATACAGATACATGTAACCAAGGGTTCTTGAACTATACTCTCACATTCTAGGATGCATCAAAGGATGAACTTACTATGACATCAGTAATGGACATTGTTGCTCAGGGATATCTTACAAATGCATACTGCTTTGGGATATACACAGGATTGGGCCATTGTCTAGTCAAGAGTATAAGTCCGTCATCATTCAAACCCACATCTGGATGTTGATATCTCCACCTTTGTCTGAAGGAAATTGTATAAGTGTATTTTTGTGAGCTACAAGTTACAATGAGTATTTTGTTTTCATGTGGATCATAATGCTAGTCATACTCATTTACCAGCTTATAATTAGTTACATGCACCTTAACATTTGTATGAGTATTCTTGATTCTACACAGATAACTAATTTTGTTTGCTTTTATATTTTGTTGGTGTCAGATCACAAAAGTTTTTTCAATCAGCTCTACTGGTCTAACCATAAAGATTTTAATATACATATACATTGTAATGATGAAGGTGGTTAGAAAAAAATGAATGTACAAGAAAGTTTCCCATTACAATGATAGGTAGCTAGTATATGTGTAATGTTTTCACTGTGATCTTGGTGTCAGGAAAAAGTGCAATTTTATGGGAGAACAACAGGAATATTTTTGCAACATTTCTAATAAGTACAATATAATGTGATACTCAAATGAACATGATGAAGGAAACAGAGAGTAAATTTCCATCAGTTGTTGAAAAACTATTTTATCCAAAATAGTGGCTTTGTTTATTCATTAGCTTTGCTGATTTGTCAGTCACCAGAGCTTATAGAATCCGTTTTCATCCGTTGTCCATCCATCCGCCTGTCAGTCTGTCGGTAGACTTTTCTCATTTTCGTCTTCGGCTTAAAAACCGCTGCATGGAATGTTTTGATTTTGCACATAGATGTTCCCCAGGTGGACCTCTACAAAGTTTGCGAAGGAAATGATGATGCAACGATTTTTCTATTTTTTTAAATGAATTTTTTAATTCATTTTTTGAGGAAAAAAATCTTTATTTCAAGAACTACTTGGCCATGGCCATTTGCTTTGATGTTGCACAAAGTCACCTGAGGTCAACTAGTTCTTATTTTGGCCACCATGTGGTGCTGTAATTTTTTCATACTTTTTCATCAATCTTTGTGTGTTAAGGCTATTTTTGACTTCTTCTCCAGAACAGCGAAACAGAATTGCTCAAAATTTTATCAGAATATACTTTGACTTTACACAATGAAAGTTTGCAAAAATAATAAGGATATGTTAATTTTTGACAAAGTTGTGGGAAAACAAACATTTGCAAGTGCTGCCACTGTATAAATATAAATGGCAATACAGTGCATGTATTGCACTATTGTATTTATAATTTTGACTTCTTCTCAAGTACCAATGCTTGTGTGTTACCACTGTACATGTATATAGCTATACAGACTAGAGTGCATGTATTGCAATATTGTAAATTAAAGCAGATTGCAGTCAGCAGAGCACAGGATCATGATCCTCTTGTTTTATTTTCAAAATTTCAGTGGTGCTTTGAACTGTAATTTCACTGAATGTATCTAACTGGAAAGAAGTTGTCCCTTGAGTTTTAAGATAATCATCAATGGAATTTTCACATCATCATTAATTTTAGATGCTTAAGTGTTGATACAATATTTACAAAAAAAATGATTAAAACATGACACTATTTCTTTGGTCTCTGCAAGTTTTTTTCCCTCATGCAGAAAATAATAAGGCTAGACTAGATCCTTTTCTGTATTCAAGCACCTAATTTACAGTTTCCCAGGTCCTTTTTATTATCCCCCGCCCACGAAGTGGGGGAGGGGATATGGTAGTGGGCACCATCCGTGTGTCCGTCCGTCCTTTCGTCCTTCCGTCCTAAACAAATTTTGTCCGGCCCATATCTTCTACATTATTAATGCGACCTCTTCCAATTTTTTATGGTGGGTAGACCTTATGTAGTAGGTGTGCATAGGCATTGTTTTGTGTGGCTAATTACTTGCATTAATTAATGAATTAACAAAGTTCGTTAAGCAAGACAAATTTTGTCCGGGCCATATCTTCTAAACTATTCATGCGAGCCCTTTGAATTTTTTATGGTGGGTAGACCTTAGGTAGTAGGTGTGCATAGGCATTGTTTTGTGTGGCTAATTGCTTCCATAATTAATTAATTAACAAAGTTCATTAAGCAAGCTCAAGCTACAATACAAATTTTGTCCAGGCCAAGTCTTCTAAATTATTGATGCCAGCCCTTTGATTTTTTTATGGTGGGTAGACCTTAGGTAGTAGGTGTGCATAGGCATTGTTTTCTGTGGCTAATAACTTCCATTAACAAAGTTTGTTAAGGAAGACAAATTTTGTCCAGGCCATATCTTCTAAACTATTAAACCTATCCCTTTGAATTTTTTATGGTTGCTTGACCTTAGGTAGTAGGTGTGCATAGGCATTGTTTTGTGTGGCTAATTACTGCAGATTCCTTCCCGCTGCCATACACAGACCACCATATCACATGGATAACTCTAAAAACTTAAAGATGCATGTGGGACATCCATTTCTCTTTTCAAAAGGTAAATTTATTGTACCCAGCAGTGCTTTATTTCAGAAACCACATCTTGGGCAGCTGCCAAACTTTCACATAAAGAAAAAGTTGCTTGTGTTTCTTTTCTTTTTTCTTTTTTTTTTTTTTTGCAGATAACAAGAACTCCAGGATCCTTTCCAAGTAAACTTGTTTCTTTCTCATTTCAGCCTACTTTATTTTAAGTCCTGCATGTTAAGGAAGATATGAATAGCAAACAAACCCCTTCTGCACTGGTTCACCCTCATAAGGGGGGGGGGGGGGGGTTCAGTGGCTACTTGTTAAAAGGGGGACACACAATGCATTTAAAGGCTCTCTGTATTTATTTCCATATTGCCACCAACAGAAACCTTTCGCATTTTACCAACTATAATATACCAATGTACATCATGTGTATTTACCACCATGATTACTGTGGGCGGGGGATATGGCTAGCGTCAGCGGCTACTTGTTTCATTTTTACAATTATCTTACTTATCAAAATAGAATGTTTGTTTAGCTTCTCGAATTAATCTCTGTAAAATTGTATAAGTCCATAAATAAATCTTTAATGCTTAATAGTTTGGAGAGTCAACTGAAGTTGAATGTAATTCTTTGTAGAGTTTATCTCTGCATTTGATTGAATGCTATAAACTTGTATGCAGCCATGTATTTTGCTGTGTTTGTGTTTAGTAAATCAAACCTTTTTTTTTTGAGTAAAATGGGTAAAGTATGCCTTGTTTAATTTCTCACTGAATTGTCTTTCTGTTACATTTGGATCAGAGCTTATGTCATAATGTAAAATTTCTTGCCAGCTGACTGATTCTAGCTCATTGAGAAAATCTTTGATAGCCTTAGCCTTGTTGCAATAAGTTGTAACATATTAGGCGTGTGGTAGATTTTTTTCATTCTGTGCATGAATGGATATGAAAAGTGCACAGTGGTCTGATATTTTGCTGTATAAAATACTAGATGTTATTTTATAGAAAGTATGAGACACTTTGGTAAATATTCCATCCGTCAATATAATGTAGCAGATTTGTCATCAGACAGAGTGGGATATGTGACAGTTCGTATCCGATAAAAATTGGTAAGGAGATCATAGAAATCTTGAACTTTTAATTTGTGGCTAATGGTCAACATATTAATATTGAAGTCACCTGACAATATTATATTTTCATATTCTGTATTCAGCGGATACAGTACTTCTTGTATTTCTTGTAGAAATTAGTCTAACAAGTCATTTGTGTTTCTAGGTAATCGATAAATATTCACTATCAGTGTTGAGAATTTGTTTTTGAAAGTTACGATAAAAACACCTTTCCACGTTCTATAATTGTCTACTTTCTTAATTATTTTGAAATTTGATTGTTCTTGTACATAAATGATTCATCCTTCATGAGTGCTTATTTTTGTATCAAAACTTTGGTACACCATGTCATACTCATCCAGATTAAATAAATCGTAATTACTGTCTGTTGATAACCAAGTTTCCTGCAAACAGATAATGTCAAACCTCAAGTCCTCTTCTTCCAGATGTTCAATTACAGTGTTAAACTCATCAAATTTTGTGTTGATCGATTGGATATTTAGGCAAAATAGAGTTAAGTTTTTCTTGTTTTCTACAAGGAAATGTTTCAGACCATCAAGATCAAAATAATTGGACTTTTTCACCATTGGAAAGTCTTGAATGTTCTGATCATCATCACCGTCTCTGTTACCTAGAATCTTGTTCAAGTCATTTATATCAAAACCTCCAAAATTTGCCATCAAATCAGAGCAGTTTAAACCTTCATCATTAGGACATGTTTGACGTGCTTAAATCAGTTCCAGGTTCATTCATTGTTAATTGCCATGAAGGGGGGGGGGGGACTTCGACTCTTGTATTTGAGATAGATCTCGTTTGAAAGACTGTAAACTCTGTGGCTCTAAATGGAACATATGAATCGCTGAATCTGAAAGTCATTACATACTCAGTAGAAAGGCCCAAACAAACATTTAGCCATCCTGAGCAACATTTTTCAAACTTCCATGGCGCTTTTGCTGAACATCATGATCATGCAACACATAAGGTTACCTACTAGATTGTCTGAGTGAAGTAGAGACTGTAGCATTGCCCTGAAGACAGTATTGTGAGCTGCAGCTGATAGAACAGTATTTTGTGTATATTATCATGGTTAACATTAAATATTTTATCGACATAAACTGAGTTTTCAGCTCAGCTAACTTATCAGTCAACAGAGCTTATGGGATGGGTGGTGGGCCATCGCTCATTGTTCTTCAATTCACATTTCGTATTTTTGCTTTGAGATTGCATAGGGACACTTCCGGGGATCCTTAGACCTAAATGTATTCACCAGGTGGTGCGTTTTTTTTTGGTTTTGTTTTGTTTTTTTTTTACTTTTTTAAATGATTTTTTTGCAGCTTAAAGCTTTTTTTGACTTCTCCAAAACCATAACTAAGAGGCACTGCTGGGGACTGCCAGACCTTGATTTGTTTAACGGGTTGTGCTGAGATTTTTTTACTAACTGTTGTGTGTTTTTACTATTTCTGACTTCTCCAAAACCATCACTCAGATTGTTCTGAGACTTGATGGAAGTGTAGCTTGTGGGAGGGTTAAACAAAGATGTTCACTAGGTGGTGATGCTCTGGATCCCTGATTTCAGTTAATTTTTTATTTCCGGTACCTGTCAGTTAATGCAAGCAATTTTTCAATTTCAATTAATTTCTCAAAAAAATTCCAAAGGAGGATACATGAGATTGCAATGAATGACAAGCTGTCATGACATGAATATCTGTAAGTTTTACCCTAAGTTGAGGGATGACAGTTCTTACTTAAGTATCCTGTTAATTTGTAGGATAAATAAATTGAGTTTTCTCAAAGTGTCTCAATCATCTGTCTGGAAAAGTGCCACACATTTGATAACATTAGGTCTTTTAGGCATTCCTATTCATTATATAATTACTATGTAAGTCAATGGAGATTGCAATGAAGGTTCACATTTTCCACTTCTTCTCCAAAACTGTCAGCCAGCATCACTTCAAACTTGATGGGAATGTGCCTTGGGGTGGTCTATACCAAGTTTGTTCAAATAGCCACAGTGATTTTTAGATATTTTAATTGATTTTTTTGTTCATTTTTAGCTCAGTTGACTGACAAGTCAGCTGAGCTTATGTAGTGGTAAGGCATCCATTGTCCATCTGTCTGACAAAGGAAAGGATAAAAGAAAGTGTTACCCCAAAGAAGAATGTTCTGATTTGAAAAAGTATATTATCAACGATGCATACTTTAGCTTTGGTAATAAAGTATTTCTACAAATAGTTGGAGTACCCATGGGAACTGATTCAGCTCCTTATATGCCAATTTATATCTACATTACTACGAATCCAAATGGATGGATGAATTGGCAAAAACAAACTACACCACTGCAAGAAGATTCTATTCACATACTAGAAGATTCATCGATGATCTATGTACTCTTAACAACAAGGCTGAGATCAAGAAACATTGCAAGGAAATTCACCCAAAAGAACTCATTTTGAAAAAGGAGAATGAGAGTGACAATAAGGCAACTTTCCTTGATCTTGAAATAGGGATTGACAACAAATAGTATGTGACAAAGATTTTTGACAAACGAGACCAATTAAAATTTGACATAGTTTCATATCCTGATATCACTGGAAATATTCCAAAGAACCTAGCCTGTGGTGTGGTCATTGGACAGGTTTTATGCATCAGTAGAAACACATCACAACTAAGTGAATTTGTAAGGAGAATAAGAATATTGATGAAAAAACTATGCCACAAAACCTATGACAACAAAAAGCTATATAAAACTGTTGAAGTGTTTCCATAGATATGGAACAATACTGACAAAATACAACACTAATTCCAAGACACTAATAGATTATATTAATCTATAGATTTAGGTACATGTAGGGCTACATAGAAGTGGTGGTAGGGCAATAGTTGGAATACCATAAAATTAACTTCAACCCACCTGAAGATTTTCTTTAGTCTGTCTACAGTCAGAAACCATCATTCATTGTTTGGTCCTCCTATTTTATCACTTGGGTCTAAAGGTGACTATAGTCAGTTACCTGATACACTCATTTCACGATCATTGTTATTACTTAAGTGTAACACATACTAGAGACATCCATCTAGGCGTCTGTCCCGGGGTAAAGTATACTTAACCCACCTAGAGAATTTTCTCTAGTCCGTCTTAAGTCGGAAAACCATGATCATACTCACTTTTTGCAGGAATTTCTTTCTTTTCAATCTTCATCCAGTATAATGGAAGAGGTGGCTTCCAGCTAATACCTTAGTACACTTTACCTCATAACACCTCTAGTTAACTTTATGGTGCTAAAAATTGTATTACTATTAACCTGTTTATACCAGTGTCGGTATGGTGGAATGACTAGTGTATAAAGCTTTTAAGTTTCAAAGGAAACGTCCATCCCTCCTTCGTGCGCTGGCGTCCACAATTCACATTTTCGACTTCTTCTCCAAAAACCACAGACCAGATTCACCTCAAACATGGTAGGAATGTATCTTGGGTAGGTCTCTATCAACTTTGTTCACATGGTCACGCTCCAGTAATTTTTGGAGTTTTAATGATTTTTTTAGCTCAGCCGACTCGTCAGTTAGCTGATCTTATCTTATGGTCCTCCATCCATCTTCCATCGTCCGTCAACAATTTATATTTTCAACTTCTCAAAAGCGCCAGCCAGATCCACTTCAAACTTGGTGGGGATGTGCCTTGGGTGGATCTCTATCAAGTTTGTTCAAATGGTCATGGTCCAGTGATATTTGGATTTTTTATGAATTATTTTGTTCATTTTTCGGCAAAATCTGAAAAAATCTTCTCAGAAACCGCTTGGCCAATTGCTTTGTAATTGCATAGGGAACCTTTTGGGGACCCCTAGACCTTAATTTGTTCAACATGTGGTGCTGCAATTTTTTTCTATGCTTTTATGAATTTGTGTGTGTTTTCACTATTTTTGACATCTTCTCGAAAACTCACTTTGATTATGCTGAAACTTGGTGTAAATGTGTAAATCAAAAACGTTTCCTTTTGACTATTAGATGCAAGCCAATAGGCATTCTAATGCTAATTCACATTTTGGACTTTCTTTGAATAAATTCAGTCAGATTGACATGAAACTTGGTGGCAATGTACCTTGGGTGGGTTTCTACCAGGCTTTTGTTCAAATGCTCATGCTCCAGTGAATTTTTAATTTTTTTTTTTTCAAAAATCTTTAAAAAAAGTTTTAATGTGAAAGTTTAACATGTGAATTTCTTGTAATGGTTATAACTTATATAATTTTGGCCAGAGTTGTGTCAAATTTGCTAGGGATGTACCTTATAACCTTCTACCTATTTTGTGCAATTGGTCATGCTTAAGTGATTTTTGGACCTTTACCTCATCCCCAAGGTCACAGAATAAGGGACATGAAATTTACTGTTCATTTGATAATGTGAGATCTGTTTTGAGTTAGGACCTTGATGTTGCACATGTTAATGTTTCTCTATGAAGGTCACACTTAGACAGTATATGAGCAACCTTGACCTCATTTCTGGGATCACAGTGCAACATACATGAATTTTACTGTTTACTATAACTTGAGAACTACATAAACTGTGAACTTGATGTTCCACATGTTGGTGTTCTTCCATAAAAGTCAGACTGGTTCAGTACATGGGTTACCTTTATCCTATCCCAAGTTCACAGAGCCACAAGTGTGATGAAACTCCAGGTCAGCTGAGCATGGGCTGTTCACACAGCCCTCTTGTTTTATGAACTTTTTGTACATGTAGTTGAAAAAATAAAAGAATTGTCAAGATCGGTTAAAAACGTTTGGATTTTTTTTATAAAACACAAATTATCACATTATAGGAAAAACAAAACAAAAATATACCCCTATGTTATACTATTGAGTATTATGTAACAAATTTTGAAGCTTTGATTTCTAAATTTTTTCAGTATGCCCGTTTCAACTTTAGAATGAGACCCTTTAACGAAAGTGTTAGTTGCTCTTTTGAAAATCAGTTCACTGGTTCACCCAGTTTATTTTTTCTCAGGTTTGTTTGTTTGTTTGTTTTATTATTATTATTTTTTTTTTTTTTTAATTTGAATCACTCCGACTCCAAAAGGAGCATTTTTGGATACACAGATTATACACAATAGAACTATTTGGTTTGAATGTCATGGGCAGATAGGCTTTCTTGGCTACTCCTATGCTCAAGTCCATTTCCCATGACATGGTTTGTTCTACTGATAACAGTATGATACTCTGTCCATTAAGGGAATACACCTTTAAAGGAGGAAATATATTTATTTTCCCAGGGTCAACTATGTGAACCCGCTCTGTGACAAATATATTTTTACAATAATCAATCACCCCACTGTCCCTATCACACATAACATGAACACTATCTATTTACAGGAATTCCTGCTTGTCAAAACCACTGGCAAAGTTAAGTATGCTATACATATGTGACATCACTTTTGGCTGGACTTGCACATGACTTTAATTGCAACTTTACCTGATGGACGAAGCAGGCAGTTAATCACACACTGCTTAAAATTTAACTCATTCAATACTATGGTGACTTGCCAGGCAGTGCCAGAACCACTGACTTGAGACTATAGGCGTGTTGTTACTTTAAAGGAGGGCACTCATTACGTTGTATTTTAAGTGTTTTGGGAACTTCATGTCAGGCACTTACCACATGTAAAATGGTTTAGTTATATTTTATTCCATATTTCTTAAATCTGCATTTTAATGTTGCTGAAATCAGCTTTACCTGTCAAATTACCGGAAGCGGCAAACCTATGGAAGATCAAAGGCGATTTCGCGGATCACGGGAGTCCTACTTCTGCACCTAGTTTTTTTTACTTGATGAGAATAAACTCCTAGTTTCAAATTGAAGTGGTCGGAAATGTAACGAAAACTAATAATATATGTCAACGTATATGCAGCAGTTGTTTAAAACTGTTTTTAATAACTCGTTTTAGCGAGAAAAAAGCAACGTTTACGAGTCACGATATGTCACGTCTTTCCTCGCGCGATCTTGGACATATTTATAGCCAAATTTGGAAACAGCGGTATTCTGCAGCCTTCTACACCTCCGTGCGGTAGAGAGTTCCAAGTTTTTCATTGACTGCGAACAGACGAAAATGCCAAGGTGTGTTTCGTGCGGTGGCACAGCCACCGAATATCCAGAAAGATATTTTCATTCTTGGCCAAAAGACACATCATTAGCAGATAAATGGAATGCTATTTTGAAAATCCCAGAAGAAGTATTGGCAGCATACAAAAGCACGTAGTTGTGTTCAGCGCACTTCAAGCTGCGTGACGAATTCCGATCGTTTGATAACTCCCGGAGCTCATATTATCGCTCACGTTACACGGTCACGATTTACGACCGATTATCATGAACGGAGTAAATACATTGATAAATAATAATTGATTTGATTGAAACACATAACATATGCATATTCTTTACGTCAATAACGACCTCGGAAACAATTTTCATAATTTGAAGTGGCTTTGTGTTGAACAATGATCATGGTGCGCTTGGCTTCGTTATCAACCGATGGCTATGATTGGCCAGTTGTATAGTGGCTTCTAATTGGTCCGACATCTCGACTGGCTTCGCGTAATGGTGAACTGCTGGTAATGTGGGGGTTTTAATATTTGGCAATAAACATCGGAAATTTGTGAAAATTAATAAAATAAACATCAGATATGAAATCCTGATGAAAAATCCTTTCCAATGATGTATAATACAACGTAAGGAGTGCCTTCCTTTAACAAAAGCTCTTTTCATGAAGAATTTAAATATGCAATTGTCATCTGAAATTTACAGAAAAATCAGGGACTGGTATGGAATGAGTTAAATTACACATCACAACCCAATGTTATGGTTATTGCCTGCACCAGTGTTACTGTACTGTATATAAAGAATTGATAGGATCAGTTAGTTTAATCTCTGGTGAGCCGGGTTAGAGCTAGAATGAAACTGGTCAGACTCATTCCAGTTGGACAAACTGTCACTTTTGCCACCACAAAACTTGCCTGGTTGAACATTATTTTTATGTCAAAGTAAACCACACATCGGTACATCTGTGCAAAATAGAAAACATAAAGTTTTATGGATGGCATATAAAAATAGGGGAAAAATGGTGAACTGAAAACTGCACTACCATAGGTGCATCAGAATGGTCCAGCTACCCTAGTCTCTCACTTAACTCATTTCATGCTGTGGTCACAGGCCATGGTCAGTGGTTCCTGCACTGCCTGGCAAGTCACGGCAGCTGCAGCATGACTTGCCAGGCACTGCCAGAACCACTGACTTTAGACTCCAGGCATGTTGGTACTTGAACGAAAGCTCTTTTCATGAAGAATTTAAACATGCAATTGTCATCTAAAATCTTGGTAAATATACAGAAAAATCAGGGACTGGCATGGAAAGAGTTAATGCTCTGAATTTGATGATAGAAATTTATTACTGACTTAGCATATGTATTTATGAGCAACACAGTGACCTTTCTTGAGGTGTTGATCAATTTTGCTTGGCAACAAGGAAATTATGCTGCTGCTGATACCAGAATTAATGAGCTTAAAGAACACAAATCGCCATGGGATTGGTTTACCACAGTTGGTCATGAGTGACCTTTTATTTGAGTGGCAGGGAAGTAACGCTATGTGAAAGTATAGCATTAAAAGAAGGCAATTGAGATCTAATGGATTAGGGTGTGATTCAGCAACTGTTGTTTTCAATTAATTCACCATAAATCACTTGTGTTCGGGAACATGAAGCCATAGTGCTCTTAAGATTTGACTGCTTCCTGTAATGTATAGACTGCCTGGAGGGGCGGGGGGGGGGGGGGGGGGGGTCAGGAGGGTCCCAGGACCAGTATGCTGGTAAAGGAAATAATTTTGCCTTGGCGCAGCATAGAGAAAAGATGAATGTTCCAAAATGATGTCCACAAGGAAGTTCGGAAAATAAGAAGGCTTCCAGTATGCTGGTACAGAAAATAAAATTGTCCAGAACATCAGTATGGATGTACCCTTTCTCCCCCTCTGCCTGTAGCTCAGGTAGGCAGCCTGGGGGATCTGGTGTAATGTACAGACTGAAGGGTACAAGTATGGATCTCTTGCACTGTGAAACATATGCGTGTCAAATGAAGCAAACATGAGAATAATCTTATGGAAGACCAGCTGCGGGATAATCTGCCATTTCAGATAACAATTTGGAATCCTATAATTTTGTGTTCTTTGGAATTACCTGTTTTACATGACCACATAATTTAAACTTGAAACTATGTAAATGTGATTGAAAGGGTGATCCAGGAAAAGAAGTTTATTTAACGGGTCTGTAATTGTGTTAGTGTGTGGAAAAACTTATGATAAAGCCCTGTATATAAATGTATGTTGCTTGTGACAACAAAGCCTTGCAAGTTCATTATGGTGCAAAACCCCCATACATGTATATGTTCAGTGTAGTGATGAAAAGGATACATGTTCACACAGTAGTGATAAAACCTATGCATGATTTTCACATTGTATGTGACAATTGCCGCTCTACATGTATAAGAGCTAGGTAGAAGTTACGTTTTGGTGCCATGTACAATTTTTTTTTTTTGTAGAATACAACTCAAAAACATTCTAAGATAAAACTGGGGTATTGCACTGGATGGTATCCTTGTAAATGATAAGTTACAATTGCATACAAGTAACTTTGACTTCTGAGTTCAGATGGCAAGTCCAGTCAATTCAAACCAACTGTCTACATGATGTTCCGAATATATTCATCTTGCAGATGGAGGACTTATACACATAGCAGATTGCCTTTGGTGTAATGATTTAAGCTGGCTCACCTAGCCTTTAACCCTTTCCCCCCTTAAACCGGCCAAAACCAGCTGGTGATCAAATGTCGTCTGCTTCATTGTTTTCAACTAATTTCAACAGTAATGAAAAACAATTTGACTGAGAATTGCAGATGATACTTATCAAGAACACCTGTTCCAGGTCAACAGCTTTCCTTGGCATGGGTTGGGCACTAAGTGCCCAACTCATGCCAAGGAAAGCTGTTGACTCAGTCTTAATTCAAGGGGGAAAGGATTAAAGGGAATGTGAAGTGCTGCTAGCACCATGTGGCTTATATGCATGGGGCAGACCAGTGTACACAATCTCTTATCAACTCAACAAACGGGTAACACCTACATGTAAGCCAATGGTATCCTGGCAGGCCTGCAGCTGGGTCAAAAAAGAGATTAAAGAAAAGCTACTTATCATGATACTATTGTAGAATGACATCGCAGCTAAAGAGCACACCCACAAAGTGAAACTGGCCCACTTTTTCTGGCCAATGCTTATTTCCTTTGATTGCAATTATCAGGTCTGTGTATGCAATGTCAGCTGAGCACAGGGATGTCACAGTCCTCCTGATTAACATTACGCATACAGAAATGAAAGTCTTTTTTTTATAGTGTGAATATTATAAGTCAATGGAGTAAGTAACTTTCTAGGATGGGCTCAAGGACAGAGCATGAGATGAAAGTCAGACCTTAGTCACCAATATACATGTACATGTACAATGCATACAAAAACCATTACAACCATGCTGTGGCTTGACAGTAGTATAGGCATTCTCAGATATAATCTATCATCAATCTTATTACATTGTCATAAGTAAACAGATAAGCCTCAAATGTTCTCAGTACAGTTTAATGTGCATCCAGTTATACCCTCAACATATCTGGCACAGCAAAACTGATATACATGTATTATACCCAGACATTAATCCCTGTGTGCTATGGGTCTTAGCATGTATTATAGTTGTATGTGTAACTCGCCAAGCTTTTGTCTGGCAGTATTGTCATTCCTGATACTTGACAGATGGTATTGACTCACTGAGAATCAAACAGATGGCATACAAATGAGGTATCACAAAGTATATGTCTGTAATTATACAACATAACTAATTATGCAGTTAGGCTATATGTATAAAAAAGAACTACAACTTTCAGCTGGTGATAGGACATGGGGGGGGGGGCTACATTTGATATTCTCTTTGTAATTTTGAGCCTCCCAAGAGCACCAGACAAAATAGAAGGATAATTTTATGCAGGGAAATAGATTATATATGTGTAAATCACAATAATGTGTTGATCATTCAGAGTACAGAGGGTTGGTCATTTTTAAAACGGGGATGATACAAGTCTTTTGAATATCAGTAGGGTATGAATTGCCAATGTTGAGTCCATGAGATATGATAGAAAATTTGCCTGAATTTGCCTTTAAAAAAAAAATCAGCATTGTTTCACGTCAAACTTGCATTGTGCTAATTGTGTGCATTTCCTCTTCATCCATTTGTACCCATTAAAGGCATATATTGGTTGCATGTTCATTATGTCTGGGTGTCAACCCAGACATTTTGTTTGAAATTAGGCACCTGACTTGGAATAGTCATGATGTTTAAAATTATGCAAATTATGGGCCATTAAAATTTTAAAAGCTTATATCTTCAAATATATTATAGATAGACACAAAGTTCTAACTTACACTTATAGGTTTGAGACATCTGGCAAATCCAATAGCATGCAAACAAACGTTGGGGAATTTTAATGTATGCTAAATTCAGTGAATTTCCCAGCAATCCACATTTTGTACTAGGGCTTCTGACTGTACTGCATGTTATACAAGCCTCCATGGTGCTAGGCAACCATTTTGCATTCATGATACTTGAACCTGTCTCATAGGCAGCCTTCTATAGCTATGCCTGCTGGGTTTATGGTTTGAAAGGTTTAGGTCTTATGGCAAATGGGAGGTGGGGGTGGGAGTGGGAACTCTCAACAACTGTGTAATGAGGTTCTCAACAACAAAAAAAAAAAAAACAAAAGCAGAGAATCTCTTTCTGTTTATGCAAGAAACATATCTGATCCATGTTCACACTAATGCTGCACACAGCTGTAAGTGCACCATGGCTGAGACTGACCAACTCAGAGTGTCCTAGAGCTCTGAGGCCAGGAGTCTGCTGGTCTTATCAATCAGTCCCATGGGATCAGAAGGACTGGACTTCCAGGCAGAACAAGCCAGAGTATACCCTCTGTTAAAAATAGACTACACACAGAACTGAGTTTGCCGGACTGGATCAAAGTCTGACTTACAATCCTCATTGACTGTTTTCACAACTTGGTGAATTTTGAAAAAGTGTGTGGATTTGTGTCATCTCAATGGACACTTTCATGTCTTTGTTTTCTTGTAACCAGTGAGATGAAGCTTGTTCTTCATAGCCAATACTGAGTCAGTATAGTGCATGTCTCAGTTCAGAGGTACATGTAAATGTAGTTTTGTGACAGCATCTGTTGAAATTTGTTTATGTAATAAAGTAACAACGAAGACAGTTTTGTATTGCATGTATAAACATCCCTCTGAATAGTGTATGTGCGTGAAATGCATGAGTGAATACGTAGAACAATAGAAAGTCTGGCAAACTTTGATAAATTTGAATAAAATGTATATTCCACCATTGACTGAGCATTTCAAAATTAAAGTATGTAAAGCAATAAGTGTGAGTGAAAAACTTTCTTTTCAACATTTTCCATACAAAATGTATCCCTGACATCTGTGGGCAGTTTTTATGAAAAATGTACATCTTCCTAGTGTGTTTCTTTGTAAAATACCTACACCCTTGCAGGACATCAGGCAAGACTAGTGGGGCGTGACTTGTGTATTCAGTTATTAACAGGCCAATTAAACCATTGTTCTTATGTACTCGCACATGGGTTATTATAATATGTGTATACCGTACATGTACATACACTCATCTATACTGCCTAGAAGGGCTGACCCTGTCAGGAGTGGGCACTTTTCTCTGGTCACAAGGGTGCTCACTGTAGAGAGGTTTCACTATACAGTGGTACCTGCAATTTAAGACCACCCCTAATGCCAGACAAAAGTGGTCACATAGGACAGGTGGTCTTTCATCTCAGATAAATTAACAAAGAAATATTAAGCCAATGTCTTTCTTTGTTTCTTTCTTTCTTTCTTTCTTTCTTTCTTTCTTTCTTTCTTTCTTTCTTTCTTTCTTTCTTTCTTTCTTTCTTTCTTTCTTTCTTTCTTTCTTTCTTTCTTTCTTTCTTTCTTTCTTTCTTCTTTACGATCAGATTTGTCCGGAGTTTTTCTCGGACCCTACTATTCCGAAAACCACCAAACTTGCCATGGTGACTGACCTACCAGTCAAATTAGGCACCTGACTTGGAATAGTCATGATGCTTAAAATTATGCAAATTAGGGGCGCTTAAACTCTTAAAAGCTCCATATCTTTCAAACAATTGCAGATAGACACAAAGTTCTAACTTACATGTATAGGTTTGAAACAACTGGCAAATCGAATAGCACACAAACAAAACTTGGGGAATTTTAATGTACGCTAAATTCAATTTCTCCCCAATCCAGGGGAGAATTTGGTTGATCATGCAGGCTTTCAACTGCCTGCTGTATGACCTATTGCTTGACCTCTATGGTGCCAGGCAACCATTTTGCATTCATTATTAATTAGCTTGAACCTGTCTCACATATTTCTGTCCATGCATGCTGAGTGTACGCTTTGGAAAGTTTGGGTCTTGCAGCAAATTGTGGTGTGTGTGTGGGGGGGGGGGGGGGGGTGCCAACAACTGTGTAATGAGGCTCTCAATAAAATACAGACTATCTCTTTGTGTTCATGCAGAAACAGATTGACTCCATGCTGCCATATGTACCAGGCAGGCTTTTGCTTCCACTGGTGTCCTAGCTGGCCTGTTTTTGCCTGAGGCAATGTCAGTCTGCTGAGCTCAATCCCAAGGGAACTCACAGCTCTGGACTTCTAGGCAGAACAAGCCTGAGTGTACCCTCTGTTAAGAATAGACAGCATACAGAGCTGAGTCACCAGACCAGGGAAGTGCAAATATTTGTGTCATCTCAGTGGACACTTTCCTGTCTTTGTTTTCTTGTAACCAGTGAGATGAAGCCTGTTCTTTATAGCCAGTACTGAGACAGTATAGTTTTGTCTTGGTTCACAGGTACATGTATATGTAGTTTCTTGACAGCTTCTGTTAAAATTTGTTCATGTAATAAAGGAAAAAAGACAGTTTTGTATTGCATGTGTACACATCCCTCTAAATTATAATATGTGTACACTGTACATGCACATATTCTCATCAATACTGCCCAGAAGGGCTGACCCTCTTACTAGTGGGCACTTTTCTCTGCTTATGAGGGTGCTCACTGTAGAGAGGTTTCACTGTACAGTGGTACTTGCAATTTAAGACCACCCCTTATCAATGAATGCCAGACAAAAGTGGTCACATAGGACAGGTGGTCTTTCATCTCAGATAAATTAACAAAGAAATAAAAAGCCAATTTCTTTTTCTTTCTTTCTTTCTTTCTTTCTTTCTTTCTTTCTTTCTTTCTTTTTTCTTTCTTTCTTTCTCTTCCTTCCTTCCTTCCTTCCTTCCTTCCTGACCGACCGACCGACCGACCGACCGACCGACCGACCGACCGACCGACCGACCGACCGACCGACCGACCGACCGACCGACCGACCGACCGACCGACCGACCGACCGACCGACCGACCGACCGACCGACCGACCGACCGACCGACCGACCGACCGACCGACCGACCGACCGACCGACCGACCGACCGACCGACCGACCGACCGACCGACCGACCGACCGACCGACCGACCGACCGACCGACCGACCGACCGACCGACCGACCGACCGACCGACCGACCGACCGACCGACCGACCGACCGACCGACCGACCGACCGACCGACCGACCGACCGACCGACCGACCGACCGACCGACCGACCGACCGACCGACCGACCGACCGACCGACCGACCGACCGACCGACCGACCGACCGACCGACCGACCGACCGACCGACCGACCGACCGACCGACCGACCGACCGACCGACCGACCGACCGACCGACCGACCGACCGACCGACCGACCGACCGACCGACCGACCGACCGACCGACCGACCGACCGACCGACCGACCGACCGACCGACCGACCGACCGACCGACCGACCGACCGACCGACCGACCGACCGACCCACCGACCGACCGACCCACCGACCGACCGACCCACCCACCGACCGACCGACCCACCGACCGACCGACCCACCGACCGACCGAGTTGGTCCAGAGTTTTTTTTCAGACACTATTTTTCCAAAAACCACCAAACTTGCCATGGTGACTGACATAACCAGTGAAATTGTGCATCTCATTTGGAACAGTCATGATGTTTAAAATTATGCAAATTTTTAGAGGCAACAAAAATGTTAAAAGTGCCATATCTTCCAAACTATTGCAGATGGACTCAAAATTTCAATGTGCATATATACCTTTGTGACATTTGCCACTATAATGGACAGTATAGTCGTTGAATTCCAAATTATGCTAATAAGGGGCATTGAAAAATCTAAAAGTTTAATATGTCCAAAACTATTGCACATAGAGATGCCATTCCAACTTCAATTTGTAGGTTTGTGGCAAAGCCGCATCCAATGAGCCATGAACCAAAGTTGTAGGATTTTAATTTATGCAAATTAGGTGAATATGCAAAATGTAAATCTTTAATAGCTTGAAAACTATTATAGGGGTGCCATTCCTACTTCAATTTATGGGTTTGTGGCATAGCCCCATCCAACGAACAATAAATCAAAGTTCTTCTAGGCTTATAATTCATGCAAATTAGGCAAATACACAAAATTAAAATGTTGAATAGCTTCAAAACTATTATAGATAGTAGTTTCATTCAAACATCACTTTATATGTTTGGGACATGGCCACATCCCTTGAACCAAGAACCAAAGCTGAGCAATTTAATTTATGAAAATTAGGCTAACACACAAAATTTAGATTATGTTGAACAATGGCAAAGTGTATCATTTTAAACTGTTCTCATTTTGTAGGCACCCAGACAGATTTGCTGTGAAGCAAATCTTCTTTTCTAGTTTCATTTATATACATATGTATCCCAAATGGCCATAACTGTATGCAGTGACAAGGGCATCTGTGTCATTTGGACACACTGTTGACTTTATGTTGTTACTGGGTAACCAATTTTTTTACCCTCGGCACATAAAATGCTGGGGGGTATTGTCGTCCCCTGCATCATTCGTTCCTCCATCCGTCTTTGTCTACATTACCTGGATATCTCAAAATATTCACTGTAACTGTACCAAATTTTTGTCTTCTTATTGTTTTTCAAATTTTTATGAAACTTTTAATGTATGTTTCTGAAGGTCATCTGAGTGGTGCAACCCTGACAACATTGCTGCCATATCTAAAAAAAGATTGACTACAGCTTTACCAAATTTTTGTCAGAGGCGTATCTTATGATGGACCAGGTTCCTATTGAAAACCAGCTTCCTCTTATTATCTTTGAACTTTTTGTTTTAATGTATTCATTTGAAAGCTGTCTGAGTGGTGTCAACCCTGAAGACATTACAATGGTATCTCAAAAAATATTGACCGCCTCGTTATAAAACTTCTGTCAGAGATGTATCTTATGATGGACCAGGTTCCTATTTAAAACCAGCTTCCTCTGATTATTTTCAAACTTTTTATGAAACTTGAATTTTTTTTAAGGCTGTCTGAGTGGCATCAACCTTGACGACGTTACCGCTGTATCTAAGAAAAATACTAACCACAGCTTTACTAAATTTTTGTCACAGATGCATCTTATAATGGACCAGGTTCCTTAAAACCAGCCTTCTCTTTGTACATGTATTTATATACTTTTTATGAAACAAAAGTATTTATCTTCAAGGCTGCCTGAGTGGTGCACAAGGGGAAAACGTTACCGTGATATCTCAACAAGGATCCAATGCAGCTTCACCAATTTTTTTTTCAGAGATGCACGTTATAGTGGACCCCGCTCCTTTTGAAAACCAGCTTCCTCGTATTATTTTCAAACTTGTTATGAAGCTTTTGAAGTATTTATTTGGTGGCCGTCTCAGTGATGCATGATGCAGTGTCACCAGAACATGTCCCAAGAACACATCCAAAAGTGCTCTTTCATTTCATAGACAACAATATGGAAATTGTAAAGTATTCTGTGAAGGCTCAAAAAAAAGAAGAAAAAAATGCAGAATTGAGGATAAGAAAGTTGTAGGTGGTGGGGGTAATCTGTTCTCTTGACGCAATTTTTGTTTGTTGTATTTATGTAAAAACAGGCATTTGCATGGTATGAAATGATAAGAAAAAATGCCACTAAACTGTTCAGACAAAATATCTGTATTAATTTACAAGTGCCTCAGGCTGTGCGCAGGTAACAAATTAAACTGACTTCAAAGGAGGTAATGTGTTAAAGGGGAAGAACATCCATTTGGAACATGTTTGAGCAAATACCCAAGTTGCCTATGACCTAACAGAAATATATATGTGGTTCTGGTTGCTTGACTGATCCTACTGAAAAGGCCCAACCCTAAGTAAATTTTGTGAAACATAAAAAAAAAAGTTTCGGGTCACCCTTTCCTAATAAAAATAGATCAACCCTAGCTGAAAGATTTTATTGAGAAAGTGGCTGGCATGTGCTGTTATTTTGCCATAAAGTCAACTCAAACACAGCAATTTATTTCAAATTGTCTGAAGGATGTCGTTGGGCAGGGGAAAACAGCATAGCCCTGGTTGTTCGGTGGTCATTATCGTAATATTTCGCTAGGTTCCAAGTGTCCGTTCTCTGAGTTACCAGGGCAAATGGTTGCTAAAGTACTTGTAAAACATGACATATTATCTCAACTTTAATTTGCCCGCAAAGTTTTGTCTCAAGTAATTATCATCATTAGTTATATATCCAAGTGCGAAACGATATCTGGCAGTACAAATCATGCACGTAAGTACCATTTGCGGAGAGCACAGTTCTGATTGTGTTGCAATGCCTTATGGGACAGTTGAACAAAAATACATTTGATTTTGATATCAAAGTGAATTGCAGCCACAGCATATACCATACCATTATTGGTGCTCTGAAATATTTGTAAAATATATGCTTTTGGTTTCATATATTATACCCCCCCCTCACCCATCATCCCATTATTATCATTGTTTACACACCATTGGGTGGGGAATCCACAATTTTCAAAATGACAGCCAAGCCTGTGGGTTAGTCTCGATTGGATATTTGGAAGAGGTATATGTATATGGAGTATCCAAAATATATGTGCGATTAGTGTTAACGGTAGGTTAATTTGTTGAATGAATGTAATGTACATTATACAATGGGACTTCTCCCGTGTGAGCATTACCTAAAAATGTAAATGCAATGCCCTGATGTGAGCAGTTGTTGGCAAGGGTGGGCCCCAGAATAGGGACATTGTATCAGACACTGAAGTCACTCCAAGCTATGAATTGAGTAGCACCACTGGGCACAGCAGTCAAGGGCCACGCTGAGTCAATGATGGAGCGTAGTAGAGAAGGTTGCCCAATAGTGGATAAAGGTCCAAAAGCGCCGGCAGGTTTTTATATAGTTGATACAAGATTTACACATCAGCAGTGTGTGAGCAGGTTGGACACTTCTTGTGTAAATCATGGGACTCTATGGCTGAAGAGCTTCAACACAGTATGCAGCGTAAGAACTGCTGCTTGTCTTTACAGGAAGTTTAATCAGGCGTGACTACAAGGGTAAACTCAACTATTTATTAAAATGCATATTCCCCGTTAGTTTGCAAAAACATTTTGGATTGTTTTAGAAAACATGCATGATGCTCAATTCCACTTTTCTCTGATCTCCATGTCATGGACATTAGCAAGGGGTGGGGCTACAATGCCATGCTGGAGTCAACATTATACTCAGAAATATGTGAACCCTATCTCCTTCTCTGTGCGACCGATATGTTCATTCATTTTGACAATATTCCAAATTGGAAGTATTTTCATTAATATCTTTGCGAATAGGTTTCAGATAATTTAAAGTGATGATATTCAATTTACAACCTCAAGTCTGTAAAAATATATTCCATTAATGTATATCTGCAGGCAAACTCCTTATGTTTAAATACAATAAAGAGAAAAATGATGATTGCAGTTTCTTCAATTGTGGAGTTTAAAGTATCACATATGTAATATTTGCGATTGCTGAAGGAATTGATAAAATTTGTTTTGCTAAAGAAGTGAAAAATACATCTTTCAACTAGGTTTTAGATAATTTTAAGCAATGATATTAAATTTACAACCTCAAGTCTGTAAAAACATATTCAATTTGTATATATCTGCAGGTGAAGTCCTTATGTTTTAAATGCAATTAAGAGAAAAATGATAGGTGGAGTTTAAAGTACCACATATGTTTATATGAATTGATAAAATTTGTTTTGCTAAAGCGGTGAAAATCAGGATCTGTTTTATTGAAAGGGATCATATTTTTTACTATAATTGAATTTGAAAGGGACAGACTTGTTATTTATTTACCAGAGTGAAATCAATATCAGGACAGAAACACCACAACTCTGTGATGTAAAGTGAAAAATTCAAATTCATCATCATCATCATCATCATCATCATCATCATCATCATCATCATCATCATCATCATCATCATCATCATCATCATCATCATCATCATCATCATCATCATCATCATCATCAGACTAAATGGAATAAATTACAGCTGAGTCAACAGCTTTCCTTGGCATGGGTTGGGTGCTAGGTGCCCAACCCCAGCCCTGTCCTGGGGCATGTTGTCTTGATACTCATCTACAATTCCCATGCAAATTATTTTTCATTAATGTTGATATTAGTCCAAAACATTGAAGCTGCTCAGTTTTGGCCAGGTTAAGATGAAGAAGGTGAGATAAACTGATGACTGGCATCTTAAAAAAGCACATAGCCATTGTGCAGCAAGTATATTTGATTGGAAATAGATTTATTATTTGATCAAGTGAAATGGTCTGCTTGGAACCAGTCAGTCAGAGTATGCTGATCATACAACGTGTGTCAAATAATTATGTTTATAAAGGCTCTACTACTCATTCAGGAACCATTGTAAGCTGATGCACCACTGACCTCAAATTGCCCTTGACCTCAGATAAATGGCTTCAGTCAAGGGCAATTGTAGATCAGTAGATGTGCTCTCAAGGACTCCTGGATGAGCATTAGTCTGTTTAATTACAGTAGTCCCTTCATTTAGAGACCACCCCAAGGGGAGGCCTAAAAGTGGTCATATAAAGCAGGCGGTCCCTCAGGAGGTCAAATAACATAAAATAAGCAGCACTAGGACCCTGATAAATGTGGTTTTGAAAACAGGTGGTGTTCCGTGGGAAGGCTCTTTCAAAGGGGCACTACTGCATGTCTGTTCCAAGGTAATTTGCTTGCAATTTTGTATGTTGTGTGTCTCAGCTATGGAAGCCACAGGCAGGCATACACTAGCTGTTAAGCTGGGTCCTTGATGAAATTCCAGTTGTGGACATATATTGCAATGACCAAATACACACAATTTTATTGATTAAATTAAACACTTCACATACATTGCATTATGATCAATACAACACAAACATATAATGCTATGCATGCACTAAAGATACATCATTGAACATAAAAAAATTGCTACATATGTTTGTGCCTGAGGAGACTCTGGTGTCATTGTCCATCATGCAAGTCTTGTGTCACACGCATTTGTTGACTGTCTCTGTTTATTAATACACTTTAATTCTGATAGGTGGTGCCCTCTTACAATTTACTTTACACCTACACAGAGAATACAAACAGCTAATTGCTTTTTACAATGTAGCCAGTTGTCACTGCAGATCAGAGTTACCTGTGAAGCACTGAGGTGACCTTGTGGTGTAAACCGATCGATAAGTTTAAAGATTACTCAGTAAATGGACAGTTGTATGGGTGAGTCGTATTTCTTAGAGCAGTTCCTGTGAGTTGTTTCCAGTGTAGACAATACATGCCAGATGTGATGGTGCAACCTCAACTACTGGAAAATCAGGCAGCATGAATTTTGTTAATAGAAATGTGATGAGGTGTGTCAGTATTTCAGTATCTCCATTGTTGTAATTCATAATGATGGGAAATAGATCATTGGGAGAAAGAGTATTGAGAGTGGTGAAGTTCATGTTTTTGAGAAACTCTTCCCTTTCTATAGTAGATTTAGGGCATTGGGTCATAAAATGAGACACATCTTCAGAACTCAAGTGACATTGCTGACATATCCTTGGATTCCAGTCAGTCTTTGGATGGGTATATTACCCGGTGTCACAGTGTAATTGACAGGCATTAATTCTTATTTTGGTAAGACTTTACAAGCTATTCAAAACTGATTTTGGGATGTAAAATTATCCAGCTGTACCTAAAAGGCAGTTTTAAATTTATTCCTGCCAGATGTCCCCTTGTTGATGTAATGTAACCACTGGTTATTGTCCCGCGCCACTAAAGGTGGCGTAGGGGGACATCGAGTTGATGAGGATAGGGGCCGTTTCCGTCCGTCTGGGAGCATATCTCTAGAACCCTAAGAGAATAATGAAATTTATACCAGAGGTGCTTCATACCACGGGCATGTGCACTGCATATTGTTTTTGATCTTGACCTATTTTCAAGGTCACAGGGCCCAAGAACATGTCCATTTTCAAGTGTCTGGTAGCATATCTCTAGAACCCTCAGAGATAGAATAATGAAATTTATACCAGAGATGCATCATACCAAGGGCATGTGCGCCATGTATTGCTGTTGACTTTGAACCTTTTTTCAAGGTCACAGGGCCCAAGAACATATCAATTTTTGTGCATCCAGACATGCTGTATACATGGTATAGTTTTCTTCTGTATTCTCATGCTTTGAATGCTTGCTTGTGGTGGCACCGGAACTATGGTCATGGAAAGAGATGGTGAACATACAGTTAGTGAGGGTAGGGGGCTGTGGTCCAAGACACTAATAGATTATATTAATCTATAGATTTAGGCAGGGCTAATATAGAAGTGGTGGTATGGCGATAGTTGCTATACCGTAAAGTTAACTTAAACCCACGTAGAGATTTTCTCCAGTATGTCTACAGTCAGAAACCATCATTCATTATTTGCTCTTCCTTTTTCATCAGTTAGTGGGGAGTTGACTATAGTCAACTACCTCAAAAAACTCCCTTCACGATCATTGTTAGTACATAAGTGTAACATACTAGAGACATCCGTCCGGGAGCATATCTCTAGAACCCTAAGAGATAGAATAAGGAAATGTATACCAGAGATGCATCATACCACGGGCATGTACGCTGTATATTGTTTTTGACCTCAACCTATTTTCAAGGTCACAGGGCCGAAGAACATGTCCATTTTCATGTGTTTGGCAGCATATCTCTAGAACCCTTAGAGATAGAATAATGAAATTTATACCAGAGATGCATTATACCAAGGGCATGTGCATCATATATTGTTCTTGACATCGACCTATTTTCAAGGTCACAGGGCCAAAGAACATATCAACTTTTGTGCATCCTAGTTGGTGCATCCTTTCAACAAGTGCAACAACTTCTGCAAAATATTGTGGTGGGGGACATATATCCTTTGGATCACTCTGCACTTGTACTTCTGTTCCTGAAGTAAGCAGTCCATTTTTTCCTGTATTTACACGACCTTGGTTAAACTACGTTTCAGAGGGAGAAAAACTGAAGATAGAGTGAATAGATCCAACTTGTATTGGTGTATAATAACTGTTCATTTCATAACTGTCTGCATGTAGGTACACGTGGCTCTTTTTTTACAAGCTCCTCAGGTTTGTGCTCACAGATTCTTAACCTGTAGTTAAAAGATTGGCTGATTATATGTACATTCTGCTACAAGGGGTAGCTGTCAAGCTTCCCATGACAGGCAAGATTTCAGGTGGACAATAGATCACAGAGCTCATGCAATCACTCAAGTCTGTTCATCCAGCTGTTCTTCTGTAAACTTTTCCTTGTGGGCATGATGCAGTCCAGTTTTCAAGATAGCCCCATATACAATGTAACTGTCAGGACTTATCAAGATTATAAAATTCTAGGCTACATGTGATTTTGGTGGTGCCACCTACAGTATTATGTAATATATGGGTCAAAATGTGAAAATCTTGTGACCACTTTAGTATCGTTAATATTGGAAATTTAGTGGGATTGCGGAGAAGGCCAAATTTTTATAGACATGTACATGTATGCATATGATATGGTGGCAGCCCCTATAATTTGATGCAAATTATGAGCCAAAATGTGTTCAAAGATAAAAAATTCCATATCTCATAAGATAATTGAATTGAACATGCAAAATTTATAAGATGTATAGATCATGTTCATTGCGAATATGTAATATCAGAGGCATGGCTTTTCAGGTCTGTCTTGTTGATGTTACATACCACAATATCTCAAAAAATATTCACCGTAGCTGTACCAAATTTTTGGGAGAGATGCCCCGTATAATGGACCAGGTTCTTATTGAAAACCAGCTTCCTTTTATTATTTTCAAACTTTTTATGAAGCTTTTCAAGTATCTATTTGAAGGGCGTCTGAGTGGCGCACAAGGGGACAACCTTACCATGATATCTCAAAAAATATTCACCATAACTTTTCCAAATTTTGGCACAGAAGAAGCTTATGATGGACCAGGTTCATTCATATTGAAAAGCAGCTTCCTCTGATTATTTTTAAACTTTTTAAAAACTTTTTATGTATGTATTTGAAGGCCCTTTGAGTGGCGTCAACCCTGATGACGTTACCACAATATCTGAAAAAATATTGACCGCAGCCTTACCAAATTTTTGTCACAGATGCATCTTATGATGGACCAGGTTTGTATTTAAAACCAGCGCCCTTTTTGTATTTACAAACCTTTTATGAAACTTTAAAGTATTTATCTTCAAGGCTGTATGAGTGGAGCAAGGGGACGATGGTACCATAATGTCTCAACAAGGATCCATCACAGCTTCACCAAATTTTTATCAGAGATGCACATTATAATGGACCACATTCCTATTAACCAGCTTCCTTTTATTATTTTTAAACTTGTTATGAAACTTTTGAAGTGTGTATATGAAGGCCGTCTGAGTGGTGCACAAATGGACAATGTTCCATAATATATGACAAGAACTTACCCCAAGAACACATCTAAAATTGCTCTTTCATTTCATAGCCAGCAATATAGAAATTGTATGGAAAGTGTTCTACAGTGAAGTCTGAAAAAAATAAAAAATAAAAAAATGCAGAAATGGGGGGAAAAGATTTTGGCACCAAGGGTTATCAGTTCTCTGAAAGCTATTTTTATGATTATATGTTAGCAGAGCCCATGGGGCTCTTGTTATTGACTCTTAGGGTGAATTTGCACTATTTGTTGTTCAGTTTTTCAAAGGGTGTTTTCTCCCAAAGGGATGTTAGAAATTATCATGATTTACCTCATGGATAAGGAAGTCACCATGTGCCTTACTTTCATACCTTATAATCGGCAGTACCAGTGAATCAAATGATTTAATTCCTGCAACCGCATTGTCGCTAATATTTAGTAGTCTTAGCTTGAAAAATGCCTGATGGGCTTTACCAGGCAGGTTATCCAGTGCCTTCTTCATTGAGCTTGAAGCAGTAAATACCAGCCCAAGATAACCATAGTCTTGAGTCCGTCCAAAGGTTGAGAGCTAAAGGTGAAGGAAAATCTCCTAATATGGTGCCACCATTTATTGAAATAAGTGTTTTTGTTTTCTGTACATTTACTTTTAGATTTCACCTTTTACAATGTACCTCTAGCTTGTGCTGGGCAGGTCTAATGGCAGAATCTGAGAGGAAGTCTAGATCATCTGCATACAATTAGACAATTTAAATGAGTGTCCAAGACTGGGACTGGGTCACACGAACCATCATAATGTCAGTTAGATCTCACAAAAATATATTGAACAGCACAGGGGGTAAGGAGACAACCCTGTTTTACTTGCTTTCGAGATGGAAAGCATTTCTGTAAGCCCATCGTCAAGTTCAAGACTGTAAAAGATCTCAGAGTTCATGTGAGAGATGACAATAAGAAAAGGTGCTCGAATATTTGCTTTAACTAATTTATGTATCAGAGCTTTATGTCACATGGAGTCAAAGGCACCTTTGAAATCTACAAAACAAGAGAACAGGTATTTCCTGGGTTACTTTTGTAAATACTTGTCAATAATATTTTTGTATTTGAAAACGTGGTCACTTGTTTGGTGGTGTTTTTCTAAATCCAACTTGTTTTGCGAAATCAATTTATTTTGTTCAAGCAATGTGTTTTGTCTGTGATTCAGCACATGGCAAAATACATGTAAATGTAGTTTACATAAATTGGAGGACACTGAAATACCTGTATGATTCTCAGAGGAGTGTGCATCACCTTTCTCGTGCAATAATGTGACAAAAATATAGTGCCATTCATCTGGAAAGTGGCGGCCTGAGACTAGGATCTGATTGAATAAATTCAAGACATGTAAAACTTGTGACTCTGCAGCCTTGGGGGGGGGGGGGGGTCAGCTACTTGTGTAAATGTAGATTGTTCCAACTTGCCTTGCCATTTTTTACCTCAGCTGACTTGTCAGTCGGCTGAGGTTTTTGAGGGTCCGTCGACCACAATTCACATTTTCGACTTCTTCTCAAAAACCGTCCGCCAGATTCACTTCAAACTTGGTGGAAATGTGCCTTGGGTGGGTCTCTACCAAGTTTGTTCAAATGGTCATGGTCCAGTGATTTTTGGATTTATAATGATTTTTTTTGTTCTTTTTTGGGTAAATCTTAAAAAATCTTCTTCTCCGAAACCGCTCACCCAATTGCTTTGATATCACACAGGAACGCTCCCTGGGACTTCTAGTTCTTAGTTTGTTCACCAGGTGGTGCTGCAATTTTTCCTAATTTTTTATGAATTTTTGTGTGTTATAGCTATTTTCGACTTCTTCTCCAGAACCGTCACTCAGATTAAGCTGAAACATGGTGGATATGTTCCTTGTAGAAGGGTCAAACAAAGTTGTTCACTATGTGGGAATGCTGCGGATTCCTGATTTTTAACGATTTTTTCAATTCGGGTATTTGTCGGTCAATGCAGCTTTCCTATTGATTACTATGGAAGTCAATGGGCATTCTAATGCTAATTCACATTTTCGACTTCTCCAAAACCGTCATGCAGATTAACTTCAAACTTGGTGGCAATGTACCTTGGGTGGGTTTCTACCAATTTGTTCAAATGTTCACGCTCCAGTGATTTTTGGGTTTTTAATGAATTTTTTGTTCCTTTTTTTTTTGGACAAATCTTAAAAGATCTTGTAAGTCAATGGGCATTCTAATGCTAATTCACAGGACAACTGACACGAAATTTACCGTTTACTTGATAACTTGAGATCTGTTTTGAGTTAGCTACACATGTTAATTATTCTGTATGAAGGTCATGCTGAGACAGTACATGAATGACCTTGACCTCGTTTGTGGGGTCACAGTGCAACATACATGAATTTTACTCTTCATTATAACTTGAGAACTACTTGAACTTTGATGTTGCACATGTAAGTGTTCTTCTATAAAGGTCAGACTTACTCAGAACATGGTGTCCTTGATCCTTTCCCAAGTTCATAGAGCTGCAATTGTGATGAATGTCAAGATCAGCTGAGGCACGGGCTGTTCACACAGCCCTCTTGTCATTTTACCAATGGCTCTGGTGTTCTGAGAGTCAGTAATGTGGAAACTTAATTTGTTAAATATGTTTTTTCTGAGTTTAAATATACAAGTCCTTATGTGTGACCCCGTCAGTATCTATAGAAGTAGAAGTATCTATTAGATTTTGAAATAAGATGTCCACTTACATGTATCAGCTGGGGCAGGATTGGCTAGTACTGCTTATCAAGATTGGTCAATTTTTAAAATAATTTCCAGAATATCTTTGGATTCCTTTCATTCAAGCTGATGAACTATTTTATTTTGAAATTCTATTTTGTTCTTGTTTACTAATTTCCTGCAATGTCACCAGAACTGATAGAGGGGATGTGAGTTATGTGGATATAAGCCTTCATTGTACTTGATGCAAGTGTGACATTGTGAAGACAGGGAACAATCAATGTCATACTATTTTTTTCGTCCTTTTCTTTTTTGAACCACCGTTTTTTTGTGGTTTTGATTTTAGCAATAGTGGCACTTTGGTAGAAAATCTCATTTACTTTTTGACAGGATTGTCAGTTGAATTTGCACAGTGTGGGTCTAAATTTGATAGCACGAAATCAACCATATTTGATCACAAGGAAGCAGAGGCGAAGGACAGCATGAAATTTCTCGCTGTGTTTTTGCTTTCTGGGGTTTCAGGTCAGTTACAGGTAATTATAAGTATGGCTGAGTATGAATCACAGTGGACAACATGCAATAAACTGATACAACCGTACACTTGTAATTAACACGAAAACACTTGATTTATGGGAGCAGTTTTTTATATGCGAAAGGGCTCCCATTGACCTGTAATCCTGTTTTCTGATTGGCTGAAGGCCCTTGGGATCCAACTGAACATAACAGAATTACCCATACATACTGATAAGCTGCATGTACTGTCTCAGTTTTCATTTTTGAAGAAACTGAAAGTTTAAGTATGAAATTAGAATTTGCTAATGAAAGAAATGCAAGAAAGCTTGGAGTTCAAAAATTGTTACAAGTACTGAATTCTTCCAGAAGGTTTCAGCATTAAAGACACTGGGACAGTCATTTACAGGTGGAGTAAAGACTACTTTGTTGTGGGGATCAGTCAGTGTGCATGCTTACCTATGGTAAATGAATAAATCACATGAAAAATTTGAATGCAGATATAAGCTATTCTTAAATAAAAGAGGTGATGTGATGATATTTATGTATGGTGCCGCCCAGGTAGTCTTAAGGTGAGCTTGATCACAGGGAACAAAATACATACATACTACTACATGAGTATAATGCAAATTGGAAATGTTGGGCAATATATTAGGAATGAAGGGATTATGAAATTTGCTTATATTTTCAGTTAATCAAAATGTGGTGTCAGGATAGAGGCTCAGGTGGCTTTACTGTGCCACAAGTCATTATCTAGTGCTGCAGAGGGAGTTTGAAGTAGCTTATACCATCAATGCATGTAAATTTGACAATCTATGATGTATGTGGTATTATAGGAGAATTATCACGGAGTGTTTAACACTGTTCTGCTTGACCTGGCTGCCATGTACAAACTGGCATATTTATCATCTGTTGTTGTCTCCTTCTCCTTTGTCTTTTGTATGAATACTTTCAACAATGTTTATATGAAAAAGTATTATGGGGAAATTATGAGCAAAACATGCACTGGGTATAAAGGGCTTATGGTTTTGCTTGATTCACTCTGAACTTGCATATTCAGAGACGTGAGTAAATTGTTGATTCAGCCCAAACTGTCACACAGTCAGTAAAGGGTTATGATCCCTGCCTCGCACCTCAATCTATCAGGAACACATTGTTTCAATTATGAGCTCATTGTGAGTACAATTACAGGTAAGCTTAGTAGATGAAATTTACATGAAGAATCCTGCATCCAAAGATACATACTTATTGACATTCTGTTTTGAATCTGTGGCTTGTGCCTTATGAAACTTATTGGATAATGTCATATGAATAGAAAATTCATTATGTTTACTGTTGTTATAGTTCCATGTGACATTTGCAGTCCATGAGCATCCACAGACTAGCAAAGATCCATAATACCAAGTTGTAATCCTCCATGTCGCAAGTGCACAGCAAAAGCCTCACCCATGATCCCATTACAACCATGTGCATTGTACATACACTCACAATGTTACATGCAGATTGAAGATCTTCCAAAACTCTTTTTTTTGAGCCAGTGGAAGGGGGGGGGGGGGAAACAACATCTTTTTGCAGAAACAAAAGAACAATGTTATAGTTCAAAACTAGTTTTCTTTTTATAATGTTTATGGATGAATGAATTTTCACCTTTCTCAGGTACCTCCCCAGTAGTTAAGCATTTTTATACTTTTGTGCATAAGAGCAGAAGGACATTTGAACATGTATCTACTTTGACCCACAAAATGAAAACACAGGCAATTTTATTTTTGGTGAAGTGATCTGCTTCACCATTTCAATGTATTACATTGTGGGGGACACTTTCAGTGGGGGTGGGGGTGGGGGGTGGGAGGGGTCCTTACTCTTTGGGTAAAATCTGATGAAAAACTTGCAAATGTGTAACTATAAATCCATTAGTTATGTTTGAGGCATCTATATTGATGCCTCAGTACCCGTTTTTGGTCTAAAATCTGGCCAGTATTTTTGTCGAGTGTGTGTTTTTTTGAAGATCGGAGCCTCATCACAACATAGTAATCTGTCCTGAACCAGATGACCTTTGCAGACAGAAAATAGAACTATTTTATTAGGTTGTGTTTTTTCTTGAATTATTAAGAATGATTGCCCTTTCAAATTGCCAGGCAATAAAATTTTCTTGAAGTATATTTATATACCAACAGGATGGTCATTTTGTAAGGAGCTTTTGTTTTGGATTCCTATATTTGGTAAATCGCCCACATGGATCAAGCATTGCAGATGATACTTGTTGGTGGACACATTATGAGATGCAAACAGATGCTTTCTAGTGTCAAAACGTAAAGAATATTGTGTCCAAGTGAAAGTAATATTGAGTGATATTCACAAGACAATATACAAATGCTTCTTTTTGACAGTTTAAGGTCAAGCTCACTGTATATTTTTTTCAGTGATGGTTCCCTGCCTTAAGTGCTTTGACAACAATGATGTCTTGGGGTACATATGATTTGCAAAATCTGTGATGGAAATGAACCTGGTTTGAGTGAACTTTCCTTCTATTTCTTACCAATCTGAAACAACTTTTGCATCTTCTGGAAGGAGGTTCACAAAAACCAGTTTTTACTGAAACTGTAAAATCCCTTCAAGATTTACTGGGGCAAAAGTACATACAAACTGGGTTGAGAAAGTTGAAACTACATTTAGTTGAATCAAGTAGCACCATGTGTAATGTTTACAACAGGATGTTACGTAATACAACTGGTCATATTATAAGTCATGACTCCCAAGGTTGCAAAATTTCTGATGTTTTCACAGGTGCAACAAAACCCAGACAGTGCTGTTTTGGAGGGGATATATTAGTTGAGTCTGGAAACATGTCATTTCTTCCTATTTATCCCTCTGCTCATAGAGTTAGGCAGGATTGGGAATCTGGGTGTGCAAAGGTCTGCTTCTTTCATGAAAATTGGGTGTGCATGCACACGTGCTCCTCTTGATTGCATTGTTTTTTGTGATTATCATGATGTCGATTAGGGAAACTGGGTGTTCAAAACACACTGCATAGCTGGCTGGCTTTTTCTTTTCTTTTCTTTTCTTTTCTTTCTTTCTTTCTTTCTTTCTTTCTTTCTTTCTTTCTTTCTTTCTTTCTTTCTTTCTTTCTTTCTTTCTTTCTTTCTTTCTTTCTTTCTTTCTTTCTTTCTTTCTTTCTTTCTTTCCTCCCTCCCTCCCTCCCTCCCTCCCTCCCTCCCTTTGTTTCTTTCTTTCTAACCACAAAGCCCACCTTTGCACCACAGTAGCTGTATTATGATGAAGTTTGACCTACGTTTTTAGATCAGGACATATCTTGAAAAAAATGTGTGTTTTTTCAAATAACTTGAGAAACTTTCTAATGAACTTCGGCTCTATGGATGGCTGGAATCTGAATACATGTATAACTATATATATCATGTAAATATGTCAAGGTCATATTGCCGTTTGAAAGAAATAACACTTTTTTTTTCACTCAAACAAGTTTGTAAATATGAAATCGCAGAGATGGCTGGGCCTGCTAGTTGTCATTATAGCAGGATAACACCAGTGTACCAGTTGAACTTTTGCACCCGATACTGTAAATTGCTTTATTTTCGCGTGTTTAAATTTTCACGGTTTTTCTATTTTTCAAATTTCACTGTATTTTTAATTTCACTATTTTGGACATAATTCCTATTCAAACAATGTTAAAATACTATTTCACTGTGTTTTTATTTTCACGGTTTTGTACCATGAGCGAAATAAGCGAAAATAAGAATACAGCGAAATTAAAGCAATTTACCGTATTTGATTTGCCACCTTGACCTTTTTTTTCAAGATCATGACTTTTTTGCTTTTGTTTTTTGTCAAATTTAAGAAGGTCATAACTCAGAGTTGTCAATGACCTTTTTGAACAATACTGGACAATAATTGTACCCCATCTAATACAACTAAAAGGTTATCCTGTGTATTCAGTCTGTGATCATGACCTAATTTTGCAGGTGTTTGGACCTACTTATGGACTACACATTGCGGACTATAACTAAAAAAGTTACTGGTGGATTTGGATCATGTTAAGTTCATTTAATTTATCAACTCAAGGTCCAACTATACATATTTACATATGAGCTTGAAAGGTTAAAGGTCAAGGTTATTTGACAATCTGAAGATTTCCAATATGCCATAAATCGGTCAATTTGTGTCCGATTTTTATCATGTTGGGCTCAAAATATAGGAATTTTTCATTTTCAGTACATAAAATTTGACCTCTAAAGGTCAAGGTCATTTGGTCATTTTAAGATTTTCAACTAGCTATAACTCGGTTAATTTTCATCTGATTTTGTATTGGGCTCAAATGTAGGGAATGAACTAATGTACATATCTAGATTTAACATGTGACCTTCAAAGGTCATGTCCATTCGACCGTCTGAAACCTTCATCTAGCCAGAACTCAGTCAATTTGCATCCAATTCCATTCATGTTGGATTCAAATATATGCAAATTGTAATGCTGCACAACTTTGTAATTTATATGTGACCTCTAAAGGTCAAAGGTTATGCTTTGGCCCTTTAAAATTTTAACTCAATCAATTTTTATTCAGTTTTAATCATGGTGGCCTCAAATTATAGGTATTGTAACACTGCACATTTTGTAATTCATATGGGTCCTCTTGAGGGGAAAGTCATTTGGCCTGCTGAATTTTTAATCTAGCTGTAACTTGGTCAATTTTCATGGGATTGGTTCATGTTGGGCTCAAATTGTAGGTATTGTGACACTGGGTATTTTTATGTGCACATGCCCTCAAAAGGTCAAGGTCATTTGGCCCTCTGAAATTTTCAACTGGACCTAACTTGGTCATTTTCATTCGATTTTCCTCATTAAGCTCAAAATGTGGCTGTTGTAACATGCACATTTTTGTAATTTAAATGTGACTTTTAAAGGTCAAAAGTTAAGGTGGTTTGGCTCTCTGAAATTTTTATGTAGCTTTAACTTGGTCACTTTTCATCTGATTTTGATCATGTTCGGCTCAAATTGTAGGAATTGCAACCCATTCCCAGTATCTGTAAATAAACTGGTAGAAGGAGGGTGCACCTCCGTCCTCTGAGTCTGTCCATGCGGGAAAGGAACCAGCCAAGGGCTCTCACTGGGCACAGGGCTCTCTCTCCTCAAGAGGAAGAGCAGCATCCATGGCACAGAGGGTAAAACCCTTAAAGGCTATAGCCGGGTCTCAAGCCACTTGATTCTTTGCAAGGAAGCCCAAGTGAGGCCTCGGGGTCACCTGGGAGTGGTCATTTGACCATAAGAGTCAGTCGTAAGCCAGGGCGTACATGGATCTCGCTTCTTGTAGCCTCCAAAGTGAGTGTTGATAGAAAACAAGTTTTCCATGTCCAGTACTTGAGGGAAACCCGCTTCGGGTCCTCAAGGCATTCAAATGGCCACTTCTTCAACATGACGAAAACCAGCTGTAGGTTCCACCTGGGCAGGACCTGTCGTGTCATTGGCCTGTTGGTGTAGAAGGACTCGGTGAGCACTGAAAGATAAGGATCGCTCCGATGCGAACATCCAGCATGTTCCCTAGGGATGAAGGGATGGCCGATCGGAAACCCTCCATTGTTTTTGAGCTCTTGCCTAAAGCTTCCCACTGATACAACTGAAAGTCGGCAATGTCCGCAATGCACGGAGCCCAAGGGTGAGTTCTCTTACTGGCGAACCAGTCAGAAAACACATTCCACCGAGCCGAGTAAACAGTTAGAGAAGATCAAAGCCCTCTTCGGGCAGTTCTATAGGAGACCGATACCAAGAAGCCTCTGTCGTGCATGTGCTAGCTGTGAGATAATTAGGGCCTGTATTTTTCCATTTAAAAAAACCCTAGAAATTCCGTTTCACCAGCCAGAAATTCCGTTTCAGTAGTTCTCTTTGTATGTAAAACACATTAAGGCAAAACAGCAAATTCCGTTTCAGAGGTGGCAAAAATTCATTATTCGGTTCCGTTTCAGTTAAAAATGGAAAAATACAGGCCCTAGATTACTGCCAAGCATGGAGGTTGAGCACTTGAGGGTTTGGATGGAACATGCGTGTCCGCAGCTGCACCAGAAGCTTCAGCCATGCTGGTAATCGTAGCCAAGGCTCGATGCTTAATTCCAGTAGGTCTACCAAGCAATCCCTCAGGGGCCGCCAAGGGGTGACCAGGATTAGCTTGCAATCATTGGACCGAACCTTGTGCAGTACCCTCCGAAGGATCTGGCAAGGCAGAAAGGCCTATGCCCACAGCTTGCTCCAGCCCATGGCAGGAGACCACCGCTAGGGTTTGGGGGTCTGGGACAGGCGAGATGTAGACCGACAGTTTCGTGTTCTTGCGAATTGCGAACAGATCCACATGTGGAGTGCCCCATCTTGCCCACATTTCCTGAAGGACCCTTTGGGGGGGGGGGGGGAGCTACCACTCTGTCCCTGTTTGATGACCTCTTCTGGAGAGTTGGTCAGCCAGGACATTCTGATGTCCCGGGACATGCCTCAGGTGTGTGTGGACTTCTTGGTCATGGCACCATCTCGTGATGTGTCGGCCAACTCTGTCAGCTTCTTGGACAGCTTCCCACCCTGCCTGTTGAGGTAGGCTGCCACAGTCCTGTTGTCGCACATTATGAGGACATGGTTGTGGTCCACCAGGTCTTGGAAGTGGATGAGCGCTAAGCGTATCGCCTCCATTTCCAACCAGATTATGTGGTGAGACGCGATCGACCCGGCCAAGGGTCTGCACCCATTCAGCTCTCCACGTGAGCTCCCCACCTGGACGAAGCAGAGTCTGTGTAAATGGTGAGCTGGGCCTGAAAAGGCTCCAGTATTTGTCCTCTCATGATGTTCTCCCTCACAGTCCACCACTGACAATGTGGGTGATCCTTGTTGAGAATCTGCACTGGGGCCAGATAGCCCGGTCTCTTGTCCATCTGCTGCAATGGGTGATGGTGGAGATGACCAAGTGGGACCTGGGAGTCCATCAAGGCAAGGAGCCCAACAAGGCAAGCCATTGTTGGGCTGAATGGACTTTGCCAGTCAGAAAGGGCCTGAGCGTTGATTGAAGTGTGTCCCACCTGTCCTCCGAAGGACGACAGATCTAGGCAACCAGGTTGAATTGGATGCCGAGGAAGACAAAAATCTGCTCTTGCCGAAGACTGGACTTGGGTAGGTTCACTATCAGGCTCAAGCATTGGCAGAGTTCCAGAACGGTCAGTGTGTGATGCTGGGAAACCAGGCGCTTCAGTGCTTGGATAAACCAATCGTCCATGTACACATGAATGTGAACAGCTGAGTGGTGAATTGGTAAGCAGCAACTGTCTGTGCGAACCTGGTAAACACCAATGGTGCCATGGCAAGGCAAAACAGAAGTGCCTTGAACTGGTAGATTTGGCCTGCAAATGCGAACCGCAGATACTTTCGGGAAGTCTCCGCGATTGGCATGTGAAAGAATGTGTCCTTGATATCGTGGGACCTCATCCACTCCATGGGTCGTAAAACTGCTGCCACCTATTGGGGGGTCTCCATCCTTAAGGATGGGACTTTCAGGAAGGTGTTCAGTGTCGACAGGTCTATGACCAGGCGCCATCCTTGGTCCCTCTTGAGGACCAGGAATAGTAAGTTGTAGAGGGCAGGAGAACCTTGATCCTCTACCTGCTCTATGGCGCGCTTGCTCGGAAGCCTCTGAACCGCCTCCAGGAATACGGATGCTTTGGGTTCTGAGGTGGGTGGAAGGAACCAATGTGGTTCTCTGCTTAACGGAGGCCTGTCTTTGCCATGTAGCCATGTCTCAGGATATTGAGGATGAGCAAATTTTCCATGATAGACTCCCATTGCATGCGATATGCAGTGAGGCATCCACCGACCCAGCACTACGTGGAGTCTAACAATGTGGTGGTTGGCAATCCTGAGATGTCCTCCGGGATACAAGAGGCAAGAACGCCAAGGCTTTCCCGATGTGCCTCTACCGGCAGGCTTGCCCTTCCCAGATCGCTGTCCACCCTTCCCAGGTTGCCGTGTCCAAGAGGGAGCATGAGTTGAGGGATGGGTAGACGTGGTCTGGGAAGTACTGTGCTTCGGGGCTGATGCCAAGGACAAAAACGACGGAGCAGAGTCAGTCAGCACCTTGAAGCGTGCCTGGTTGGCCGAGCAGGCCCGAAGGTCCTGCACCTGGCTGACCACTTCCACCGTCTCTCCTCCTAACAGAGTTCCTGAGAAGAGCGGCCCTGTGTGGGCTCTACGAAAGATCGGGTCAGGCAGCTTCTGACACTGGAGGTAGCATGCAAGCGGTCCACATCTGGTGATCAACAGCCCTCGACAAGAAGTCGTGAAAAGTGTTGCCTGGTCAAACCAGTCTGGCACTGCCTCCGTGATCTGGACGGAGCCCTTGAGGTCATCTAGAAGAGACTCCAAAGCGGCCAATGGCACATCAGAGTAGGACATTGGGACTTGACATATCCTTGGCCATCTTCCTTCAATGGCTTGAACAGGAGGTTCCACCTTGGACCTGAGTTCTTGGACTGCCAGTGGTGCTGGCTTCCCGTACTTCTGGGACTTACGCTCTGAGCACTCCGGATGCACTGGGTTGTGTGATTGCTGCTTTTCAGAGTGACGGCCACTTTCTTGATAAAATCTTTCAGCCAGGGTCAATCAATTATTTAGGGTTGGGACTCCAGCCTTTTCAGTAGGGTTGGTTGGGCTTTCAGAACCACACATATATTTTTGTTAAGCCTTAGGTAACTTGGGCATTTTTTGAAACATGTTTAAAATGGATGTTTTTTCCCCTGATACACATTACCTCCTGTGACACCAGTTTAATTTGTTACCGGGGCACAGCCAAAGGCACTTGTTTATGTTATGAATATATGCTTCCGTAACCGTAACCTGTTCATCAATGCCCGAGAAGTTTGACCAACACATATGTTTTGTTTGTTGCAGGTTAAACATGTTAAAAGATAGTTCAGGTTATTGTGCTTACAGGAGTTGTGTTTGAGATGTTAGAAACATTTAACTGTCATGTGCAACATTCAAATTTTGTGAAGTATAAATGCAAAGAATGAATTGTTGGCAAAGATGACACCCTCTGTCTCAATCAGTTGTTCTGCATGGTTTCTTGTAGGCATCACTTATCCTGTATAAGTTCCATCCACAAAGGTCTCAGTTATAAACTCCAACAAGTGAGCTGCTTGTATGATTGGCAGTCTCTGCCTCCATTTGAGCCCCAGTTATAGCAGCCAGTCGCAATTCCTTTCAACCAATCAGCACCCAGTGGGGAAGCTGCATCTAAACATGAATGACAGACAGCAAGGCTTGGGTCAAGGTACCTTGTTTTTGTAATCTCTAAGATTAAAAAATTCACAGAAGATTCAAATGCAAGACCGGTAAGAGTGATCAACAGGTCAGGGACTCAGGATTTAAGGTAGGAGTCACAAGAAACCAAGGCTACACGTAGGGTGTAATTCCCATTGAAAGAAGCATTTTTCTTTGCAAGCCTTGTTCTTGACAGCAACAGAGGGACCATGCATAAACTTTGTATCAAAACTGCTTTCTCAAATTTGCTTACAAAAAACATGAAGACTTGAAATTTGTTCCAATCTCATGTCAGTACATGTATCAACTAAAAAAATTGGTTATTTTTAACTTTTTTTCAGATTTTTCAGGAGAGCCATTCAAATGCCATAACCTTTGATGTTTGAATGGGATACCATCTTCTCAGTTTCAAAGGCTTGTAACTCCAAAATGATGAAAAAAAAACAAAAACAAAAACAAAAAAAGAGAGAGAGAGACCCATATTTTCAGGTACACATATTCAATCTGTATTTCCAAAATAATTTTTCAAAGTGAGCCATAAATTAAAAAGGAGATGTGGCTTTCATGTGAAATTGACAAGAAAATTTTGTGTTATTGTTGTATAAAAACAAAAAGCCTGATCATTGCTGACAGTACAAAATACAGGATCCTCAGTTTGTTAGCTTTCAGAAAATATGTATGTACCTTGTACCACTTTCCATGAGAATTAATTCTTTACATGGTTGGATGATTTGTCAACCCATGTCATTATGTATCATACATCCTTAATTTAATTTACATAATGAAGTCATGACATAAAAGTACTCAAGGTCACAAAGTAGGGTGAAATGATACCTACCTACCTACGCACCCCCCCCCACACACACACACGCACGCGCGTGCACACACACACACACGCACGCACGCACGCACACGCGCACAAACACACACACACACACACACTGAATGCTATGAAGGAGGTATAATTTATGATCCTTAAACCAGACCTCAGCATGTAAATCTATCATATAAATTATGTCGAGCAAAGTGATCAGAGGATGAAAACAAGGCAAAAGATATTTGGGGTGGTTTTATACTCCTGGCCTCTTAACAGACTAAAATATGTTGAAAATGTATTGGGACACCATTAACTGCAAAAAAAATGTTCACAGATTTTTTTTTTGCAGTCGACTGTTTGGGAGGGGTAGGGCTTACAAACTTTATAAACTTTAAATTAAAATTATTTTCACAAATAGCACGTTCTGTCTGTACATACATTTAGTATCATAAGTAAAGGCATAGATCGTGGCTAACTGTCAGGTTAATGTTTTAGCTGACCGTTCTTAAATTAAGTGATGGAATTCATGTGGCTCAGAGGTACACAAATGTGCTGGGAAGGGAAAAAAGAGAGATTCCCCAGAAGTGAACCACATGAGTGTGTTATGTTCCCGGAATGTAATGGGCCCATGGGATTTGCATGCGAACTAAAATTGTTTCCTTATGCATAAGAATTGTATCCATGCAACTGCATGAAAATGAATTTTGAGCTACTCTTAACCCTTAAAGTGCTAATCACTGCTGCATGTGCATGTACTTGTTTTTTCATTAGTGTTAAACATATAATGGTTAAAAGATTCAAATTCCTCATAAGGATACCTTTCATTGAAATACCAGCAAACCTAGTCTATAGCAAAAAGTGGTCTTAGTCAACAGCTAGCTTTCCCCGGGACACTTTGCATGCAATGTGCCCCGAGAAAAGCTGTTGACTCAATCTTAAATCAGCACTTTAAGGGTTAAATGACATATCTGTCATCATTACTTTCATGCGTGGTCTTGTTTACATGGGGTAGAATATGCCCATAAACCAGCTAGTTGGTTGTATTTTTCACGTGATTGTGTGACTGTCCAAAATATTACCCCCTGTCAATGATTCAGCACATGGTCTAGTTTTGTTTTGCTATATATATTCTCTGTACAGACCACATAGATAAGTTGTATCTAAATTTCTTTCATTGTAATATTTCCCTGTCACTGAGGACCACCTGTTTAAAAACAATGCTATTTTGTGTTCTCTGTTTGTTTATGTATACTGCTGTCAAGATGGGGATCACTGTACATATTATGTACTGTGTCAAGTGTACAGGATTGACACATTATGGCAGGCCCATGGACGTCTTATTATATTTGGCTGACAGCTTGCAATGTTATATCACCAAGACCAATGGGAAAAGTTTAATCCCAAGGCACTGCATTAACGTCCATAGGCAGCTCTGATCTGTCATTGTGCCCAGAGAAGGACAGCTTGTGGTGGGGAGGAAATACATAGCACTCAGCGGACTACTGCCGTTTCCTTGGCTTAGGTCTAGATCAATACTGCCTCAAGTTCACTTTGCAGATAACTTGCTTTCCTGTCTGCATGAAGCTTGTAGCTGGTTGACATACAGGGATTAAGGAGTCTTGTTATTGGCTGTCAAGCCTACAATAAGACAGTCTGAATGTTCAACACAGTTCCATTGTCTCTTGTCTGGCTCTTCAAAATCTGATCAAGCAGTTTTTCATTCACAGGCCTGACTCTGTGGAAACCAAAACTATCAAGGGACTCCGAATCAAGCTTTAGATTTCTTGCGGTTCTTCATGTGGTGCAGTTGGAGCAGTTATGATCAGCAACAGCAGAAGAATGTGGTAAGTTTTCTTAACTTCTTTTCTTTGAAATTAGCCATGTTGCTTTTGATCTGTTATTTCAAAGGATGATAATTTCTCTTCCCTAAGGCACATACAGATTTGCTGCCAATGTGATATCAAATTCACAGGCACTGACAGTTTCAGTTTAGTTTTTTTTTGGGGGGGGGGGTGTTTTTGTTTTTTTGTTTTTGTTTTTTTGTTTTTTTTTTTGTTTTGGTTTTTGGTCTGTTTGTTTTGTTTTTTGTTTCTTCTTAACTTTACAAAACATTGTGTCAGTGCAGTACTCTAGGAAACCTCTCATTGGCAGACAGATGGAGATAGTTTTTGTGGTGGGTAGTTTATAAATTAGTGCACCATTGAGGCTTAATTGCCAGTCAGGTGACAAGTGAACAGTTACACAACATAATGAAGTGCCACAAATGTAATTCTATGAGTGCCAATAAATGCCTGGTGTTTTTTCTTACATGATATACCCATATCAATCTTTGAAAAGAAAAATAATATTTTGCTTCATTGAAGACATTGAATCATCAGTGCAGCCATGATTTGTAATGCTTCCCTCAGTGGACTATGAGACTTAAAGTGTCATAAGACACAGCATTTAATGTAAATTTTCCATGGAATAAAGACTGCAGCACAATCTCCTTTGGCACCAGAGAGTCACTCCAATTGACTGCAATTCTGCGTCCTGCTCTTTTTGCAAAATCTATTATTTGAAAAATCCCATATAATTTTTACAAATGGTGTACTTTGTACAGAATACATTTTAACCAAAAATGTACAATAACTTTCAAATGCATATATATGTAAATACACACATATATATACGGTTCATGTGATTTATGATTTATTATCTGCTGTACATGATATAACTTTGTCTCTTCCCCCATTATTTATAGCTTTTACAGCTAGCAGTTGGAAAAAAGGTGGAAAGGTTTCAAAATGATGATTGGGACATTTGTTTTTACCTCTCAGCCTGTGAGGTCAAAGCGTATTGTTACATGTACATCCGCCATCCATCTGTTTGTGTGTGTCTGCCTATTCATCACTTGTTACCACTGCAACTCTTCACCAGAAGCAGCTGGCCCTCTTAATTTCACATGAGCCAAACAATTTATAGTGTTTCAGAAGCTTTAAACTTACAGAAATTGACACATACTTTCATTTGGAACTGTAACATTTGACCTTGAGGAACCTTGAAAGGTCAAGTGAAGGTCATAGCATGATATTGGCTTATGTTGGAAAATGGTTTATTTTAGGACCATGGTTACCATTAAACATGAATAGGAAATGACACATGTGCTTTCATATGTTGCTGTCGCATTTGACCTTGAGTGACCTTGACAGGTCAAATCAGTGTCAAGGGCATTATGTTGGCTCATACCTGGAAAACAATGCTACTGTATTTTGGACCTTGGTTATTGTTGCACATGGATGGGAAATGACACGCACTTCATTTGGAACCTTCCTTTTGGTCTTGAGCAACCATGAAATGTCAATTAAATCAAGGAGTGGGGCATAATTATGCCCCCCTTCGAAGAAGGTGGGGCATATAGCGTTGCACATGTCGGTCGGTCTGTCGGTCGGTCTGTCAGTCGGTCTGTCGGTCGGTAGACTGTGGTTTCCGCACAATAACTCAAGAAGTTTTTAAGCTAGGACTTTGATACTGTGTAGATGTATCATTCTAAACAAAAGCTAGGCGAAGTTTGAAGATGGGTGACCTTGACCTAATTTTCAAGGTCACAGTGGTACCTGAGTTAACTTTGGTTTCTGCACAATAACTGAAGAGGTTTTTAAGCTAGGACTTTTATATTACACAGGATTATAGTCCATATTAGGGGCTAGGCGAAGTTTGAAGATGGATGACCTTGACCTCATTTTAAAGGTTACAGAGCCACTTTACTGAATATGGTTTCATGCTTTCTGCATGATAACTTATACCTTGGAGCTAGAACTTTTATATTGCACAGCTTTATGGTTCTCTGTAAGGGCTAGATTGATTTTGAAGATGGGTGACCTTGACCCAGTTTTCAGGGTCACAGAGAGATTGTAGAATTCCTGTGGTTGCCGCACAATAACTCAAGAAGTTTTTGAGGTAGGACTTTGATACTGTGTAGATGTATCATTCTAATCAAAAGCTAGGCGAAGTTTGAAGATGGGTGACCTTGACCTAATTTTCAAGGTCACAGTGGTACCTGAGTTAACTTTGGTTTCTGCACAATAACTGAAGAGGTTTTTAAGCTAGGACTTATAGATTGCACAGAATTATAGTCCATATTAGGGGCTAGGCGAAGTTTGAAGATGGATGACCTTGACCTCATTTTAAAGGTCACAGAGCCATTTTACTGAATATGGTTTGATGCTTCCTGTGGTTTCTGCACAATAACGCAAGAAGTTTTTAAGTCAGGACTGGGATACTTTACAGGTCTATAGTTCTTGCTAAGGGCTAGAAGAAGCTTAAAGTTTGGTGACCTTGATTTAATTTCCAAGGTCACGTTGGTACCTGAGTTGGTTTCCACATGATAACTGAAGAGGTTTTTAAACTAGGACTTTTATATTCCACTGGATAATTGTCCGTATTCAGGTGTAGGTCAAGTTTGAAGATGGGTGACCTTGACCTAATTTCAAAGGTCACAGAGCCATTTGGTTGAATACTGTTTCTGCATGATAACTTGCATTTTAGAGGTAGCACTTTTATATTGCACAGCTTTATGGTTGCCTATAAGGGCTAGTTTGAGTTTGTAGATGGGTGACCTTGACCCAGTTTTGAGGGTCACACACAGACAGTAGACTGCCTTTTTTGTTTTTTGCACAATTACTGAAGAAGGTCAAGTGAAAATGAGTGACCGTGCCATAATTTCCAAGGTCATAAAGCCACTTTGCTGAATATGGTTTCTAAATGATGACTAATTTTTCAGCTATAACTTTTATATTGCCCAGGTTTTTAGTCGTTTTTTAAGGGCTAGGTTAAAGTATAAAGATATGTGACATTGATGGATGATCAACCTTCACTAATTTTGTAAGGTCACGAGTGCCCCTTCTACCACTATCAATAGGGTAGCGAGGGCAAGGGTAATGCGGGAGGGGGGGCATCTATGTTTTACAAACATATCTTGTTTTTGCATATATCTTGAAAACTGTGAATTCTGTGAGGATTGTTCCTGTTCAACATGAATAGACAATGATGTATGTGCTTTCATTTGGAGCTGTGACATTGACCTGTGGTGACCTACAAAAATACAATCAAAGTCAGTAGGTATCAATTTCTAGATTGAAAATTTGATGGGATGGTCATTACTGTGAATGGAGGGCATCAAGTAGTGAGAGAGACCGTTATGTGCCAATATCATAATTGAAAATCAGTCCAAGATGAAAACCGTCCAAATCTTGACGAGCCCATCAATATGAACATCACCAGACACAACAGCATGACCTAAATTTTCAGCAAGCACTGCATTATTCATTGAATATCTAAAGATGTTGAGCTGCCATATTGACAACATGAAAATGACAGTCAATCATGTAAAACAGAAGTGGACAACAGTTTTCAACAATGCCAGACAAACTGCACCAAACATCTGAGCAAACAAGAATCATCCATGAACAAAACCTGTCAGTCGTGAAACAAAGTTGAAATCGAGAAATCCAAGGTAGACATACCAACTTTATAATGATTTTATATATGTGAATGGATATGAAATGCAGTGTGAAGGAAAATATCTCTCTTTTGACTTGAGACAGGTAGCAACAAAAGTAAGTAGGATATTAAATGCTGTGCAGAAGGTTTTTGAAAGTTTTCAATTCAGACCAGAGGTGACCTGCATTTATAAGCTGGTCTGCACAACAATGATTTACAGAATGATTGCATGTTAAAATTAAGGATCAAATATAAAAATATAAGTATTGGATAAAGAATAATAGATAGAATCTAACATAGTGATCACAGATTAATGTACCCAACAATTTTTAACATTTTACATGTGACAATAATTTACATGCTTTTATATAGGCCTAATTGTTGGCAAGACAGTAATAAGTTTACAAATTTCAATGAATAAACATAAATTCAGTTTATTAATGACTATACTCTGTCATTAATAAGACTTTTTCAAACTCAGCCAAACTGTATTGTAGAGGCAAAAAGCGAAGGTTGTCAGATAAGGTATCGAAATAATTGCCACACAGAAATTTTCACCATACTGTTTAGGGTATATGGGATTAGAAGCAATTAGTCAGTTGAGTGGTACAGTGTCATGTTGTTTCCTGTATAAGAGTCATGTTACCTGGTGCAGTGGTCTCAGTGGTTCTGAAAAGATGGTGTCAGGCTGGACAAGATGTACTCTATTGTACTCTATTGTACTCTATTGTACTGTGGGCACTCCTCATGACTCTCCAGGGAGCAAGTGCATTCTTCTCTCAAGTTGATGAAAGAAACATCAGGGTGAAAAATGTCAGTCTTACTGGGGAATATTCTATCAAAATATTCATCCTATATACCAAGTAATTTATACTCAGGAGAATTGAATGGACTCAGGTTTACCACTAGGTGGTGCCAGGGGGTTTGTGGTCACAGGAAGTTACAGAAGTGACTTGCAAGCAGGAGGAGTTCACAGTATCTATACATTATTTGTCCCTCGTTATTTCTTCAAGTAGCCCCCAGTAAACTGACTAAAAATGACTGGAGGTAAAATCTCAATAATTTCCATTATTTCAGAGTAAATATTCAGAACAGATTTGAATGAAACTTTTAGATGAGCCCTTTTAGAATTGATGAGCTCCATCAGAATATATGTAGCATTCCCCAGGTCAACAGCAGTCCTTGGGACAGCAAGTCAATGGCAGGGCAATAGCTGCCCTTGGGCCAGCAGGTCGACAGCAGTCCCTGGGAGAGCAGTTCCATGACAGCCCTTGAGCCAGCAGGTCAACAGCAGTCCTTGGGACAGCAGGTTAATAACAGTTCTTGGGCCAGCATGTCAACAGCAGTCCCTGGACAGCAGGTTAATTAGTCCTTAGACTAGCAGGTCAACAGTAGTCCTTGGGACAGCAGGTCAACAGCAGTTCCTGATACAGCAGGTTAATAACAGTCCTTGGGCCAGCAGGGCAACAGCAGTCCTTGGGACAGCAGATCAATAGCCATCCTTGGGACAGCAGGTCAACAGCAGTCCTTGGGTCAGCATATATAGGTGCTGACTGGCCAGCCTGCCCTCAGGGATGTGGTTCAGTTTTAATATTAGGGGGGAAAGGTTATGATGTGAATGACTGTTCATCATAAAATGAATGCCAAACAAGACACAATTTAGCACAACCCTCTGTATTAGCATCTTCTATTTTGTATGAATGGATGCAACTATGGATATTGTCAGCTCACCTAGTTCCGATATGCTTCTATTTCCTATGATTCATTAGAGCTTTACTAAATGACACTCGTAAGCAAATTTTTGTCACAAATTTAAAGACTGCTAAATGGACAATCATCAGAATACCTCTTTTTTCATGTTTTTTAGTATTTAAGGATATCAATCAATAATTCAACAAAAACCAAATTTCATACAGCAAGTGTTTTAAAATACATGAAAGGAAAGGTTTACAACTTGGGAAAATATTTTCAACTGCATTTTAAGAGAAGTGTGATCTTTCACAGCACCTGAAAAGAGGCCTATTGGAAATACAATGTAGGAGATGGAAGGTTTACAAGTGCTATCTTGCTATTATTGTGTCTAGGATAGCTAACTGAGCAACCGTGCTGTGAGATCATGAAAAAGTTGGATAATTTTCTCTGTTAAATTTTATGCATTTATTTATTCTCCAAATTTATCACCTTTAATTAGCGCCCCCCCCCCCCCCCCCCGGACTAGAGGTTTGCACCATATCCTTCTATTCACCCTTCCTTCTATGCATGTCCTTGTAACGAAAAAAAAAAAACAAACAAACTGACGTGAATATCAAACAAAGATTATGGCTTCAATGCCTTTATGGACATTCAGAAATTTCATGTTGTCAGTAAAATTTTAATTCTGTGATCAAGTGTATTCTTTTGCCTAAAAACTGCATGTAGTAGGAAGAATATTTTACTATTATTGCCATTGTCAAAACAAAAAAATCATTTTCATTTATTGTGTTCCTCCAAGTAAAGGTCTCTGTTCTAGGGTCTTATTTGTCAGCTTGGACTCTAAATGACAAAAAACAAAAAACAAACAATCAAAAAAAAAAAAAAAAAGACTGAAAGAACAAGTCTTTATTTTTTTCACACTTTTTTTTACCTGTAATGTTGGGTTCTAGATTGAAGGTGCATTGTTAGTATTACAAGTGCCCCAGGCATATATAGGGAGCAGTATGGTAATTAGACAAAGTAAATGAAAGTTATTTAGCTTAGTTAACCAAGGCAAGTTTATGGCTGAATTAGTTAATGACTGTGAAATTATTGATGCTTATGTCCCATTCATGCATTAATCTGTTGTAATCCATGCATCAGAACTACATTATATATGTTCCCTCAGATACAGTTTGTCAGCTGTTGTGTCTGAGAACATCAATTAATCAATTTATTATGTATATTTGGTGTGCATTATCTACTTAAGCTTGTGACCAGACAGGCTTTCCTGTGTGTTTAACACTTTCCTGCTCAAATCATTGAAAAGTGCCTATAGGAAAATTAAAGCCTGCTGTAATGTTCATACTTAAATTTCAAGTTAACATGTGTGCAGATAATTGTAGATAAAACCTGCCATGATGATTCATCTCATGTCAGCAACACTCTAGACTGGCTGCAGTTGAGTTCGCAGTTAGTTTTTTTTTTTTTTTCCCCCATTCATGTCCATGCTGTCTTACTGCTGCCAAATACTGACCAGAGAGCCGCGAATATTAATCTTCGAATACTGACCAGTGAGCTGGCAAAGCCGGCGAACTCGACTGGTAGGATCCGGATGGTTACAGCCGCGGCCAACAGATGGCACGCTACCGCCTGAAATCTGAGACAGCAATCCCCCAGGGACAACCACCAATGAGAAGCCCTGCATATGGTCTCAGACAAGTTCCAAAAGGGTGACCTTGACCCAATTTCCAATTTGACTTAGGGCTTTCATATTGCACTTGATTATGGACCTGCAAAAAATCTGGGACGCAAACGAGTTCAAAGATGGGTGACCATGATCCTATACCCAAGGTCACAGAGCCATTTTTGTGAATTTGGTTTTCACAAGACAACTTGAAAAGTTTGAGGCTCTTTGGTTTTCACGCGATGACTTTAAAATTGTGTTGCATAGGGCTTTTGTATTGTGCATGCTTATAGGCCTTTATAAGGTCTGAAATGAGTTCAAAGATGGGAGACCCTGACCCAATTCCCAAGGTTACAGAGCCATTTTTATCCCCTGCCCACGAAGTGGGGGAGGGGATGTGGTAATGGGCACCGTCCATGTGTCCGTCCGTCCTTCCGTCTGTCCCAAACAAATTTTGTCCGGCCCATATCTTCTACATTATTAATGCTACCTCTTCGAATTTTTTATGGTGGGTAGACCTTAGGTAGTAGGTGTGCATAGGCATTGTTTTGTGTGGCTAATTACTTGCATTATTAATTAACAAAGTTCGTTAAGCAAGACAAATTTTGTCCGAGCCATATCTACTAAAGTATTAATGCTAGCCCTTTGAATTTTTTATGGTGGGTAGACCTTAGGTAGTAGGTGTGCATAGGCATTGTTTTCTGTGGCTAATTACTTCCATTAATTAATTAATTAATTTACAAAGTTCATTAAGCAAGCTCAAGATGCAATACAGGGGCAGAGATCTAGCAATCTCTAATTGCGTTTTAATGTCGTGACATCAGTTCTTTTGACTGAGACTTACTAAGAGTTTCAACATGTTTTAGGCTTTTTTCAGAACGTGAGAATCTGGCAGACAGTATGTCCACTTCATGTTATGTATAAGCCATAGTGTACACTTAGCATGATACCATAGTCTTTGTGAAATCACAGTAATTCCAATATAAAGCCATGCAGTGAACACCTTACGGTGTGTATAAACCAGAGTGCTTCCACTGTGTAATGTGCATGCATGAACATAGCCACAATGTTTCCGCTGAGGTTGTGCATATACATATATAAGAGTGTTAAGCTTAAGTAACAAACTCCTATTGTGTACTTATCGCATCAGCTTTTCCCAGCCATTACTTTAGAACAGAAATATATGTCCAGAGGGTGAAAGGGTGACATTGTTTCTAACTTAATTGTACTGAATGGCTGCATGTGTACACGTTATCTGGGGCTCAAACCACTAAGTTCATGTTGTAAATATTGTACATGTATACTGAGTCCTTCATACAATAGTAATTTATAGGTGGCGAACAGGCACCTGTACTGCCCTACTGAGTTACATGTATGTTGTTTCATTCTGCCCTTCCAAGGTTTCAAGTGGTGTCAGTCTGTCCTGCAAGGCGGCTGCTGTGGCTGCATGAAGACATTATCAGTGATTATTAGATTGGGGGAGGATTGGTAACAGTGGGCCAGTTTGATAAGTGCCACTGACAAGGCGTATTTACCATTCACATTGCACAGCCAGAGCCGGGTTATCACTCAAAAAAAGTCTTATGCAATTTGCAGCCATAATATTTGGCAATGGCAGTAGACTTTTCTCTGGTTTACTGGGAACCAGAGAAAATCGGCTTTAATTGAGGAGGCAAAGCCAAGGTATGTGCCGAGAGCAAATATTTTGTTCAGAAGCTGCAGATATGTATGCCTGTAAAGCTCTATTTCACCAAAGACGCCACCGCTCAGCTTTTTGCTGAAGGGTACGCGTCATCTCTGGATACACTCTGCGGAATCCTACCAATGAGTTACAGGTTGTGCTCCTTCACTGTCAGGCAAGACAGTTCTCTCTCATTGTGGTTTTATTATTTGTCAGTCATTGACAGAGTTGATCACATGATGGTGACAGCATGCTTGAAGGTTGCAGAAGTCTTAGCAAATTGGTTCAAAGTCCAACTGGGGTATAGATAGCATCTTTGCTTAAATGCCCTGTTGTTAACTAATGCTAATTTATCTGATAAGGACAGTCACTCTCCCAGTTTGGGGGGGGGGGGCTCATGATTGCTGCGACACATCTGGTGTTCAATCAAAATGCAATGGTCAGTCAGATTTTGGTCATCATATACACAGTGGCACTAGAAAGTCTTTTGACCAAAACCACGGCAGAGCCCCATGCAGTGTTACTGCAGTATGGTGTCACACCTGGGTATTGCACCACAGGTCATTTTGCTTGGATGGTTCATGCTCACCGCAGTAAAACCGCAGCAATCTTGATCACTGTAGGAAAACAGCGGCAGGATCACCAGTTTGATTTCACAGCACTTCATATTTATGCACTGCAAGGGCATTTACTAGTTTATATTGGTTGTTGTTCTGATGATCAGTGGTTTTATTTACGCCTACCCACTAGACTTTAAGCTGTTTCAAATAATTTGTCACTAGAATGTTCCCTCACACTTAATACATAAAGATACATAGCCCTAGATATGCAAAAGATGGGATCACACAATGCAAATGAGCAAGTAGAATCGTAGTACAATATGGTTGAATTAACAAAATGTTCAACCCCTAATATATATATATAAACTTGTGTAAATAAAATTATTTGACTTGATAATGCAAACTTTAATGAGTGCTAGTTTCATTGATAATGACTTAATGCAGTGGACTTATCATCAATGTTTTCAAATGTGCAACTCAAACTTTAAAGAAAGAAGCATTTAACTCATTCCATACCAGGCCCTGATTTATCTGTATTGTTACATAGATTTAAAAATAGCAAAATAGCAAAGACAAGATGTGTCTGGAGTCCGACAAGGATTGCTCACAGAAGTACAGATTACAGTGTGAGCTAGGACTCTGGTCTGTTACAAGTAATTTTGACTGTTTATACATGTCAAATCCATCACTAATTTCATCCTAATGCTAATTAATAGAGATGTTATTGCAATCAAATAGAGATGCCAGCAACCAACAGATGGAGAATATTCTTAATGCTCCTTTCTATTTTCTGAGAAATGGGAAGTCAAGTAAATCGGTTCATGCATGGGATTTAGGACAATATTTCATGAGAACAAATGGGGTGTTTCCATGGGAACTGGGATCTGTAACTTTTCTCCCTGCAACATCTGACGGGACAGGCTAGTGATATTAAATACATGTAACTAAATAAGCTGAATGATCGTACTTTTAAGTTGTCGTCTGTCATGATGCTTTGATACCTTATGGCTAGACTGAAAAAAAAAAAAAGCCAAAACAAGTAAAAAAACAAAACAAAGGAAACTATTTGAATCTGTCAAAATTACTGACAGACATTTGTTCAATAAATGTCAGCCAAACAAAAACATTACCACAAATGTAGATTCTTTGTTCAATAAGGTTAGTTTCTCAGTGCACTTGAAGAAAATTACTGCAGTGCATGCAGACCTAATCCGTCTCTTCTGTAATAACACTACAATGTATATACATGTCACATGTAGAGTTCCAGTTTCATCTTCATGACAATTAAATTTATATGGATACAAACTGTAAAACTACTCTTAGGCCTACACTGCAATTGACAGCAAATGGAGAATGCAATAGTATTTGTGCTGTACGAGTTGACAGTTTGTACTAAGTTATACTAGATATTAATTTAATGGATGAAGATTCTGACAATGAAATTTGATGACTTAAAATTTAATATTTTGCAAGAACCTGTATTTAACATATTTTGTTAACCAGCATGGAGGATAGTACCGATTAATTTTATGTAACCACTTACCTTGTTGGTTGCAGGTTATCAGAGTCTCCAGGTCTCCTGCCTCAGTGGGAGATCTCCTGCTTTTTATTACTTTTTTTTTTTACAAAGTTTCCCACCTCCCGCTTTTTATCACTTTTTGTACAAAGTTTCCCACTCTCCTGCTTTTTATTAAATGTCTTCCACTTTTTGTAAAATTATTTTAAAAAAGCAGCATTATTCCGTCTGTGGCTGTAAATTTGTACTGTTTTACCTCAGCTTACCAAGTTGGCTAATATCAACTCATTCCATACTATGGTCACAGGCCTTGGTCAGTGGTTCTGGCACTGCCTGGCAAGTCATGCTGCAGCTGCCCTTGCGGCAGCTGCAGCATGACTTGCCAGGCAGTGCCAGAACCACTGACTTAAAACTATAGGCATGTTAGTACTTGAACAAAAGCTCTTTTATTGGAGAATTTAAATATACGGAAAAATCAGGGACTGGTATGGAATGAGTTAATTAAGGCCCTGCTCAGTACATGTTTTTTTTTCATTGCCTGGTTTATCATGTGTCAACTGCCCTTGTAACAGCTAAATTATGACTAGCAAGGCAATGCAAAAGCCACTGACCTTAAACAAGACATGTTGGTATTTGATGGGAAGTTCTTTTCACAAGGAATTTGAGTGCATTTCTCATTGGATTCTGTGCAGGCGGTAACATGCCGTCAGTATCATAGGGTTTAATGTGGTAGCTTTTACCTATGGCAATTAAGCCAGTCCTGATGCCATCCCACCGGAGCTTCCTGGGCTAGCCATTTAATTGCTTGGATCTGGTCCTGCATACTCCTGTAGATAACAGCAAATGACCATTTCTGGTACCTGTCGGGCTTTAATTCAGCATATGGATGCCAAAATGCTGCTGATTTCACTTGAATCCAGCTTGAATTCGCTGGGATTTGAGCCAAACTGTTGGTATGCAGCCATAAATGTCATGGCACGTGTATACTCTTCAAAGTCAGTCAAGGTTATGTTTAGTTTTACGTTAAATTTATCATGCTAGGTCACAAATCCTGTAACTTTGTTGCCTTTCATTGTATGCACGGTAATCCCTCCTTTGAGAGACCACCTCATGTGACATTCAAGAAGTGGTCACATAAAGCAGGTGATCTCCCAAAAGAGGTTTAACTGTTTTACCACGTGCCCAGCAACTAACAGTTACTTTGAATTTCCATCTATGTTTCAAATGCAAACATGATTGATGTACACTAATTTTTTATTAGACCCCATTCCATCTTGTAGTCATGCATTTCATTGGTATTATAAACATTTTTGCCAGTCTTGTACAAAATAGCTGGGATTTACTTAACTGAAAAGGGGAATTTCAGGATGGTTATAAGTGGTCTTTTGGGATAATTTGGGTGGTCACTGGTCACATTCTGCAGGTGGTCTCCCAAAAGAGGTAAATTGTTTTTAGAATGTGCTTTTATACAGGGAAAATGGTCATACATGGCAGGGGGCCCCCCAAAAGAGGGACTACTGTATACACATACATGTACTAAGTCTCCTGCCTGGTGAGCGAAATGACTCCTATATTTCCATACATGTATGTTTGCAAAATTCCTTGCAACCTTACATTATGCACAATGCTTCAATTTCATGTGACAGAAAATCCCCAGAATATGATATTTGTCAGTCTGTGGCAACTGGCAAATTGTGAGTACATATTATGTGCTAGCATAACATAACTTTATATGGTAGCTTAATGTACTTGACTTTACATGCAGCTTAATGTATGTGATTTTACATGCTAGCTTAATGTGTCTTTACAAGCTAGCTTAATGTCCTTGACTTTACATGCTAGTTTAATGTCCATGACTCAACATGCTAGCATGATGTGACTTTACATGCAAGCACAGTGTGATCTGCCATGGCATGTATCATGTATATTGAGAATGTTGTGTGTTATTCTTTAACTAGCATCTCTAAAATATGCATCACTTCCTGGCAATAAAATTTTGCATGTACGCATGACTCAATTGCAGGAAAGTTTACAATACGCCAGCCACATTTTGCCAAAGCGAATTCACAACAATAGCAAGCCGGGGTATGATGTATGCATTTTTCAAACAACTCACACATTCTTTGTTGTAATTGTTGACTTGGCTTTTGTGCTTGGTGTTGCTGACAAGGATTATTTTATGCCAACCTTGATGATTTATTTGAAAGATCTGTACTGTTAGCTACATTTGAGGTATATCCACTGACACTGAATATGGGCCACTAGATGGGTCTCCCCTGGAGGTCACCAGGTGGCTGTTCTGTCAGATGTCCAGGTCATAGGGTCACAAAAATCTTCGATATCTCATCGCTGAAGTTCATTGTGTAGGTCGTTGGTGGCCTAAATCAATGTCCCAGGTCACCGGGTCACCTGTAAAGGACTCCCAGGTCACAAGTCAATGCATGCCCATCCAGGGACCCGTGCATCCACCGTGTCATTTCTTTGCCTTATGTTCCTTGTTCAAAACTAACAAAATGAACAAGATAAAGAAAGTTTTACAGAAATACTCACATGGAGATATCATTGAAGTCCCAGATTTCTGTTCACCTGTAGACACAGTTATAGGCACCTTTAATTGTTTGTGGCATATTAAGAATGCAGTCCCTCAAAAGATTTTGTGCTATTTTGACCTGAATTAGTTTGATAAAGAGTGAAAGAAGAACACCCTCTAGCACATGTTTACTTCAACTTTACTTATTTTGCTTGTTCTAAACTGGTTTGTAAGTTATATATATATGAGTGGCTGGCTGAGTGAATGGTTTTATGTTGCCCACCTATTCACAATAACTCAATCAGCTTTGTATGTTAGGCAGGAATGCACAACTCAACATTAAAATGCTGCATTGAGAACAGATCATATGCAATATACTGAATGCTGTGTTGATTATTTTTTCCATAAAACTTATCCCAAGAAAGAATGTTTATAAGTTTGCATTCCAGTGATTAAATTACTTGTACATCCTAAATAATCCCAGAATCAGTTGAAAACATCTGCAATTTTGGTCGTTTTATGTACTGAAGAAATTGAAACAGCCTGTTTATCAGCTACTTACTGAGTTCTGGATCCTGGTTTAATCCATTTTATGTACTACTTTTGGCATAACTGCTCATAAACATCATGGCTGTTCAGTGTCTATTGTTGCTGAGGCACCAACTTTACTGATAATGCTGGAGATAGTCTATCTTTTTGTCAGCTCTTACAATCTCTCAATTTTACAGTCTTATCGTCTTGTTGGCTCTGACAATCTCAATTTTACAGTCACATGCTTTCATGTCATTGTTCTCCATATAAAATGGATGGAACCATCACTTGGTGCCCCATGCTGTGATTGAGTGAACAAGTGTACCAGGGCTGGGATATGTGGAGCCTGCATCTTGTCACACTGCCACATCACGCTTTAATGCTGTAGCTGTCTTGCTTGATACCTCTGATTGCCAGCCACACTATATTTATGTGGAAAAAGGTATAACCATAGACAAAAAGTTGTCACAGTAATTATATACATGTATGTGCACTGTTTTGCAGCTATTGAGTGCCAATAAAATATGCCACTTTCCCACAGATAGGCCTGATGTTAACCCTTTCGTGTTTACAACGCTGAGTCAACAGCTGTCTGTCTATACAGTAGTGCCAGTTAGGTGCATTACCACCACAAGGAAAGCTGTTGGTCTGGGGTATGCTATCATGTTGTACAATTTTCAAAAACAATTTTGCGTTATCAAGAAATTTAACCTATTCTTGGTCAAAGTACAACTGAGTCAATAGCTTTCCTTGGCATGGGTTGGGTGCACCTGTGCCAAGGAAAGCTATTGACCTTAGGGCATGCCATCCCTGAATGGTCTCACATACAAATCTCAGCAAAGATGTTTTGTGGTAATGAGAAACTTGGGTAAAATGTCAGCAGACGACAATTCATATCTGGGCTCTTTTGCACAATTTGAGTGGGAATTAAAAAACATGACAGCAGGCGACATGCAGGTGTTGTGGGGAGATTGCGGAGATTTAGAGTGAGAAAGAGTTAATATGATATGGCAGTGGCCTCAGTGGGGCTGGTAAAGCTTATCACCCTCTCACCAGCAGCACTGACAGGGGTCCCTGGGGCTGGCATAGCATGACAACATAGTCATAGAGGGTAATTGCTTAATTGGTAACAACAACATCTGTTCCACCACAAGCAGTCAAAATTGGTGGTTGCACCCATGGGTAATAGCCCAGCTTGCCACACTTTGCATGCATTGCACTGATGGACCAGGGAACACACCTGTCTGATGAGCCCACATCCTGGATAGATGGAGCACCTGTTAGCAGTGAATATGTGCCATGCATGGCCAGATGAATGGTTGGCTTGGCAGCAACATGCTTGCCTGTCACTCTGTGACCAAGGTTCGATTCTCACCTCAGGAAACAAGTGGAAAGAGTGTCTGCTACTCTGACTGTGCAGGACCTGGGTTCGATTCCTGGCCCTGGAAGCAAGTGGAAAGAGTTCCTGCCACTCTGGCTGTGGGCAGTGGGGTTCTATAAGTCCTTTTTCTTTTCCTCCAACTCACAATTACATGTAGGTAGGAAATTAAAATATATGCCAACATCTGTGCCATTGCGAGTGATCAATATAGACTTAGCCTGCTTCATAATCCATGTAAAACATACAGGTCCATACTTTTTGTAATGATTGTATGGGATGCACATTAAAGAGATATCAGACCAGTGAGGCTGAGTGTATACTTGAGAAAGACAAAAAAAAGCCTCACAAATCTTTGTAGATTACAGCTGGCAGACAGCCAAAAGGACCTGTGGTTTGCTTGGTAGTCTTCTCTGCTTGGAAGAAAGTTCAAGACCACAGACCATGTATGCATATTCTATTAACTTCCTGGATGTCATACACTATTCGTCTTTTTTCTGCAGAGAGGATCTGGACTTTTGAAAGTATATAAAAGCCCCCAGTATCTAGCTAGCATACCATTTTAATCAGGCAAGTAATCTGCTGTGATCTACATATGTTCTTATGTTTCAAGGCATTCTGATTGGTTGTTCTTGCTGTCCATGATGTTACTGTAGTGATCAGGCTCATTCCCAATAAAATACGTGTATAAAACTTTCCTGCTCAAACTGCCGAAAAGTACCAAGATGTAAATTGTAATCTGCATTATTGATGTGTACAACCTCAAAACTCATTCCTTGTATATTATGCTGTACATTAAATTGTGTTGTATTTGCGTCTTTTTGCCCAGAACCACTTCCTAGTAGTCATTACCCTATTCCGCAGTCCGAACTCTTTACTCTCCATAAGCTAACCTGTCCCTGTCTAACCTATATACATGTGGAATTACTATTGTCCATATTGCACACGTTCCTCTGTAAAATTTTGACATAGGCTGTATCAGCCCAAATGAATTAAAGGGTCTTCAGCGGGTAACTACCCAACATGTTTCGTGTTGTTTCATTCCTGTTATATACTATATGTATGTACACTGTATTTTTTTTCCTGTTATATACTACATGTATGTACACTGTATATATCCTGACTTCTACTCATGTACCCCAAAGGGGTTTTGAGAAATAAACATTCATTCATAAGGGGTGTTACTTAAGTTTTTCTTGTCATTAGAAAACATTTTTGTACAAGTTTTATGTATATAAGGCCTATCATGATGGCATGTGGAAGGTCAATGGCTTATTTGGCACTGGTTGGGCACATTGCACCCAAAGCTGTTGACTCTTATTGTTATTCTGACTAGGAAAGGGTTAAAGGCTCTTTATGCATGTGATGATATGATCAATATTTCACTTCACATCAACCAACTGCTAATGCAAATAAGAATATTTGAACTTGTGACAGTTATTGTCTACAAAACATCATTGGATTTGTTGAATATATACATGTACCATGCTATACTTGTACAGTGTACATGTAGGTTGAAGATATATAGGTGCAACAATGGTGCATATGCAAAATATCTGTATTATCACTGCCTGACATTTTCTATAAAAATTATATCAATAAATGAAAATATAACTCCGGTGTACAAGTATACCTAACTTCTTTGCAGTAGTAGATTTCCGTTGTTGAGGAACTTTGCCACTTTATAAACAAGGGATACATTTCTTATGGCAACATTTTAATGAAAATTATGGATATCTACGATTTGAATGTCAGACACATTCAATTCAAATTCTAGATATCTAAAATATGAATTACAGCTGTCTTAGATATAACTTACAGGTACCCGAAAATCAATTTTACATACAATGTATCTTTAAAGATGGCAGAATTATACATATATTAAATTTAAGTTTAGATATCTATCGGGTGCATTTTTACAATTTATCCTGTGTTTCTTGAAGTCAAGAAGTCACTTCTTGATATTAATGATTCACATATTGATACCAAAAATATATTTCTTGATATCAAGAACTTGACTTTTTGATATCAGGAAGTTGAATCCTTATTTCACTAACAGTATGCAAAAAGGTAGGATGACTTATTGTCTAGGTATAAAAAGTCATCCAGTGCTATTTATCCAGTACTTTTTGATATCAAGATGTCTGCCTCTTGATATCAAGAATTCAGCAGCTTGTTATAAAGAAGTGGACTTTTTGATATCAAAAAGTACTGGATAAGTAGGGATAGGGTGCGCCATAGACATCTGTAAATCAATGTCAGATATCTAATATTATGATTATATATAGATATCTAAAGTCTTTTTCATGTACTTTAAAGATGCCCAATTATAAATATCTAAAGTTAAATTTGGTATCTGAAATTTAATTATACACATTTATAATTTATTTTACACATTTATAAATTATTTTTATATGGCTATAATTCAATTTTAGATATCTAATTTATTAAATTTAAATACTTGTAGTTCCAATTATAGATGTCTAATGTGTTGGTTAAATTTTAAAATGGCTTATTTGCCATAGTTCTGTCATATCTTTTACTGGTCAGTTGTATGTGTCAGTGAGCATCTTAATGATCATGATGATTGTCAATTGTAGATGTCAATTGTAGATTTTCATGTTATTTGTCTGTTATTTGAATAATGTTGGCAGATATACATGAGTATGTTCTAGAGCACATTATGTGATATTGTCTTTTATGCTTTCTTCCCTAGTCATCCAATTTAAAGAATGAAAAAGTGTATACCTACTTGTGGACAAAAATGCATCCTTCAATTGATAGTAAAACATATACCAGAAATTAAACTTTAAGAGTACATGGGCATTGCAGACAACAGTAGTGAAAGTCTGCAGCATCAGTCATAGCAGTGTGCTCAGTGCCAATCAATGGAATGTGTTTGTCACTTGTCCCTTCAGGACATAAAGGCCACGAGCAGTGCGGAAATGTTGTCATTTACTTATCAATGCCACTCTGTCCAGCATCAAAGGTTTGGTTTGTCGCAAGGCGTGCCGATTGTCACAGGTGAAGATACCGCCATCGATTGTGGCCATATTACAAGTTATCTTAATTAACTACACTGACTGATTACATTGCATGCACGTTTTGATATTGGCTGTTTAATGGTGATCAAACCACAGGCAGATTGCAAAGAAAATGCATGACTTTGTTTGCTGACTGCCTGAGAACTGGGTGTAGAATTAGACAGCTACATTATTAGTTGCTTAAGGAAGTCGGTAATGCATGCCCTGAAAAGACATGGTTGCAGATTTATAATCTTGCTGCTCTCAACAGAGCAATCAGAATTCATCCTCAGGCAATTCTTCTGAAGTTATTGTTTAATATAACTTGTGATATTTCTTAGTATTTAACAATGTCGGAAATATATTCACTTTGGATGAATAGGCATATTGATGTATCATTTTCGATTCACAGTGAAGACAAAACCAAGCTTCTGGCATCGTGAAGAAGAAGAAAATTCTGTTGGCAGAATGAGTTTTATTAAGTTCGCCAAAGAGGAAGGAAGAGGCTTCATGACTGGTTATACAAGATGACAGGAGAATGGAATCATTGAAAGATGGCTTGTGGACACTGAGACTCGGTCGCTCTGTGCCAGTCACCTGTCTAGCTGGCGGACGATCAAAGAAATATTGGCACACAACGTATAGCTGGGTCGTGTGCTATCATGTAAGAGAACAGACAGCTCTCAGCTTAACTGTTTGCTAAGTACAGCCAGCAAAAAGTACAAAAACACCATTTATTGCAAGAATGGGAGAAGCTTTCAAATGGTCATGTTTTAAGTGTCATATAACTGATTTTGTAGAAGCTTTATTGATTAAAGCTGTTGTTGTGGCCATTATGTGGTGTCACTGCCTGGAAGTCACCACAATCCACGTCCAATCATCTTGCCGCATCCTCTTGTGTCTTAAAAGTCGAGACAGCTGTCTGATGTCTACACTTAAAGGCTGAAAATCTTTCATTTATTTTTTTTCTTCAGGGATTTTTTTGTGTGAATGCGAATATTTGGAGAGATCTGTCAGTTTTCATGGTCTCCAGACAATTTGGTTGATTTGTGTTTCAAGGAGAACATATGGTAGTAGTACTACATAAAAAGCAAGAATTAGTATACAGAATTGTTCTTGTCAATATGGTTACTTTATTGTGAAATGCTCTCATGATTATGGTGAGCTTGTTTTTTTTTTAACAGCTTTAAAAAAATATGACCTTACTGGCATCTATATGAAGGCACAAAACGTCTGCCAATCTGACTTTTCATTAGAAAAAATATGAACCTGTTCTGCTGGCACTGAAAGCCTTTAAATTTGCAGAGATATTGCATCAAATTGTGATTCTTTAGACCTGAAACTTGAAGTTAAAGGACTGTTTTTTGTGTGTGAGTTAAGGCTGGCTGTCCCGGTGCCATAACAATATACATGATATACCGGACTTTTGGGATGAGACATGATAAAGTAAGGAACTCTCCATTGCAAATATCATCAGACTTGGAACATTCGTCTAAATATTTCACAATCATTCTCACCTGGTGTGCCTAGAATCAACATTTGCCAGATGTGTCATTATTTTGCAAGACACACATGAACTGCTTATTTTTCAACTTTCTATTCCTTTTGACAGCAAGATATAGTGTGGAAAAGACACTCATACCAATAAGACTAAAAATGCACATCCTCTAAAATTGGACATGGGCAAACATGATATGAGACTTAAATTACTTTTATGTGGTTGAAATCAGAGCCCATAAATATATATCAAACGGTTATGAATAAACTTGTGAAATATCTCTGTAATTTATGCCTCACTGCATGCTTGTAGATGTCCTGCCAGAAATAAAGAACCAGAAAGGTGCTCTTTGTGGTTTGGGGTGGTATGCCCATATCTCTTCCTGATCCCATTTAAAAATAAATTTTGGAAATGATTGTATGCTTAGACCCCTCTCTAATCCTGACCAAAAAAAAATGCTGCATTCTCTTTGAGACATGAACAAAGCATGCAGAAGGCACCCTACTAGGAGTAATCAGTCTTATCTGCCTAATTGATATATGGACATGCAGAAGGCACCCTTCTAGGAGTAACCAGTGTTATCTGCCTAATTAATATATGGACATGCAGAAGGCACCCTACTAGGAGTAACCAGGCTTATCTGCCCAATTAATACGTGGACATGCAGAAGGCACCCTACTAGGAGTAACCAGGCTTATCTGCCCAATTAATACATGGACATGCAGAAGGCACCCTACTAGAAGTAACCAGCCTTATCTGCCTAATGAATATGTGGACATGAACAAAGCATGCAGAAGGCACCCGACTTGGGGTAACCAGTGTTGTCTGCCTAATTAATATATGGACATGCAGAAGGCACCCTACTAGGAGTAACCAGTTTTGTCTGCCTAATTAATACATGGACATGCAGAAGGCACCCTACTAGAAGTAACCAGCCTTATCTGCCTAATGAATATGTGGACATGAACAAAGCATGCAGAAGGCACCCGACTTGGGGTAACCAGTCTTATCTGCCTAATTAATATACATGTATGCAAGCAGCAGGTAGCACTTGAAACTCTTGCATCTCTACCTTGGAATTACCTTGAAACCAGGGGTGAAGAGTCCTTACCACTTTCTATATTTGAATCCTCATGTAATATCTTTACAGATTTGAAACACACCACCAGTAACTTTGCAATTACAAGTATCGTTTTACAATTTTTCACACAAAAGGCAACATAGTTTTGAGAATTTTGCAGTGTCAAATATGTGCTTTTCATGTCTGTTACACTTAGCCTGTTGCCCTGGGATTAAGACAATATTTCAACAGCTCTCCTTGTCATGGGTAATGTTATCATGATAGCTGTCATGTACAATTTTCATTCAAATTATTTTGTTACTGTTAGACTTGGTCAAAAACATTGAAGCAGACGATATTTGACTGCTGGCCAGTTTTGGCTGGTTTCAGGGACATGGGGCTAAACTTTGAGGTTGGCACTGTTCATGAGTTTTTAAGGCTTCTTGTGGGATTGAAGACAGGTGTGAAATGTGTGTTTTTCCTAGATGCCTTTGGTGCCAAATCTTTTCATTTGGATGATTGAATGTATTACCTCAACAAAAGCAATTATGTGTGTATAAAATTTTTGTGCTTAATTGATAGTTTTTCATGAGCCACCGTACACATGTATGTAATTTTCTTGATTCCCTCAAATTATGTTGACATTGGAGTAAAATGACAGGAAGTAACTCACAGTAGAGACATTGACAAGTATGTGACCTTCTCTGTTGGTTGCAATGTTCATATTTTATCATTTTGCACAAAATACATAATAAAGGACCCACCCAGTGCAATATTATTCAGTTGTGGAGACAAAATAAAGGATCTTGAGCTTATCGTATTTATGCATGCAGCTAGCTGTATCATCCACCGGGACTGAATAGTAACCTTTGAGTTCCAGGTTAAATTAACCCTTTCCCCCTAAAACCGGCTGGTGGTCAAATGTCATCTGCTTCAGTGTTTTCAACTGATTTCAACAGCAATGAAAAACAATTTGACTGAGAATTGAAGATGAGACCTGTCAAGACAACATGACCCAGGTCAACAGCTTTCCTGGGCATGGGTTAGTGCCCAACCCATGCGGAGGAAAGCTGTTGACTCAGTCTTAATTCAAGGGGGAAAGGGTTAAGAGCTGAGTCAATGGCTTCCCTGAACAGTGCAGATCCGCACTTGCTCTTGGCATCCAACCTGCACCACTGAAGATAGCTTTTGACCTAAGGTATACCATCATGGTCTCATCTTCACTTCTCATTCAAAAGATTTTCCATTAACATTAAATGTACGTCAAAACTTCAAAACATATGACATTTAATATGTAGGCACTATTGGGCAGTTTAAATGGGAAAGTGTTAAAGTGTTGTAAGCACATGGTAGCTGTGTGGACCATGAAGCCATGAGGATGAACATACTACAGACAGGTGGGGATGACAGTAAGGCTGGCATGGATGACATGACCAGCCACCGGCAGCGTCCACATTTACATATGGTAGTTAAATACCATACAGATGTATATCAACACAGTTACCTGTTGGGGCTCCCCCCCGCCCCCTTCACATCAAAACAATATGTCTGCAAAGAGGCGTCCCTCATGAAACAAAAAGCAAGTCTGTAAGTACCGCCCTTAGGATCACGATGCCATTATCTGTCACATGAAGTCAAATCAGGTACATCTAGATGTCAAGTATACTATACTGAAAATAACAGCGACTCATAAACAACACATTATGAGCTGTCAGTGCGGGTTTGAAGCTATGCTCAGAGTAATTAAAAGGATGTGAAGTACACCAGACTGAAAATAAAAGTGGCTCATAAACAACACATTATGAGCTGTCAGTGTGCGTTTGAAGATACGAGAAACTGAGAAACTCAGAGTAATTGAAAGGATGTAGATTGTCATAAAGTTGAATTGGGAATCATGCACACTGACATATTTGATTTTAAAAACTGGCACATGGTGTTAACCCATCCTCTACTGAATAGTGACAGAGTTTGCTCTGCAAGCTGTCATAAAATGTACGTTGCAGAAGTGACTGAGCACTTCAGGTTTTATGGATATAATTTGACCATTAAGCAACGGAAGGCAAACCTGTGTGCCATTTTAACTCTTTCAGTGCCACATTTTGGTCTGAGTCAACAACTTTCCTCAGCTCGTTTTGGGGGCAATGTGCCCAAAGTGTGCCAAGGAAAGCTCAAAGCATGCCAAGGAAACTGTATACCTGGACTGTGATTACAGGCATGCTGCCACTTGAATGAAAGGTCTTTTTACAAGGAAACTGAGTCGAGAGCACTGATAATTGAAAGCAGTTTGTTTGTAGTTTGACTAAAGGCACAGTTGGCAGTGAAAGAGTTAAGAGGTATAACAGTGGAGGGTACCTGTAGGATGTGTTAACATATACTGAGTGACACATTTTAATTTGCTCTCATTTGAGCTCAGCATCTTTCCAGTCAGTTGAATTTTAGTGCAGATTGTGGTCCACCAACCATCTATCCATCCATCCATTGGTTTACCTTCAAATGTCCCCCCTTTTGTTGAAAACCTGTCCAAACTTGCCTATGCTGTACCTTGGTTTGGTTAGATCCAAATTTGTTCTAATGGTGATGTGGTCAGTTGCTTCAAAATTGCATATGCGATACGTCTGGGTACCGCAGACCTTAATTTGCTCAAAAGGTATACAGTTAAGCCCGCGTTAAACTTAACAGTCACCAAATGCATCAACCTTTTGCAACCTTTTTCCAACCATTTGAGTGAAAGGCAAACCTTTTTCAAACACTTTCCAAATCATTTCAAAACCATTTCATCTTAATGCATTAAAACCCTTTTTAAACACTTTTAAACCTTTCTTGAATGGTTAACAACCATTTCACACACTTTCTCAACTTTATTGATGAAAATGTTGAAATGGTTTGCAACGGTTTCAACCATTTGAAACCCTTTGTCAACCTTTTGCAAACATTTTACAACCTTTACAACCCCAGTACAACACTTTGCAACACAAAAAAGGTATTTGGCTGTTAATTTTTAGACAGGCTTAACTGTAGTGCTGTAATATGTCTTTTTGTGTTAAGCACAGCTGTGCTTTCACGATTCACATACTGTAGTTCTAGAAATTTTCACGCATGTTTAATTTTGCACAGACTCAGTTTTTCTTACATTACAGAATTTTCGCATATTTTGATTTCACACAATACAATGTAGGGGAATGCATGTACAATGCAACTTATTTTCGCACGTTAATTTCGCTCTTTGGGTGGTAGCGCGAAAAGCGCAAAATTGAATCGAGCGCAAAAATGTCTAGAACTACAGTATTCCACTTGTACTCTAAACCGTTCATGGGAGTGTACACTTGATAGTTTTGTACCAAGGTTGTTCATTAGGTGAGGATTCTATGGTTTTTTAAAAATTTATTTATGATGTAGATGTATATGTATTTTCCTTTATTATTTAGACTTATTGGTATGATCTTGAAACATACAAGAGATATATCTTGGATGGGCAGTTACTTTTTTCATGCCTTCTTGTTTTTGAGATGGCAAAGTGATGACTGAGACACATGTTTTAGCACTTCTCCAAATAAACTTCATTTCTTAATTTTGTACAAGTTGCTGAAGTGGACTGATTATATAATTAGCTGTTGCATGCAGAACTGTCATTGTGCCTTCCCTGTATATTTCACAACAGGGTTACAGTGAAAGTCTCCTCTTTCTACCAAGCTGAAAAGAAAGTGTTTAATGCTGTCAATTGTAAAGGTCTTAACAGAATAATGATGAAAGTGAATCAGGACAGATGAAAATGGAATAAGCATGTGGTCTGAGAGAGAGAGAGAGAGAGAGAGAGAGAGAGAGAGAGAGGAGAGAGAGAGAGAGAGAGAGAGAGAGAGAGAGAGAGAGAGAGAGAGAGAGAGAGAGAGAGAGAGAGAGAGAGAGAGAGAGAGAGAGAGAGAGAGAGAGAGAGAGAGAGAGAGAGAGAGAGAGAGAGAGAGAGAGAGATTTTTTTTTGTAAAGCTATACAGTATAGGTAGATCCATCACCCATGTGAATGCTGCCATCAGGCTCCCAGTATCAGTTCCAGTTGCACTCAAAATAAAGTGCACAATGCTGTTGTCTTAACTGTATCAGTACAAGAACAAGTGAAGGATTGCTTCTTTAATGTGCCAAAGCATCTCTGATTGGCAGAAGATTGTTGAAAAACAGGCTGGATGCAAAAAAAAAAAAAAAAAATCTTCTGCACTCTGATCATATTGTACGTTTAGTTTCCTTATATTATCTTCTTATTTCGACTGTAATGCTATAAACTTGACAACACATGTTTGAGCTGCTTTAATTTTTATGCCCACTTACCTTGTCATACATCCAAACACAGCCATATAAATGTACTCGTATGTGGGCGAGGGTGAATGCACATATACATTGTATAACAAACGATGGCGTTTATCCTTTGCTGCTTAGAGCCACACAGTCAACATCATGCCATATGCCAAGGAAAGTTGTTCCCCTGGAGCATGGAATCAGGACAGGTCTTATCTACAATTCTCAGCAAAAAATATTTTCTGTTTATATGTAATTTAACTGAAAAATGAGAAGTCACCATGGATGCCAATTTCAAGAACATTCTGCCTTCTATGAGTAAATTCCCTCACTTTTGCAGTATTTTTATTTTCACTAAGTTTGCTGGTGGCACTAAAATGAAAATACAATGAAAAAGTACTTGAATGAAAGTTGTATAAGGATCAATGTCCAAAATAGTGATGTAAAAACCGCAGTTGAATTTGGGAATTAAATGTAAATAAAATAAGTGCATTTACAGTGTATATATTAAGGGATTACAGCTGCTGTGGAGCCAGAAGGGTTAAGTGCAGGCTAGCCATGGCCAGACACCTGCCTTGTGCTGTGTGGGCCGCTTCAATAAACCAGTCACAGTAATCGTGTGGAAGCTCTCTCCATACAGGGCCCATGCACTGGTCAGGCTGCCTTTTCAGTGCATCTTTCCCGTATTGACCAGTCGTGCCGTGGCTTGCTTGTGTGATAGGAAGTAAAACATAAGTCAACTTGTCTTTCCCGTACCTACATGACATGGAGTCAATATGGGCAGGATGTCCCTATGTATAGGCCAAACAATGGCATTAATTTAACCCCTCATGCCCCAAGACTTGCTGCCTCCTTGCCCACACCCTTTTTGCTGTCTCACTCCATTAGTGTGGGTTACTACCAGCAGGGGTAGGTTGAATATAGTTGTTGATATCAATGGAGACAAAACTCAAAGCAAAGTATGGCAGTTTGGACATTGCTGACATTAATGTGATGGGCATATACACTGTATAGGAAACAAATAGGGCCATCTCTCAGGGAATTTTGTCAGCACAAAGGCAGAAGGTAAATATAGGACTTTTAACAGATTGTGTTTATCACTAAGGCAATCTGAAGATTAGAAGGTGAAGAACCATGACTCGAAGGAGCTGAGTGCTTGAGTGTGAGGCAAGTTTCACGCATGAAGAAGACCTTGCCGACAAGGAAGTTTCAAAACCACTTGCCAGGTCTTGAAAGTGAGGTTGCTATAATGCTGTACCATGCACAATCAGGTATACACACACAAAATGGTTGATTTCAATGGCTATACATTTTTATACGGCTGTCTTTAGCATTTCACTATTAGTGGTAGACTCTATCATGTCCAGCATGCAGTTGCATCTCAATTTTTTTTCTGACAGTTCTTATGGTATCTTGGCTCTGCCTGCAGAAAATATGCTATTAAGCCATCACAAATATTGCTTGGTCAGTAAAATATCTTTGAATATTTGTGCCCAAGCAAAGCATCAAGTTTTGAAAGGAGCAGGATTCATCCATTAAATTATAAGTTACGGATTGATTGGTAAAACTGTTTATGATTGCTGTATAAACAACTGGTACATCAGCGTCTTTGATCAGTAATATAATTGTGATAATTATATACACAAATGTCAAAATGACCTCCTGCTGGGTTGAATTAATTCCATAATGTTGATACAAAGAATTACTGACCACATATGGCTAAAATCATGTCTTACAATTTTCTTGTCTAGTGTCTCTGTTGCAGGCATTTAAAGGTGAAATCATTTGGTACAAAATGGCTTCATGATATTCTGACCTTCCTAACTATGAGAACAAAAAAATGACAGGAAAAATTTATCAGATTAATTTTAGTCACATATGTGACCTTTGACATACATTTATGATCAGGAGATTGATCATTTATACAGCACTTGCAATGAAAGTTTTATAACTTCTGGGATTTGGTCGAGTGGATATGTGCGTTTCCCATTTCAGCTAGGCAACTGGTGCCAAAGGTTGCAGGTTCGAGTCCCGCTCATTCCAAACATGAAATATAAGTTACATACCTTCAAAATCTGTTGACCATGCCCTCTCAAAAATATTTTGTATGGATGTATTTCATAGAGAATCTTACATGGATGAGACTGAGTTATTATTTTTCTCTCATGAAGGATCGTTGGTGGTGGGCAAAATCACGAGTAACCACAAATCAGTGATTTTCCACATCAACAACGATTCTGAGTGAGAGAAAACTAGTAACTCACTGTCCAGCCATGTAAGATTTTAATTATTTTATATTTAATTGGGTATTCATTGCAAAAAAAAATATGCCCTAGGCCTACTTTTAACACCGACTTTTTGTGCTCTGTTTGTTTATATTCTTGGATCTTGTTGTTGCATACTGTTGAGTTTATACATCTCCTGTAGACTGCATGGTTGGAAATGCGCCCCCCCCCCCCCCAAATAGTAAAACCCGTCATTGGAGACCACTTGTTATTGTCTCTCAAAATAAGTCCTATCTGACTGAAAGTATAAGCTGAAGAACACTAAATCTTGTTGACAAAGTTATAATGCAGACACTTGCATTGATGACCTGTGATCCCTGATATGTCAACATTCAGCATTGCTTCATACATGTTACACTTATTGCCATACCATAGATGAAAAATGTTTAGATGAATGGGGAAAAATTCCTATTTTTGTCTGTGTTTTATAACATGACTGAGTCATCATAAACCAGACTATTTATAGTATTGAAGTAATTGGTACGTGTGCACCACATTCATATCTTGATGTACTGCAATATACATGTAGTACCATATCACATCACAAAAATCTAAATTGCTATTTTTATGATAAATCTAAAATTTCAAAGGGAGATCAAAACACATATTGTGAAATTTTCTATTATCTTCATGACACAGATTTTTCTGATTTTAGTATAATGAAGTTAAAAAAGATCGGCCAAGATTTTGTGTTTTACATTTTTTCATTTTTAATTTTTTTTATGTATGTCTCCATGAGATTTTGTTTCTTTGTTTTTGTTTTCTGTTGAATTTTACCTCTTTCAGTGCCAATCATGACTAAAGTGGATCTACTTAAGTCAAGCTAGTCTGAATTTTCATTAGGATCCCAAATTCGCCTTCCTCATAAAAAGACCTTTCATTTAAGTACCAGCATGCCGATAGTCCTGTAGAGAATATCCCAGGTCAACAGCTTTTCGCTTAATGCGTGCCAAGAAAAGCTGTAGACTCAGTCCAAAATTTGGCACTGAAAGAGTTCATAATTAGCCTTCAAAAGTCTAATTCTGAAAACTCAAGACATAAGTGAATCAGGCCTTTAAAAAGCATGTTGATTATAGCCAAAGCTTTCATCAGTGCCTCCAATCCACATTGCTCCACCACTGAATCATGCATCCATGGGGAGTTGAGAACCAGAATGTGCAGGGTACGTATGCACTCATGTGGATTTTATCAGAAGTTACGGGATCTAAGTCTGGTTTATCAGTACCTGAATTGATGATTATTGAATTCTGGTTTGCTGAGAGCGGATTAGGAGGAGAGTGTTTCGATCAATCTGCCACCCTTTCTCACTTGAAGTGGTTGCATTCACTGGATGTCAAATATTTTCTGCTTCTGTTGCATCCCCTCCAATGTTACCACACTACAAAACATTTGATGACAATTGTAAAGGAGACATATAATGGTGTGCCCTAGGTCAGTTGCTTTCCAAAGTGTCAGTTGTGGGTGAATTGTTGATTGTGTGTATGAAAACAGCACAGTTAAGTCACAAGAACAAAATAAATGTGGATGCTGCTTTGAGGAAATCAAAAACACATAAAGCCACTTCAGGCACAGTGTATACATGTAACTAAAACGGGCTGACATGTGAAACCGAAAGTAGCCGATGGTTCATTTTTGTGGTTTTTCAGAATGACAAAACTGCCATATGTAATGGAGTATGTTGGGTAAGCTGTCAACTGGGTTCAAGTAATAGGACTGAGCAAGGGTTAAAGCACACACACTAATGTAATGAAGCATTAGGGAAGGTGAAAGTTATATAATCTGGCTTCCCCTGAAGACACTAGGGGAGCTGGAATTATTTAGCTGTGATTGTAAAGCTAAGTGGATCAAAGCAAAAGTTTATTTGGCTGATATTATGGACAATATGATACTGTGCTCCATAACTGTGGATCCAGCTAGGCTAGACGCAACATTTAAAAGTAATTAAGGACTTGTAATAATAAAAAAGACATGTCCTTGTGACTGCTACTTTCATAATTATCTGAGTTAAATGTATTCATAATTTATACAATGTGCACAAATTAACTTGAACAAATGCACTTCTGAATTGATAATGGTTGTGTCACTTGTATGATATTCGCATATACAATGTAGCAATTCTAGCTGGATAGAGTAAGTAATTCAAACCCGGACAGGTGCATGTACTGCATATACTGAGGTGTGTAGTTTGACATCTGCTTACCGGACCATGCATGGTCACTTGAAGACATTGGCCTTGATTAATTGTGGAATAACATGTTTAACTCTTTCAGTGCCAAATGTGTCTTCAGTCGATCTACTTAAGTTAAACTATTCTGAATTATCATTTGGATCCCAGGATCTTGTTCCGCTGAAAAAGACCTTTCATTCAAGTACCAGTATACCTACAGTTCCAGAGAGAATATCCCAGGTCAACAGCTTTTCTTGGCACACATTGGCTACATTGCACCCAATGCGTGCTGAGAAAAGCTGTTGACTCAGTCCAAAATTTGGCACTGGAAGGGTTAAAATACCTCACCTGCATATGTATGGCAGTAACACCAGAACATACACATTGGAGTCCAGTAGCAAGTGACCAGGGTTTGCCTAATGCAACTTGAAATGAATGAGAAAGGGTGAAAGTAAGTCATATTTAGATTGAAACTTTTATCGATTGTTGCATAAATAGCCAGTTCCTTGATAGAATTATTTGAGTGTACATAAATGTTAAACTTGGTTGCTTAATTTATGTGTCTATCTTTCTATCTGTCTGTCTGTCTGTCTGTCTGCCTGCCTGCCTGCCTGCCTGCCTGCCTGTCTGTCTGTCTGTCTGTCTGTCTGTCTGTCTGTCTGTCTGTCGGTCTGTCTATTTTACAGAAATTAGAAACTTTTCCTGTGTCTGGACATTCATAAGTAGCCGATGTGGCCAAATGGTCACGGTCCTCGCTTTCTGTGTGAGGGGTATGCATGGGGTTCAATTCCCTGCCAATCCAAAGGGGATACATCCCTGGTTCTTCACATACAGTGACCACTTTAACTGTTCAAAAGCTAGTGGGACATGTTTGGGTTTCCTGTGCCTGGTTATCCTGATTATACCTCCATTCGAGGAGTTTGGCCTTTTTATGCAGAAGAATGAAGATGTTAAAAATACTGCAAATTAGGGGCATTTGCAATTTTAAATCTTGAATGTCATCAAAAGTATAATAGTTAAAGATGTGATTCCATCTTTTACTAGAGGGTCATTGACCATTTCACATGTAATGAATCTAAAACAAAGTTGCAGCAATTCAAATTATGCTAATTAGCAGCATTTGAAACGTTAAATCTTGAATATCTTCAAAACTGTTATAGATAGAGATGTCATTTCAACTTCTACTAGGGGGTTATTGACCATTGCACATGTAATGAATCTAAAACAAAAGTTGTAGCGATTTAAATTATGCTAATTAGCTGTATTTGAAATTTTCAATCTTGAATATCTTCAAAACTACATTAGATAGAGATGTCTTTCCAACTTCTACTAGGAGGTTATTGACCATTGCTCACCTAATGAAATAAAAACAGAAGTTGTAGCAATTTAAATTAATCTAAGTAGCACCATTGGAAATGTTAAATCTTGAACAACTTCAAAGCTCTAATCGATAGAGATGTCCTTCCAACTTCTACTCCTATGTTATGGACTGATACACAGCAGTGATCTTTGAAGACGCACACATTGATTTGCCATGCAACAAATCATCCTTTCTAGTTAATTCATGTTTTGGAATAAGATTTGAGAACTTGATGGGTTTGTGATACGTACTGATTGTGATGATGGATCCTTATAAGGACCTGCATTTGGGATTGCATATGGATGACCTGTACTTAGTGGCCCAGGTCAAAAATGATGAGTACATGTATGTCACATTGCAGCTGCACAAGTCAACAAAATGATTTGGGAGTATAAATATTGTGAGATTTTAGGTAGGATTCATCACTTAACTCAATCACCTCCATATGATGTGTGTAAACCACAGGTCCTGTGGATTGTGGTGAGTTTATGTTGGGTGGTTATGCATAGGCTTGGCTTTGATGGATTAAAATATGAGCAATTCCTTGTTTTTTTGACAGAATCTTTGCATCTTTTTTCAAAAAACATTTAGGAGGATGTTTGCTATATGTTTGGGGAGTTTGACAATTGAGCATCTCGCACAATGGAAATACATGTATACCTGCAGTTTAGACAGAAACTGTTTGCTCAGTGTGTATTTTGCAACCATTATCTAGGAATGTGAGCAGCTAAAGCTATTTAGTAAATTGTGAGATCATGTATATGTTAAAAATTAAAAATAAAAAAACTAGCCCTTTTCACAATACATGTAGTTCCAACTGAATCACTGTTCTCTTTGCCTGCCTTCCCATGTCCAGCAGACAGTGTTTATGGCCATGTAGAGGAAGCAAAGGCATTGTTCTGATAAAGGAATGAACTTGCAAGAGAATGAAGGATATTTCCAAACATGGTGTTCCCAAAAATCTTCCCCAAATCTGCTTGGCCAGTTGCTTCAAATTGCATAGGTACACTGCTGGAGACCCTGAGATCATAATTTTTTCACAGGTGGAGCTGCACTATTTGTTTATTTTTCAATTAATTTTTGTGTGTTAAAACTATTTTGGCTTCTCTTTTTTGCATTTTTTTTCAAAATCTGGAAAGAAAATATTTTTTAACTGGAGCTGCAGGGAGTGGTGCTTTAAAATAGCATAGGGATACTTCTGGGTGTATATAAGGGCAAGACTCAAGGTCACGGCCATTTGATGAATTTTACTGTGCACTTGATAACGCGAGAACTATTTGAACTATGACTGGTGCTGGTGGTCCTCAATGTGGGCCAGATTTTCACAGTATGTAAGTGAACTTGACTTCATTTTCAAGGTCACAGATCACTTTTATCAGTTTCTCTGTTCTCTTGATAACTTGAAAAGTGGTTGAGTGAGGACCTTGACTTTTTAGCCAGTACTTTGATTTTAGGCATGACACACCCACCTTTCAAGAAAGATGACCTTAAACTTATTCCAAAGGTCACAGGACCACTTCTTTTTGTGGATCTTGTGGATTGCCAGCCAAACACAGGACTGTCACAGTCCTCTTGTTTAAAACCAGCTGGCAGTTGCAGTTGAAAACATGTTATAGAATACAGACAGGAACAGGTAGGCCTTTTGGTCTTGCATATTATAAACGCAGGAGGCTATAGGAGGTGTCCCAACATCCTAAAGGTCTTGACATACTGCCAGGGCTAGGGAAACACCTGCAGCTCACAGACACATTGACTAATTGGCCTTTAATCACGTTAAATTGCACTGACATTTTGCCTGCCTTGGCAGATCGCAGGATCACAACCTTAATGAGATTAGCAAAGATTTGGTTCTTGCTGGAGCCAATTCAAGTAATTGAATGAGGGTATGGGCCAAGATGACTGCACAGTGAACCATGTGCATCTTGAGGACACTTGTGAGCAGGTGGATTATAATGGACTGATCATATCCATGGAGATGGGTCTTTTGCTAGGCTCTTACATGTAATTAGGTCAAACTTCTTAATCAGTGCCTGTCAAAATTTATTAGTGAAAGCTCTAATTCTAATGACTTTGCTTTTACCTGCTGAATTAAGACTGAGTCAACAGCTTTCCTTGACATGGGTGGGAAGCTAAGTGCCCAAACTATGCAATAGAAACCTGTTGGCCTGTGCTAGGAACACATCCGAATATAACAAATACTCCCTGGGCTGTTTTGAGTTTTCCAGCAGCAGTAGGTAGTGATGGGCGCTGATGCTGCCCACTGTCACCCATTCCTGCAAAAGCTGCATTACAGGTGAAAGTATGTGTGGCGTTCTGCAGCATTTGGTGGTGGTGGGCAGCAAATCACTGCCGAGCATGCATATAGGGCCCCCATAGGGCCACAGAACAGCACAGAAAGCTGCCCTTCTCCGTCAATTGCCGCATTCCCTCGCCATCGCCACCAAAATGGCCAAAACCCCCTGAATGATGTTCCCACTTAATTTTTATATTGATAGCCTTCATCTACTGAAAAATACGATAAATTTATGTTGACCTGTATGGGATTCGAACCCACTACCTTCAGCAAACTCGCCTAGCCAAATGTAAAGTCCAACACACTGACCTCTAGGCCATCGGGACAACCCCAAAAAAGGTTGATCAAGGACCCAGGGTGATGTTATAGCAGGTGTGGCTTGTACATTGACACGGTAGGGCACTTCCACAGACCGACAATTTATGAAATTACAATTGTCACTTAAGTCTTTTTCATTAGTGTTGAAATCATTCACAAACACTGAAGCAGATGACACTTGGCTACCAGCTAGTTGTGGCTTGTTTAAGGGGGGATGCCTAAAGGAAGCTTACCAATATTCTGACGGCTGATTCTGGAATGCTTAAACAGATACCTTGCCTCCAAAGCAGACCCAAGCTGCATATTTTGTCTGCTCTGCTAACACCGAACTTCCTCTGTTTTGCAGGCAAACAGAGATCCGTGGAAAATAAAATGTCATACATACACGTATATACAAATATGAAATAACTGCAAATGTGTTTGGTAACAGCAGCGATGAAAGCATACAAACTGACATTCACAAGCACAAGTAGTTTTCATTATGGCAAAAGTTGCTTTTGTTTGTTGCCGTTGCATGAATGGCTGTATTATAATCAATCATCTGTCATAACTTTCATCACCTGCTGTTTGACATTTTTCACAAGTACAATGTACTTATTGTATGTCAAAATTGTTAAAAAAGTTAATATTATAGTCAATTGATGCTTTCTCAGGAAGACCAATATTATCTTTTGTGAGTTTTGATTCCCTGAAAAGTATTTTGCACATGGGTGAATATGGGTTATGTAGTTAAATGATTTCAGACTTTTGTGGATGGAGCTCATGAAATATTATTTTAACAATATTGGCATATGCAAGTTACATTTATACATCATACATGTACATATGCATGTCAATATAAACAGTGATAAACATTAGTTGAAAACTGCAGCAAGTTTAATATTGTAATGCTTATACAATGGACATGTACATGTATATAAGGATCACAGCTTTAAAATTCATTATCAAAAATATACTTTTCAAAGACTATTGTATAATTACACTCTTAATAGTAGTGGCTTGTAATGGAATGATTTTGCGTTTCCCACATCTCAGATCACAGAGATGGATTGTGACAGGTACATGTGTATTGAGGACAGAGCACACACATTTGATATAACAAACAAACATGTATATGGGCATAAATCATGTAAAAACACACAGAGTGTGTTTCTTCATGCATCCATTTTCTCTAATAAATATTTACAAAACTAATGTACTGAAACAGAACACCCACAGTGACACCTGTCCTGGTGGACACCTCTGTACAGTACATGTCTCACTGATGTATATCCTACTTAAAACAGGATAATGTTGATGAAAACAACATGAAAGTTAATGTGTAGCCATGAATTATCTTTCAGATGTGTAGGAATTAAATAAATGGATAAAAACACCTTGTTAACACTGAGTCATAGTAAATCAATCATAAATTTCAATTTATAGGACAATGTAATTCAGATTTCATCTCACAGGTAGGGTTAGATGGATGGACTGACAAACAGACAAACAGATAGCCTTTATTTGGAGAAGGTGACCCTCTGATCAAACACACACACACATGCATACAACCTCTGAAATAAATACATGTATATATGAATAAAGATTGAAAGATTGGATAATTGTCCATAGCAATCGGTGATTAACTAAAAAGCTAGAGAACTACTATTTACTCCAGTGCCACCTAAAGTGCTCACCTTTAAAACAGCTAATAGTTTCTGCAGTTTTCACTTATTGTGGCAAAGTGTTCCAGTGTTGAGCCCCTGCATAAGGTAGAGTTCTCAGAAATGTTGGTTTGTTTACCTGATTTAAACACAATCATTTGTACTGTGTGCTCATGTTCACCGGGTATGGTTATCTTGTGATGATATAAACATGTTTCTGATATATTCAGGTGGAAGCCCTATCATGGGGCTGCTCTTAAATTAATGAGGTCACTAAGGGACATCCATTTAGTCTGTAAAAAAGCAGTTTGACTGGGGTCCTCCAGTCAGCATCAAGAATAAGTCTAGCTGCCCTGTGTTGCAGTTTCTCAATCTTCTCGACATCCCTGGTTATGGCCCCATACCACACTCAAGTAATCAAGGCTGGGTTATATTAAACTATTGTGAAATATCTTTAAGCTAATACGACTGGGCAAGACTGAATGTATTATAACAAAGATTCAGTCTACCAAGGCACAGAAATATGTTTCCGGTTCTGAAGTCCAGGTAGGCTTTGGCCCTTCTAAAAAGTGCTAACTTAAAGCACACACACATCTCTATAAACCTTGTTTATACGATGTGTGAAAGTAAGGCCTCTATCTTAAATTTCAACACCAAGAATCTTTGCAACTCGCATCTTCTGGTGTTGTATCATTTTACATAACCTTAAGCATCTCTTTTTCCAAGTATCTTCATTTAGATATGTTGTAAGGATCAAGACTGTTTTGGACGTCTCACTATTTTTTATCATTTTATAATTTTTGTACCACTTTAATATCTCTTCCATACTTTGGTTCAAAGGTTCTATTTTACTCAGTGTCTTCCCTGTTGTTGTAAGCATAGCATTGTTGGTGTACATTTCACAAGTTCCCTTATGTATATGTATGTGTAATTTCATGTCCTTGATCAAGGTAATAAACAGCAGTGGGCCTAGTATTGACCCTAGTGGTATTCCAGTTTTTATGTCTTTTTTTTTTTTTTAAAGTACACCATTTACATTCATCTGTTACATTCAGTTTTCTAAATACAAGCTGAAGCAACTGACTGTTTGTTTTGAGTATTTGTAAGCTTTAGGTTTTTGCAAAAGGTTACTGTATTCTATCAGATCAAAGGCTATTCTCATGTCTAGAAGTATAATACCATTTATCTTTTATGTGATTATATTTGATGCCAATTCATGAACCATATTTATAAGTGAATTCCCACAGGGAAACAAAGATGGAAAACCAGATCGTGATTCTTGAAACAGGCTAAAACTATCCATGCAGCAAAGCTGCAGTGAACATGGCATTCCAGAACTTTTGATGGAGTGCATAATATTGGGATAGGCCTGTGTTATTTAGTTCAGTCAGTTTGCCAGCTTTATGAACTGGGATGCCCCATGCCTGCATGCTTCCATTTGTCTGGAATATTTATTTGCTGAAATGCTCTGGTTAAATAGACATGTGCAAGGTTGAGCTCTTTCTTTCATTGGTAGTTTCAAGATTTCTGGTCCAATTTTATCATTACCCATTGATTTACTGGTGTCTAAGTTTCCAAGTTCCTTCCTGACAAAGTCAGTACTGATTGGAGGTATGTTAAACTCAGAACCTAGAGGGACTCTTTCGGAAATGAAAGCATTTAATATTGTATATTCAATATATTCTTCGCCATTTGGGAGATAAACATTTGACCCATTTGTGACAAAGTCATTTAAATTGTCCTCCATGTCCTTCAAGTCAGTTATTATTTCACCATCTGATGATAGGGTAGAGATACGGACACTTTTTTACTTAGGTAGGATATCTCTGATGTGTCTCCATAGTTTTATGGGTTGGTTTTTGTTTTCCCCGAAGACTCGCTGGTTAAGGTCCTCCTGAGCAAGTTTGATCAGTCTTGTCACTTTTTGTCCCCAAGTATTTGAGTTTGCCTTGGCTCCAGATTGTGCAAAAGAGTCCATTGCCTCTTGTATTCATGGTGTCATCCATTCTGGCTGCCTGTCGCGTTTTACTCTTTTATTTTTAATGGGGCTATGTCATATACTTCCATAAATAGTTTTGATCAAATGTCAAGTGGGTCATTTGGATTGTCAAACACTTCAATACATTGCCAAGAAACCTTTTTTTATTAGATCTGCCTGGAAATTGTTCTCCACAAAATGCTTAAAACATCTGTACTGGATAGTTTTATGACAGTTTTTCTTATTTGTGCTGTGCTTGCAAATGATACATTTGGGGAAATGATCACTTAAGCCAGATTTGAGCACCTTGATATACCATATACATTGTATTTTCAGGATGTGTAGAGTTTACATCGTCAATTAGAGTGGCTGTATTTACAGTCACCCTAGTGGTTACAGTGTACATCAATTAGCTGTGAAACCTGAAAACGTTAGAGTAAAAAGTAAGGTTCAGCTCCTCCAGAATCAATAGGGTGGTGATGTGTGTTATAAGGTTGCATGTTGCAGTTAACATACATGTAGGTAAGTTACTGTTTCTATGTGACAATTCACATTACATTTTGGTTTACTATTGATCATAGATTGCAGAAGAATCCACAACTATGGTGCTTATCATGTCCTGATAGTGTCTATACATATACAATAACCCATTAGACTCAGCCATATGAGTGATTTAAAAAAACGTAAGTATATAAACTAACGTACATGTGAACGTGCATGGATTCTGTGTTGTCTTGTCATTGCACTTTGTTGATCTTGTAGATTTGCTTTTTCCTTCTTTTTTCTTTTTAAGTCAAGAACACTGGGTAAATATTGAAAGGACTGCACCTCATTTGTTCAGTGATCATTCTTTTTTCTTTGAAGACCTTATAAAAAGTGTTCCCATGTGATACTGCATCAATCCTGTTGGGACAAAATAAAGAATTTGTTCTTGGTATAAATAGTCTGAACAGCATATAATGAATGAGCAGCAGTGGCCCAGTAGACCTATTTGTTTTGAGACAGTAACGCAAGGACACTTACTCAACCTGGATCTCCAATTAAGCCCTTTAATCAAAGTTAGACTCTAAGGGTTTCAGGCCATTAGCATATATAACACAGAGAGATGCATGGATGCCATGGACAGAACTCTGTGTCTGAATACTGTCTGTGGGGTACATCAGTAGTGTGTGCATTATTAAGGTGCAAATTGTGATAATAGGGTGGGCGGATACAGTTGTGAGGGATGGTGAGGTTGCATGCATGCTGCCCTGAAGAGTGTGAAGACTGAGCAATGGAATAATATACTTTTTATGTCTGACAAATGTTATTCTGTAGAAAGTAAACTCATTGCATGATGTCGAGGCATGCAAATTTTGTTTTTGAAAAAACAAGATATTTGAAGTGGGATTCATGAGCTATGAGTCAATTGTGCAGAACCTATACCGAGTCTCCTGGACAATTAACTTGTGTGACTCGGCAACGCTACATGTAGAATCCAGTGTAATAGATTAACTGCCCAAAAATGTCACATGTTAGTGTTTTCTTTGTGTGACACTTAGTATATTTACCTGGTAACAATCTGAAATATGTAAAGTTGCATGCTATTTTTTCATGCCACCATTAACAGTTGATAGGTTAAGAATGCATCCACATATACATGCACATGACAGAGAGAAATGATAAGTCTGTGTACCTTTGTGTAGATTTAGTACAGCTACTGTTGGTTGCAATAACAAAATAGTACCCAGTTTTTATATGTTGACATAATATTTTGAAATCAATACTGTTTCTGCACTCTCTAGGGACAATTTGCTTGTTATCACTATAAGCTTCATCCATATGCTAGTTTGCATATCTCATGTATCCGATATATGGTTAGACATCTTGGAATCATGTAACACTACAGAGCTCCCATGTAGGCCCCATGAGTGATACATGTAGGCAGATAGAACACTCCCTCTCAAAGCTCTGCAGAGTGGACATTTATTGTTCATGCGCCTGTTCCATGTGGCTTCTTAGAAGCATCTTCAAACTCAAAAATTCAAACAAAAAGTCCAAAGAATATATACCATGTTTACCGTCAAAAGGTTTTCATGACAGAAAATAAGTACATGTATTTATGTTCCTTTACCAAATGAAAAACATGAACAGAAAACAAAATGAGTCATTAGTTTATGCCAACAAAATATGTCATACTGTTAAGCCATTTAAATTTGTATAAATTAATTGTTGTCAATTAACTCTTTCAGTTTCATCTGCAACTTAAGTCAAACTGCTTAAAGCAAACTGCTCTGATCGACTAAAGGTGCTCATGTTTCTTGTGAAAAGACCTTTCATTCAAGTACAGCATACCTGTAGTTACATGGAATTTGATAGTTCAGGTCAACAGCTTTTCTTGGCTTGCTTTAGGCACATTGCAAAGCATGTTCTAGTCACATCTGTAATACAATGTATATATTTCAAGTTTGAGCCTCTTTACAGAATTTGGAATTTTGCCAATTTTGTTGACATTACAGACATTCTCATTTGATGCCATTCCATCATTTTAAAGAGTCTGTTTCCATGCCCCTAGAATTGCAGAGAGTACACCGTAGTATGTTAAAAAATCAACATTTATCCCCTATTTTTGAACAAAACTTTCATTGTGTCAAAAAAAAGATTTATTTCTTGCCAGTGAATCCTTTGTTTGCAAAACAGGCATGTTACCACCAGCATCAGAACATGAAAAACAGTCTGCTTCAGTAAATCCTTAGTATTGTTGACTTCATTTGGTACCAGTTCTTGTAGCAAATTGTTTTTCTTTGTATTTTGATATGGGTGTTAAATCCAAACTCTGTCATGGAATTTCACTTGCTCTTTCTCAATCTGGCACATGATAGTTATATTTACTCCGGCTTAAAATAGCATAATACCAGAGTTTACTTTTATTCTCTATATCCTTAAATGTTAACAAGGCATCTTCAAAATTAAAGTTGCATTCCCATATAAATTTTGAACTGTTACCAGGAAGAAGTCTAACCACCAAATTTTTCCATGCAGCACTGCAGTCTGTTGCTAGTCTTTTAAACCTCCTTCATGTTCTGGAGCAAACAAATGCTATGTTTTAATTTTGTCTGGCTTTTTATCCCATATGTAACTGAAAATGATTCTTTCTACCCTTGAAACTAACTTGCATGTATATCTACATGCCAATGACTATTGAGGGGTTGGGTATGACGGAAGCTTTGTAAATTAGCTGAGATATAATCAGCGATTTAACAATGAGAGTTTTACCATAAAGGGATAATTTCCTCATGGATCATATCTTAATTATTGTAATTATATTTGGTATTTTACTGAGTTGGGGTTCGTAATTTAGTTGCTCTATTTCACTTATCGTTTAAGAAATTTTAATACCAAGTACTGTTACAGGGAGATTAGTTATATCTATATTCTTTCTTTCTTTCCTTCTTTCTTTCCTTCCCTCCTCCTCTCTCTCTCTCTCTCTCCCTCTCTCTCTCTCTCTCTCTCTCTCTCTCTCTCTCTCTCTCTCTCTCTCTCTCTCTCTCTCTCTCTCTCTCTCTCTCTCTCTCTCTCTCTCTCTCTCTCTCTCTCTCTCTCTCTCTCTCTCTCTCTCTCTCTCTCTCTCTCTCTCTCTCTCTCTCTCTCTCTCTCTCTCTCTCTCTCTCTCTCTAGTGAATTTGTCTGACACTTTTCTCTGACACTTTTATACATAGAAACTCCAAACTTGGCATCATTGTACCTGTATACAAGGAGTGGGCCTTTTTATGCAGAGGAATGAAGATGTTTTAAATTATGTAAATTAGGGGCTTTTGAAAGTTTAAATCTTGAATATCTTCAAAAGTAGAATAGATAGAGATGACATTCCAACTTCTCCCAGAGGGTTATTAACCATTGCGTATCTAATGAATTTAAAACAAAAGTTGTAGCAATTTAAATTATGCTGATTAGCACCGTTTGAAACTTTAAATCTTGAATATCTTCAAAACTATTATAGGTAGAGATTTCATTCCAACTTCTACTAGGAGGTTGACCATTGCACATGTAATGAATCTAAAACAAAAGTTGTAAATTATGCAAATTAGCAGCATTTGAAATTTAAAAACTTGAATATCTTCAAAACTATTATGGATAGAGATGTCATTTCTACTTCTCAGGGGTTATTGACCATTGCACATGTAATGAATCTAAAACAAAAGTTGTAGGGATTTAAATTATGCTAATTAGCAATATTTGAAGTTTTCAATCTTGAATATCTTCAACACTATAATAGATAGATAGAGATGTCATTTCAACTTCTACTAGGGGATCTTTGACCATTGTGCACCTAATGAATTAAAAACAAAAGTTGTAGCAATGTAAATTATGCTAAGTAGCACCATTAGAAATTTTAAATCTTGAATAACTTCAAAGCTATAACAGACAGAGATGTCACTCCAACTTCTACTCCTATGTTATGGACTAGTTGTACATTGCCATACCAATATGCTTTGAAACCACACATACTGATTTGCTATGCAGCAAATCATCTTTTCTAGTTTTGATTGACCTTGATGACCAGCCATAATTAATAATACAGCTTTCTGTATCTGTATAGATTATCCTGACCCATTTTTGCATTAATATTGCTGGGCCAAAATTAAGATATGTTCAACATTTGTTTACAAAATTCCATTTAAGGTTATCAAAGGCTTTTCTATGGTCCACAAGTGCTAATAGAGCAGGTATGGACCCAAAAGACTTAATGCTTTATGGGAATTCCTCTTTTGTCCCAGTGAAGAGTTACTGTCACATATACATGTATATCACATCATGACATACACTAGCTTCAAATAATTTATTGCATGTATAAGCATTTAATCGAGATTTTGCAAAACAAAAAGTACATCTCTTGAAAGATGAACCTAAAATAGTCATTGGCATGTAGACATACTTGCAAGTTAGTGGCTCAATTCAGGACCTCATCATTCCATCATGCATATCGCCGTTTCATACATACACACATGTACACATATGAAATGCTGGGCAAATGGAGTGACTTCACTCATCATGTGCTGGTGCTGGCCTTTAAATTTCAAAAGAAGATCTGTGTATTATATTTACAATCTTTAATTCAGTGTGGGACCTTGTTATTGCTGATAAAATAATGAGGCATATAATGACCAGGATCCAACTGAACACTGCAAGTTCCAGATGTGGTACCACGAGGCCCCCAACTGGGAAAGTAACTCTCCTTATCAGATTAATTAGCATAAATAAACAATGCGGAATAGAACAAAGGTGTTATCTACACCTTAATTGGACTTTGAAGTATTTGGGATAAAACTTGTACAATCTCTAAGCATGCTGAAACCGTCATGTATGCACTTTGTTACTTACAACTGAGTATAATTATTGAAGTGGACAGATCATTTTTTCCATCTTCTATTTTAATTTCATGCTTGAACACAAGAAAATGGTTACTGAAGATAACCACTTGAGCAGCAATTTTGAGCCAGGATTGCCAGAGATGATGCTGCTACCCAGGTTTTCTCTAAACATGGTGGTGTATGGAGATCAAGTTGCCGCAGTGTGGTAAGGTAGTGCTATCGTTCATCATATTCACTGACAGGATAATTTTACCACAAATAAATGAAAGAGTTGATAGATATGTTGGTGACCAGCACTACACATTTGTCAACTGTTCAGAGTAAATAGCATAGTTGAGCTATATTGCTGTAAAGGTAAGCTTTAGTGGCTGGTAATGGGTGTAGTAGACATCAGTCACATTGCGGCACTTTGTCGTTTAACACTTTTTCATACAAATGTAGCAGTTGGTCATTTCAAACGTGTGCTGTTTGCTTCATCACGTTTTCAGAGTCTGGTCTTTTTGACTGTTGGCAATGAAAATATTCAAAAAAGAAATTGGCCTGGATAAAATGGGTCTAGTTGCTTGAGCATTTCTGGGGCATACTGTAGGATGCCCCTAGCTGTTAAGAGTGTGTCTATCATGTATAATGTATACCAGGAAAGATGTTAAAAAATACATTAGTCCAAATCCATAGACTGCAGACCGGGACCATTTTGTCTCCTCAAACTGTACCATGTGGACAATTTTATCAGGTCTACCCAGGAGAATCTCTGCAAGTTTTGGACAAGATTTAGATGAAATTTATGGTGGATTACCTATGTTCAATTGGCCAATTTTTGTGGGGGCACTTTGGGTCAAGCATGGAACCAAAGCAGTGCATGAAAATGACTACATAACTGAGACTTAAATGCTATAAATGCAGGGTTGAGCTGTGGCATGTCCAATGCAATTGCTGTACCAGGGCTACAGCTGTCATGTTGTACATGTAAACCTCACTTTACTGATGAAAAATACAAAGAAAAGGCAGCTTATTACCTATTATAAAAACAGGAGCAACAGTGCCACATCTTGCATGTGGTTCAGACCCCCCCCCCCCCCAAAAAAAAAAATCCAATCTCTCTAGGCTCCATAGCAAACCCACTCACTGTCTATGTCTAGACATATACATTAATTCAAACATGTTATTATCTTTGATTCAGAAGTTTGAAAATTAAAGGGTTCAACAGCCAAATTATTTATTTATAAATGGTTCACAGGTGGGAAACCATAAAGCATGTTTCACAGCCTTAAATTCTCAGACATACTTTTTTATCCTCGGCACATACATGTAAAGTGCCCGAGAGTATCGTTGTCCCCTACATTATCCGTCTTAGCGATGTTTCCGCAATATCTCAAAAAATGTTCACCATAGCTGTACCAAATTTTTGACATAGATGCACCTTATAATAGATCAGGTTCCTAATGAAAACCAGCTTCCTTTTATTATTTTTTTAATTTTTAACTTTTAAAGTATTTATTTGAAGGCCGTCTGAGTGGTCCTCAAGTGGACAATGTTACCATAATATCTTGAGAAGGACTTGGCACAGCTTCATCAAATTTTTGGTGCAGATTCTGTACTAGAACAATAATGTATATTTACAGCTATATATTTCTGCTCATCACACTTTTTATTGATATTTTTTTACTTGCCATGGATAATTACCTCATATGAACAATGATGAAGGAGCAATGACTGCTACATTCCTGCAAGATATGTTCTCATATTATCACAGTGATTTTCTTCAGTTGTTATTTTACTTGTACAGTGGTCTTTGTCACCAGAACTTACCCCAAGAACACATCGAAAATTGCTCTTTTATTTCACAGACAACAATATGGAAATTTTATGTTAAGTGTTCTACTGCAAAGTCTCAAACAAAAAGAAAAAAAATTGCAGAATTGAGGAAAAAAAGATTGTGGGCGCCAAGGGTAATCTGTTCTCTGAACGCAATTTTATGACGGCAGCTGCTTGTCTATACCTTTATTTGGTAAAAACAACGCATTTGGATTTAAAGAATGCATTGATGTGAAATACTAGCAAATACATAAATAGATACTGTATAACAAGCTCTTGCTTCAAGACTCCGAGAATTTATGCAAATGGATATATGTTCCCTTACATACTGAACACTGTAGCAGCCTTCACTATTGACCAGAATCAACAGACTGCTCCTTTTGACCACCCATGAGCTAATGTGCTGATACTGAGATTGTTGTCTTTTCACACTAATTAACTCCTTTCATTTCGATCAGTCAGACTTGCTCCCTGCTGTGATGCCAGGCTTGTCTTTTCACACTAATTAACTCCTTTCATTTCAGACTTGCTCCCTGCTGTGATGCCAGGCCAGTATCAAAGTGATTAGGCTCCCAGGGGAGAAGAGGTTATCTTACAATCAAGGGTCAGATTGGATATCAAAGGAAATGTTTTGCTGTCAAAATTTTCCAGGACTTGTGTAGTTCCTCATGTATGTAATAGCAAACTTCAAATTCAAACTTATTACACTACCTTGCATTGACTAGATTTATTGTGTAATTTTAGACTGGTGTCCCCTGTCATCCACAATTCACAAGTATGGACAATACTACACTGTATACACATAAGTAACAGTGGTTAGTTCATGTACATGTAGCATGCCAATTAATGTGTTGATCTTGTGAAGGGGCTGGGGTTATTTTCCTATGGCATATTGAATCAGATAAACCCAGAACATCTTTTTTTTGTAACATTTAAGCTGCAGGAGATTCATTAAGTGATTATCAGCTGACAGCTGGTTTATGTGCATTTTTCAATTTAGTTCTAAATATATATATAAGGGGTAAGTCAGATTGTTCTTATCTGAACTTGTATTATACAAATTTAGTAATTATCTTTGGTTTGAAAGGTATTCTTCTTTCATAATGAAGTTCTGCAATTATAAGCAAAACCATATACTAAGCTAATTTATCACTTACCAAGTTCATATTTATTCATGATGTGGGTTGTCTTTGCTGAAGATTTAGCTTAAACAAGGAGCCGCTACTCAGAGAGACATGTATGGGTATAGGCTCGGAAACATGTTCTGATTAGTTACCTGCTGAAGACCCTTTAGTTTATTTGGGCTGATACAGCCTATATCAAAATTGTACAGAAGAACGTGTTCAATATGGACAATAGTACTTCCATATATGCATATATATATATATATATGTTAGACAGTGACAAGTTAGCTTATGGAGAGTAAAGAGTTGGAACTACGGAATAGGGTAATGACTACTAGGAAGTGGTTCTGGACAAAAAGACACAAATGTATATATGTACAGAGACCACTGTGATGAAAGACCACATGCCTTTTCAGACCATGTTTACTATGTCTCTTTTCCTATCTGTCCTATATTATTGTACCTCTTTTGAGAGACCACCTGCCTTATGTGACTACTTTTTGTCTTGCCATAGGGGTGGTCTCTCAAAACAGTTTTGACTGTATATGTACCGTATTCATCTTAATAAGCCTACACTCCCTAATAAGTGCACCCCCCATTTTTTTGCAAAGAAAGGACCTCCAAAATATCCCATAGTTTTCAAGCAAATGGTAGGATTTATTATTACACGTAGAATCTACATTTTTTTCAGCTTTTGTGTATGAAATATGTTTATAGCGCACTGTGCGCTTATGAAAATGAACACAGTATGTATATATGGTCAGATTATGTTATAAATAAATATATATACAGTAAAACCTCTCTAACTGAACACCTCCATATACCGAACACCTCTCTATACTGAACACCATTTCTCAGTCCCAAATATATACTTTCAATGCTATCAAAACTCCTTATACCGAACACCTCACTATACTTAACACTTTTTTCCGGTCCCAAGGGTGTTCGGTATAGGGAGGTTTCAGTGTATAGTGTTTTGTACTCGTTGCATATTAAGTACTTTGAATACAGCTTTAATTTATTGAAACAGTTAATTTGTTTTTGTAATAAGAATACATGATTAAATTCATACATGTACAATTCACGAGTCACAGCAATGTGCGAGGCATGGTCCAATATTAATATTGGAATTAGATTTTTTTTTTTTGGGGGGGGGGGGCATAATGAATATCAGGTTCAAATGTCATTCAGTTTGTCTTGTTCTCATAACTGAAATTGGTTTACACTAATGATATTTATGACTTGATTTTTTTTAACTTAACAATGTAGGAGTCTAATGCTTATACACATTTACATGGGATCTCTTCAGCATACCTATTTTAAGATAAGTATTCAGAGAGTAAAGTCAGTGTAGATAGACATTGGGTAAAAAAAATATACAATTTCAGTCAAATGCTTTTGTGAATTTGCACAATTTGAGTGAAAGGAAAAGATAGATTCTTGTCCTGCATATGCATTATATATATATACATGAAGATGTACATGTGGTTGGGGGTCATTGTCAACCAATTTGCTACTTTAGTGTTCATGATGGCATGTGAACCCATGGGTAATAGTTGAGCATCTTGATCAATCAAACATCTGTGATCAGTCGGGCTATAACAAGTGAAGTGTGAAGGCAGTCTGTATATAGATGAGTGGATTTCTTGTTAATTTCCAGCATACATGTATGCAGGAATTCCTGTGATTATTTTTCAGACACAAAGTTTGAAAAACCAAACCAAAATAATTAATACATGTACATCTAGTGTCAAGTAATATTCCCACTAGGAGTCAATGGATAAATCCCGCTGAGACTGAATGGATAAAGACAATCAGTTGGTTGTATGAGCATCAATGCATGTTGTGAATCCACATGCAGTCTCTGGACTGCCTGTCACCATTTGCCATGAACATAAATGGCTTTAGTCAATTAAGGAACGTGGCCGAAACAATCGGAGACACTCATGGCTACTCTGATTAGACTGATTTCATAATTCATTTACTTGTGCCCATGAATTTGCAAACTGGAATTTGAATAGTCAGATTTCTGGAAGCTTAGATAAGAAAAGTATGATACTGCTAATGACTCTTGCAGCTTGGCTAATATTAATGGCCCATGCAGTGGATGGAGGCACATTTAGTCCCAGCTTATATGCATGCACCCATCTCCACACGTGTATATGTATACCTCTTCTTAGCACTATTTAATGTTTGATAGATCACTGTTTCTGAAACACTAACTTGTGCCACTGAATATATTAATTAGGCCACTGTTAACCAATCAGAACACTTATTACAAATTGAAAATGACCTGTAATATGGAGATAAATAACTCAATTGGGTAAGAAATGCTAGGATTATTATGCATCCCCTGTAGGAGGAGTGCATATAGTGTTTAGTCCCGTTGTCGTCCGCCGCCACAGCCGCATATCTTATTTTCTTTCTATTTCTGTCCCTTCTTGACCTATTGCCTCTTTATTTGGTGCACATAATCTATCGGTCTAGGCAAATTGTCCCATACGATAATATATAACCTTGAGGTCAAAGGTCAAGGTCATGGTCAAGGTCAAATCTTTGTTGCATTTTGTGCTGGCTCAGCAGTTTTCACATATTGGCTCATACCTTTATGGTGCATTGTAGGCCCAAGGTTACTATTAATTGTTAATAGGGAAGTACTTATGGGCTTTCAGTTTGTATGGTTTATTTTTAACTTGAGTGGCCTTCAAGGTCAAACTGCATACATTCCTGTCGATTGCTATGTAAGTCAATGGGGATTGCAATGCATGCTAATCACCATATTTTCCACTTCTTCTCCAAAACAAGTGGCCAGATTCACCTGAAACTTGGTGGGGTTGTGCATCAGGTAGGTACAACTGTGTTCAAATGGTCATGCTCCAATGGTTTTTGGATTTTGTAGGGGGTGGGTGGGGGTTGCATTTTTGCTTTCCTATTGATTACCATGTAAGCTTAGTCAATGGGTCTGCAATGGTAGTATATATTTTGACTTCTTCAAAATCGCAAGTCAGATTCACTTGAAACTTTGGGTACAGATACTCCATAGATTTGGTGAATTTTTACACATGATTGTGATGACCTTCAGGTCATAAGTCAAGGTCACAATGCCTTGCAAAATAAAGTTTTTTCCCTGCCACATCTTCAAATGGGTATGATTTACATCCATCAAACTTTGTCATCATTTACCCAGATGAGACTTCACTTAATTTGATAAGAGGTGACCTTGAGGTAAAAGGTCACGGTCAAACTTTCTGCAGAAGAATGATGGCTCTCTTACAGAGGAGGTGCTTGCTTGGGGGATGCATAATGTTTTTCAGACGAAAAACTTGCTTCTAGTTAAGTTACATTTTGGTCCTTCAGTTGATGGGAACTGTTGAATCCAAGCAGATCGTTTAATTTCAATTGGTGACCATGAAGTGAGTGACAGAGCACTATGTGGCATGTATGTATACAGTCCTGTGTATTGTATATTGGCTCATGTGCATACACACAACATTGCTTGAATGCAAGGTGCCTGGCTTCATCATCATGGAAGAGATAAGATAAAATGACTGCATGGTACATGTTACACCACAGTTGTGAGAGGCTGAACAAGCAGTTACAGCAAAATTGAAAATTGCTTTAATTTCGCTCTACTCTTATTTTTGCTTATTTTGCTGATGGCACAAAACCGTGAAAATAAAAAGGACAGTAAAATGGTATTTTAACAGTGTTTGAATAGGAATTATGTCCAAAACAGTTACATTACAACTATTGTCAAATGTCATAAATACAAAAACCATGAACATTTGTACACATGAAAGTAAATCATTTCCAGTACATGTATGTCTGGGGCAAGCCTATATATGGCATTGTGGAGGAGTAGACCAAATGAGAGCATGTAATATTTATTGTACAAGTGTTTTGTATTCATTACATAGTTGGTGCCATCCTTCAAATTTGTGCAGTGTAAAAATGGGTCTACAAGCATCAGCGTTGTTGGGATGCATGTCCTTAACACCAAAAGCATGCAACTCCAGAACACTGTGACAAGAAAATTTTCATGTCGGCAGATTTAATAACTGATAGCATCTTGCATGAAATAATGTAACAATGATCCTTAAAGTGTGTCATTTAAAAATATAAATTCATGATATGTGTAAGATTGATCACGTTTTTACAGTACAGTGTCCAATATAAGGGTGCCACTATGAGTCTGTACAGTTTAAGATGAAATACAAGTGGCAGCTATCCTGAAAGAGCATACATTGCTCAGACAGCATCAGTACCATTGGATCCATAACCCAGACAGTCATACTAGTCTGACCAGGTTACAATCAAATTACGAATCATATCGTCAATGGAATGTGACAGGTGTGAGCCATCCCAGACCCTGAAGAGGAAAACAGTTTGCATTGGGCATGTACTACCATGACCTGGGGCACCTTTTATGACTGCATGCATCTTTAAGAGATTTTGTGACAATGCATCATACCACCACTGCAGATTGAAACATATTAAGTGAAAACGACATATAAATTGTTGAACTTGATTTTAATTTGAAACTGTGAATTCATTCAATTTCACCGTGTTTTTATTTTCACTAATTTGCTGATATTTCAAAACCACCAAAATAAGATTACCCTAGGAAAAGACTTTTAACATGGCTTGGACAGGGATTAGAACAAAAGTATTCAACTTGAAATTTCAGTGAAAGGTACAAAATGCAAAGACAGCCAAAATGAGAAACTGTGAAAATAAATGTATGCACAGTAATAAATTGCACTAGACAATATATTGTCTTAATTGTCTCCCACTCAAATCACCCAAAAGCAAGTGATCTACAGTTATACAGTAGTACCTGCTGTATGCAACCACTGCCTTAAGCAGCTGCATCCCTTTTTGTGGCCACTAGGAGTCACTTGCTGTATGTGGCCACTTTTTCTTGACAGAAGGGGTGGCCACATACAGCAGGTACCACTAAATATATATATATATATGTGTATGTATATATATATATATATATATATATATATATATATATATATATATATATATATATATATATATATATATATATATATATATATATATATATATATATATATACACATATACATATAGGCGATGAGCACAATGTGTTTGGCTATAAACATAATGTACCTAGCCGTTAGCCTTATGTGTTTTGTCCATGAAATGCCAGTGGCATTGGTTTGCACTTTCTCGCCTGGCTACACCAGGTTTTTGGCATGCCAGCACAGATTTTTAAAATGCCAGCATAAAGGGAACTTACATGTATGTGTGAGCTGTACTGTGAATAGATAATAACTTTGTTTGAGAATTGTAGATAAGACTTGTCATGAGGGCATGCCCCAGATCAGTACCTTTCCTATGTGCAGGTTGGGTGCATTGCATTGCAGTCCCATTCTTACCATGTGAGGATTAATAATTTGTGGTGAAAGTACAATCGTCCACTGTGTCAAAGATGGAGCTTAGTGAAGAAGGTTGCCCAGATAGTGAAAAAGTATGCAGCATGTTTTTGTATAATTGTTAATAAAACAAGGACACAGCTTGGTCTGTTAATTCTTAAGAAATGTACATCAACAGGAAAATAGGTCTGTGGTATCACAAACAAATCAATCCCAAATTAATAAAACTGCAGATTTTGCACAAATGTGCCTTGACATGAAAAAGTTGTTTTATACTTTGTGTATTCCCTCTTTGGTGAAGACTAACAGTGAACATGCCACAGGAGAGGCTATTACAAATGTAACTACTGTGTTAGCGAATTGCAAGGCCAGACTTTTTAATTGAGTTAAAGTGAAAAAGGTGACGTGTAATGCCAGTCCCTCCTGACACAAAGACCAAACAGTCAACTTCCTGGGGTTCTATATTACATTACGGATCATTTCCTGGCTCTCATTCTTAATTGTCAGGCACTTCCTCGTTGCTTACTATAAATAAAGGGCAACTGAATACAGAAATATCCCAGGTCTACCTCACTGTGAACAGGAGTCATATTGTGGCATTGTTAATTCTCCCAGGTACTGCAGTGGAAGCAGTATAGTAACAGTGTGGGACCTGTGAACCGTCAGTGAACACTATTTTGCTGTTTAAAACATTCCTGGGAGATGGTACATGTTTCAGGTTAAGCATTGCTATTAAAGAAGGATGGTGGTGGGGAGAGGGTGGTCCCGGTGTGCTGGGACAGATACTGATTTTGCCGCAACACTATGTATAGAAAATAAAAAAAAATTAGATATAACGTTTGGTATGCTGTACAGAAATTAAAGGGCTAACATTATGCAAGTACACCCTCACCCTAGAGAAACGGTAATTAAACAGCTACAAAGCTTCTCTAAAACGGGCAGTGAAAGCGGCTAACCGCTGTTGTGAACAATGTACTAAAGTGGTATACCGCTTTTATAAGCAATTGGGCCAAAACGGTGTACCGCTAAGTATAAAGCAGATATCGCCTTTTATAAAGCAAGAACATAACGGTTTTTAAGCGGCGCTAATTTAAATATTTTGAATCATTTAATTCCAACTTTACAGCCGTTTTCCTAAAAGCGGTGTGGAGCAAAGTTGGATGAAAGTGGCCAGAAAGTTGTCCAGTAGTGGGGTCACATGCAGCTATATATAGCTACGAGGGCCGGTACCGCTTTAAAGAAACAGGCATAAAGTTGCTCAAAGTTGATCCTAAAGTGGCCTTAAAACGGTACACCGCATTAATGAAAACAGGCACAAAGTTGCCAAAAGTTGTCCTAAAGTGTTTAAAACGGTACACCGCTTTGAAATAAATGGACACAAGGTCGCCAAAAGTTGGTCCTAAAGCAGCTTTAAAACGGTACACCGCTTTGAAGAAAATGGACACAAAGTTGGTCCTAAAGCAGCCTTAAAATGGTACATTGCTTTAAAGAAGATGGGCACAAAGTTGCCAAAACTTGGTCCTTAAGTTGAATTCTTTTGTGATCCATAGCCTAGAAACTGAATAAGATTCATCAGCATTACAGAAAGTCTGTTTAAATTTATACTTACTGCTGCTCTCTTGTGCCAATAATGATGCCAAAGTAGTCCTTTGTGTTACCACCACAGCCCACGTGGGTCTGTCTTTGTATAATAGTCCCACATTCAGTTGCTTTTCTTAGCTGGATAAATTTCACACTACACCATGTATACCACTTGGAGCTAAGGTTTGAGCTTAAGCTATCCACATGCCTGCCAGCATGCTATAAAGTCCTTGTAGCCATCATTATCTTCAAAAACATCACAAGATGATGCCTTGTACATGTAATACTTGACCATGAACCCGCCATAGTTCTTTTAAATCTGAGGACGCTCCGCTAGGCAGCCTCCCTTTCAGGCCCTCCTCAGCCAATCAACCAAGAGTATTTGAAGGAATCAGGATGACTGTTATTAACAACTGAAACTTGATCCCTTTAAGTTCAGAAAGTGGTACTAAAATAGTGATAGTTTTGATGGCAGTACATGCTAAGTCTAGAAAGCAGATTTTAGCGGTGTCTGTGAACAAATGTTAAGTTTAGGAAACGGCAATAAAGTTGTGTTGCAAATAAACTATGTTTAAATTTTTTAAAATGGTGGTAAAGTTGGGGCACAACTTTGGGAAAAGTGGTACATTCCACTTTTAAAAAGTTGACAACTTGCTGGAAAGTTGAAGCCCAACTTTTCAGAAACGGTATATCGCTTTTCAAAAGTTGACCGCTAAAACCTGAAACGGTCTTGACCGTTTTTCTGAAAGTTGTCCACTTTGTTGAAAGTGGTCCTCACAACTTCATATAAGCAGGGTGAACCGCTTTTTGAAATTTGACCGCTAACATCTTAAACAGTGTGCACCGTTTTTAAAAAAAGTTGTCCGCTTTGTTATAAGTGGTCCGTTTTTCCATGGTAAGGGACATGTATGATAAATAAAAATGTCCAGGGTGCTTGTACAGAAACCCCCTTCACCCCCTCATTTAAGTTATAGAAACTTTGTGATTGTAAGTGTATAGGGGTAGAGATAAACCAGCTTGCTGGATCAAATAACTATCGGTACGTCCATGTCACATAACACCATGAATGTCACTTTTTCATCGGTAGTTTAACATTATGTCGTAAGATGTCTTTTATTTTTATTTTGTACATGTGTTTTCAGATATTTTACTCTAGCATTCAACAATATTACAAAACAGGGGATCCTTGATATTTTTGGTGGAAGAATAAATGACTGGTAATGCAGCAAATAAAATTACACGTATGACTGTTGGCAAATAAAGTGCCAGAGGGTATTGTCTTCCCCTCCGTTGTCCGTCCATCCAACGTTACCGCAATGTCTCAAAAAATATTCACCGTAGCTTTACCAAATTTTTGTCAGAGATGCATCTTATAATGGACCAGGTTCCTATTTAAAACCAGCGTCCTCTTTTCATTTATAATTTTTTCCTGAAATTTTGAAATATTTATTTCGAAGCTGTCTGAGTGGCGCACAAGGGGTCAACGTTATCATAATATCTCAACAAGGACGCGTTGCAGCTTCACTGAATTCTAAGCAGAGATGCACATTATAATGCACCACAATCCTATTGAAAACCTGGCAGCTTCCTGTTATTATTTTTTAAACTTTTGGAGTATTTATTTGAGGGCCGTCTGAGTGGCATGCAAATGGACAATCTTGTTACCATAATATCTCAAGAAGGATTCATCGCAGTTTTATCAAATTTTAGGTGCAGTTAAGCGCTGTATAATTGCACCTATGAAGTCTCAAATTTTTTTTTTTTTTAAATTGCAGAATGGGGGGGGGGGGGAATTGGGCGCCAAGGGTAATCCATTCTCTGAACACTATTTTTAAACAGATTTAACATGTCATAAAATTTTCATGGCTCTCATTAAAGTACATAAAGATATTTACCTTTACTTGTGGTGTTTAGAAGATATACAATCATGCAGCAACTGTATGCTTCAGAGGACAACAATTGTATGTTGATGTATGCTACATGTAACGTAGGCACAATGCAGGCATAGAATTGACACTGTATATACAGTGGTACCTCTTTTGAGAGACCGCCCCTATGGCAGGTCAAAATACAGTCTCAAAATAGGTGGTCTTTCATTAGAGGTACAACAACATTGAAAAGATAGCACAGTGTTCTGAGAGAGCGATCTTTAAAAGATATGCAGTCTCTCATTAGAGGGGTCTTTCAAGAGAGGTACCACTGTATATGCATAATATATGCATCCTCATACTGTGGAATGGCACCCATTGACCCACATTGTTGCCTGCAAAGCAGACCAAGTTCCATGTTAGAAGGAAGCCATTGTAACTGCACTATACTGAACATACAGTGCTTTAAAAAAAAAACCCTCATTACATGGTAGATTCTAATATGACATGGTGGAGCCTTGGCTCCTATTACTTCTATGTGAAATGTCCCTTCATTATATTAAGGTGGTTTCGCTACAACATGGTATTTTCTATCAACAGCACTGTGATGAGGGAGCACTGTACATGGTTAGCAGGAGGCATTAAAAAGTTTTGTTTTGATCTTACTGCATGAGCTATATCTGACTGTCAGCTTCTCTGGAACCTGCAGGCATGTTGTATAAGGCAGACCCTTGCCCAAAGGTCTGTGAGTAAATTCCATTCACCTTGTATAAATATTGTACTTACACTTGCGTCCATGTTTACTGTATACATGTGTGGATATTAGCAAGTGGGCAAAGTTTGGACATGTTTTGCACACACAGACAGGATGGTGATATTTCAGCCAGGAATTTGCATCTGTAAATAAAGGAACTGTAGTCATACAGTATACCATTTTGGTTTATCTTTCTTCCAGTCAGGTTGTACACGCATGTCCGTTCTTAGCAGCTTCCAAATGAACTTGATAGAAGCCTATTTTAATTTTTTTTTTTTTTCATTTTTCCCTGGCTACATGTATGATTGTTCTATAGCAGGTAGGTGGTGCATGACATGGCAAGGGACAGACAAACCACTGACTTGAGCCTAGACATACTGCAGATTTGAATGAAAGTTCCTTTTACATGTATGAAGTACTGGAGTGCAGCGTGCCGTTGTCATTGAACTCAGTGTCAAATTCTGATCGAGTCCAGAGCTTTCCGTATTGTGCTTTGTTCATATTATGGTGTCAGCAAATTGCATGCATTCTGGGACTTCAATGAAAGGTCAGTTGACAAAGAATATCAATCTAGCATCATTATGCCAACTCATAGCAAATTGACGTTTGTCAAAATACGCAATGAAAGAGTCAATTGTAGATACACAGACAAAGGCAAAACCATCACCTGCTGAACACGTAACACTGACAGTGTGTCCATTCAAGGGGGAAGATTACCTCACAGATTCTTTTCATGAGAGATTTTGTACTCATTCTTGATTAACATATTTTGTGATTTTTTTTAATCAATCAATTTACATTTATGTTTAATATTATAAGTAAACTCTGAATTGATGTATCACTGGTTTTTGTAAATTTTGAACTGATCTGTAATGTCTTCTTAACTTTTCAATTAGCCAAAGTTATCAAACTGTAAGTTCATGTGGCATTTGGCCGCTGGTACAGGGGATGTTTTTTTATGAAGATGTACTCTTCAACTACAGGAGGGTTCAACCTCAGAACAATCTTACTCTTATGATTCAAAATAACAGTTAACGTTTTTTTCTCAAACAGACAAGTTGTTCATCTTAACACTAAGGGGACTAAGTCAAATCGGCAGGTAAAACCATCAGTCCCCAGATGCAATCACATTCTACAAGAATAAACTACATTAATTTTGTCTTTTTAAGCATGGTCAGGAATTAAGGGTACACATACATGTTTGACATGTCCGGCTTGTAATCTAGCAGATACAATTTGTATTTTTAATTTGAAGAACATTGTCAATCTTGGAATTTGGAGGTTCAGTATTCCAGGCCATGAAGAGACTTATAAGTGACTAGAGACATGGAAAACTTCTAGGTTTGACTCCTATACAATTCATGCTTTGTTAGTTAACCTTCAAGATAACATTTTCGACAAAAGCGTTACGTGTTCCATAAATTTTATTGTTTCAACATATGCTGCTTCACATCCATCAACACCATAAGCAGGTTTATATTATACCTGAAAAGGTTCAGTTTATTACAAGGTAAAGATCCTGACATCATATCCACTTTGCTTGGGACAAATTTGCAGTCGTGCAACCAATGGCTAGTTGACAAGTTGTCGCATTTCGGCAAGACCGAATGCATTCTTTTTGGTCCCAAAAGAAAATTAAAAGAGGTGGAGAATTTCAGTGTAGAATGTGATGAGCGCACAATACCGTCGGTAAAGTGTGTAAAGTATCTAGGCTTGGACCTGGACGAATCTCTCCCTGTTGCTACCACCGTAAACAACATGGTTAAAGTAACTGGTTCACATCTGAAATTCTTATATAGACAGGGTCATTTTTTAAAGTTTGAAACCCGTAAATTGTTGGGTCATGCTTTAATTCAGCCCTTCTTCGATTATTTTGCTTCAAGTTGGCACTCTTTCCTAACTCAGGCCCTTAAACATAAACTTCAGGTAGCCCAGAACAAACTGGCCTGCTTCATTCTTAATTTAGGCCCCAGAGCCCACTTTGGCTGTGTTGAGTTGCAAAAAGCTGGTCTTTTAAATACTCAACTCCGAGTCAGAATCACTCTTTTAATATTTTTCATAGTGAGTGTCCCTCTTACTTGAAGAACAATTTTGAAAAGCCTCAAACTATCCATAATCACTTTACCAGGAACAATTCTGTAAATTTCTCGATTCCCAGGACAAATTCTGTTGGCCAAACTACTTTTTACTAAAATGCTATTAAAGATTGGAACAACCTGCTCCAAGAAATAAAATTGTTGACGGGCAAGGCCAATTTTAACACTAAGGCAAAGGCTTTTTTATTTTCCAAAATGAGCACAACAGATTTTTTATAAGTTAAGAGACAATAATAATTTAGTTAATATCCTTTTTCAGTGCCTTTTTGCACTGGCTTTTATATACTTTTGTTTTCCAGATGTATATGTATACGACCTGATTATTTTATTATTGAAAATTATTTAAAATTTAGTTTATGTATGGTTGACAGGGACCCCCCTGGAAATAAGTCTTGTATTGACTTTGGGGGTTATCCTGGGAGGTCAACACATTGTGTATTGTCAATTTGTGCTACTTTTATTCATTTTTACCTGTACATGTACTTGTATGAGCTGCTGACTTCCAAATAAAATCAGTCAATCATTCAATCAATCAATCAATCAATCTGCATGCTATCAGTGTAATGTCCTAAAATTAAGATGGAAAATAATGTAAGTTAAAATGGGTCTACATTCATCAGTGTTGTTTGATTGCACGCACTTAACACCAAAAGCATGCGACTCAAGCCATCAAGTCACTTGTTTCTACCATGAATGCACAGGACTTGTTAACAAGGTGAGGAAAGACAGATCTGGGCAAAAGGAATAAAGTTGCATTAAGATAACCTGGCCATAACCTTTGCCTTGTACAGCTGTATATCTGAGGAACCCCACAATGTACTGTTGACAGCTGTCTTTAGTTGCAGCATGGAGCTCTTTAATATTTTACAATGCTTAATATTTCAAGAAGACGTAATTGTATATTAAGGATGATTTTGTCCAGGAAGAAGTGGACCCTTACAGTGTAGGGAAGACCTTGATGAATAACGCATCCATTATCTCCCCAGTATGATCCAACAAATCAATTTGGCCATCCACTCTATGGAGAAACTTCTCTAATCTCATTGAAGTATAAATCAAATTCATTTGGTCTGGTTTTAAATAATAGAGCTTGCCTTGAAAATTTAAGGCACAAAGTGAACCACAGTTGACATGAAAGTCCCTGAATATTGATTCTTATTTAGCTATGTGTCTCTTACTTTCGTTGGTTGATGATTATAGTATCGGGTATAGACAGTATCATGTAAAATAAATGTTACAAAAGTCTTTTGTCATCATTGGTTGAACAGTTTTGTTACCACTAATTTGTACTTGCTTATCAACAGTTGTCCGAGTTTGTTTTTTAAGTGAAATAGCACGTGATGATTGTTCAATATAAGGCAATGGTATGAAAGTCTTTGAGGTACAGGTACCGAAAGAATATGCTACAGGATCAAACAATTTTTACCCTTTGGCCTTATATGATGCCAAAGGATATTGTCGTCCCCAGTGCCGTCTGTCTGTCTGTCTGTCTGTCTGTCTGCCTGTCTGCCTGTCTGTCTGGTGGTACCAGTATCACTTGAGAAATTTTCGACATGGGGCTAAAAATTGCACATGTTGTACACCACTACAACTTAAAGGCCTATTTAATGTGTAAGCATGGTTGACCTGCACCTACTGTGCAAGGTCACACAGTGGTCACACTGGCAAAGTGACATTACCGCTCTAATTCTTTTGAAAGCTTGCATGTAGTAATCTGAATTTTGCACAAAAGAAGCATCATGGAGTGATTCAGAGGCATATTAAAAGTCAAGGTCATACCTAAATATTTGACCTTGTTTTTAAGGGTCAAAGGTCAATTGCAAAGTGGTGACACTGCTAAAAGTAAGAAGTATATGAGATATGCCTTCCAAATTGCACGTGATTATGCGCCACTATAAAATTTCAGTAACCTGTAAGCATGGGTGACCTTGACGTATTTTTCATTGTCACAGGATTTTTGCTAAATTTGGTTTTAGAGTGATAATAAGTTTTTGAGGTAGGACTTCCAAATTGCAGTCTAGATTATGCGCACCACTATGAGGCCTATTTTGAGTTTAACAATGATGATCTTGAAAAGTCAGTGAAGGTCACACATTGGTCACATGTGAAAAGTGGTGTTACTACACTAAAGCTTGAAAGCTGTCATCTAGCAATCTGAATTTTACACTAAGGAAGTATCATGAGTGTGGATTGCACTCTTATAGATATAACACTGAATAGAAAATGTAAGTATCCCTGATGTTATGGGACACAAATTATGATAACTGATATTATGGAGCAAAACTCATGATAATTATTTACAAAGATCAATTGAAAGATAAAAACATTAATTGCGGTCAAAGGGTATTTAGTGCTTTGCATGGTATTTTTTTAGCTCAGCTGCCTTGTCAATGTCTGAGCTTATCTTATTGTCCTTTGTCCATCATCAACAATTGACTTCTTCTCCAAAACCTTCAGCCAGGTTCATTTCAAACTTGGTAGCAATGTACCTTTGGTGAGGCTCTACCAAGTTTGTTAAAATAGTCACGCTCCATTGGTTTTTGGATTTTTCATATTTAAATTTTTTTTTTTTTTGGTGCAAATCTTAAAAAACTTCATTCTCTGAAAACTCTCACCTGATTGCTTAGATATCACACATGCAGGAACACTTCTATGGACTCCTAGTTTTTTTTTTTTTTTTAGATAATATTTTATTGGCCTTTCAATATACAATAGATAAAGTCTGAGCTACCAAATTCCATCGAGATGCAAAGACTTCTTGCTGATTCCTGTTATACATAATATGTTGTTCAGCGTTGAGCTTATTTCTTAAATACCGAAGAAAGGCTCGAAATGAGACTCTTTTTTTTTGCAAGCACAACAGTGAATAAAGTATTTTGCTTGCAGTAAACACTTGTTCAGAGCATACCTTTTTGGCTCATTGAAAAATCCAAACATTATATAAAATTCTGTCAAGTTTATGACATTATGATGATTACATGAATTCCACCACTGTTGAAACAGTTCCCAAAAACCTGTTACATGATCACACTTACAGAATCTATGAATAATTGTGTCTTTTTCCTCGCAAAAAAATACATTGTTCCGATTCTATTAATTTATACTTGTATAATTGTGCATTATGCGTTACAGATCTATGTAAACAGGCAAACTGAAAACTTTGAAGTCTTGTTTCAAAAGTACATCTGAAAGGTAAAATATGAATTTTTCCCAAGTTATCTTCATTTGTATTTAAATATTCCATCCAATGTTGCCAAGCTGTTGGGGTCTGCAAGTTATTATAATATATTAATGTCCAATAAAATTCTTTACATTGGATAAAATTAATTTTATAGCTAGCACTGGCACATCTGAAATAATTTTATGGTGTTCAATCAATAAAAATTGTTTCCATTTTACTGGTATAGCAGATCGAATGGATAAATATTCTGAGAAGTTCGTCTGTAGACTATATTTTTCATGTAAGGTTTCCTTTGACAAAAAGTTACTCTCATCGTCAAGAAGATCACCAATTTGCTTTATACCTAACTGATACCAATGTTTTAGAAAAACAGGTTTTTTCTGTATCAAAATAAAATCATTAAACCACAGAAATTCGTTCCTGATGTCATTACCATTAGTGGGCTCATAATTTATTTAAACTGGTTTCACAAATTTATAAGGTTCTTGTAAAAAAGGGGCAACTGCCAATTTGCAACTATATGACACCTTGACAGAAACAAGTCTTTCAGGTTAATGAATGGAATGAAAGCCTGAAAAACGTGCTTCCATTTTGCATCCATATTGTTAAATAAATTTTTGACCCATTTTAAAAGCAAAGCCTTTATTTGAGATTTAAAGTGTAAAATTTTGAGCCCGCCATCCTGGATTTTCTTATACATGATTAAATTTTCAACTTAAGGAATTGGTCCATTCCACAAAAATTCATTCATGCATCGTTGAACAAGATCAATATTTTTTTCTTTTATGTAAACAGAAGAAATGCAATAGAGCAATTTTGATGCAGCTAAACCTTTCAATACTATATTTTTACCAATTAATGATAACTGTCGAACCTTCCACACTTTTAACACATCTTTGAATGATTGCATCCTAAATGCAAAATTCAAGGAACTCATTTCAAGTTCACTATTAGTAAAAGTTATACCAAGTGTGGAGAAACTTCCTGTGCTCCATCTGACAGGCAAATGCCAATCAGGGGAATATTTTTCTCCTCCAATCAATGCGGCTACTGTTTTCTCAATATTGCATTTCAAACCGGAACATGTCTCAAAAAGTTTTAACCTTTGAAGCAAGGACTTAGCTGATGCGGCGTCAGCCAGGAAACAAGTAGTATTGTCAGCTAACTGACTAATTTTCACTTCGGTATCACCAATATGAATACGGACTCCTAGTTCTTAATTTGTTCACCAGGTGTCCCTGCATTTAAAAAAAAAAATGATTTTTTGTGTATTTTTGCTATTTTCGACTTCTTTTCCAGAACTGTCACTCAGATTAAGCTGAAACTTGGTTGATATGTTCCTTATGGAAGGGTCAGACAAGTTGTTCACTAGGTGGCAATGCTGCGGATTTCTGATTTTTAAAGATTTTTTTCTCAATTCGGGTACTTACTGGTAAATGCACCTTTCCTATTGATTACTATGTAAGTCAATGGGCATTCTAATGCTAGTTCACATTTTTGACTTCTCCGAAACCGTCAACCAGATTGACTTCAAACTTGGTTGCAATATACCTTGGGTGGGTCTCTAGCAGCTTGTTCAAATGGACACACTCATTTGAATTTTGGATTTCTTCTGATTTTTTGGGGTCTTTTTTGGGGGCAAATCTAAAAAAAGTGTTCTCTGAAACCCCTCAACATTTTGCTTGATATCACACAGACAATCCTAGAAACTCCTAGTTCTTAATTTGTTCTCCAGGTGATGCTGCAGTTTTCTATTTTTTTATGTGTTTTATGTGTTTTAGTCATTACCTCAGCTGACTTGTCAGTCAGCTGAGGTTTTTTGAGGGTCCGTCGTCCGTCGTCCGTCCGTCCGTAATTCACATTTTCGACTTCTTATCAAAAACCGTCAGCCAGATTCACTTCAAACTGGCTGGAGATGTGCCTTGGGTGGGTCTCTACCAAGTTTGTACAAATGGTTATGGTCCAGTGAGTTTTGGATTTTTAATGAATTTTTTTGTTCTTTTTTGGGTAAATCTTAAAAAATCTTCTTCTCCGAAACCGCTCACCCAATTGCTTTGATATCACACAGGAACACTCCCTGGGACTCCTAGTTTTTAATTTGTTCACCAGGTGGCGCTGCAATTTTTTCCTAATTTTTTATGAATTTTTGTGTGTTATAGCTATTTTCGACTTCTTCTCCAGAACCGTCACTCAGATTAAGCTGAAACGTAGTGGATATGTTCCTTGTAGAAGGGTCAAACAAAGTTGTTCACTATGTGGGAATGCTGCGGATTCCTGACTTTTAACGATTTTTTCAATTCGGGTACTTGTCGGTCAATGCAGCTTTCCTATTGATTACTATGGAAGTCAATGGGCATTCTAATGCTAATTCACATTCTCGACTTCTTCTCCAAAACTGTCATCCAGATTAACTTCAAACTTGGTGGCAATGTAGCTTGGGTAGGTTTCTACCAGTTTTTTTTTTTTCACATGGTCATGCTCCAATGATTTTTGGATTTTTAATGAATTTTTTGGTTCTTTTTTTTGACAAATCTTAAAAAATCTTCTTCTCCGAAACTGCTTACCCAATTGCTTTGATATCACACAGGAAGACACCTAGGGACTCCTAGTTCTTAATTTGTTCACCAGGTGGCACTGCAGTTTTTTTCTAATTTTTTATGAATTTTTGTGTGTTATAACTATTTTCGACTTCTTCTCCAGAACCGTCACTCAGATTAAGCTGACACGTGGTGGATATGTTCCTTATGGAAGGGCCAAACAAAGTTGTTCACTATGTGGGAATGCTGCAGATTTCTGATTTTTAATGATTTTTTCAATTCGGCTCCTTTGCGATAAATGCACTTTTCCTATTGATTACCATTGTTCTGCATGAAGGTCATGCTGAGACAGTACATCAATGACCTTGACCTCATTTGTGGGGTCACAGTGCAACATACATGAATTTTACTCTTCATTGTAACTTGAGAACTACTTGAACTCTGATGTTGCACATGTAAGTGTTCTTCTATAAAGTTCAGACTTACTCAGAATATGGTGTCTTTGATCCTTTCCCAAATTCAAAGAGCTGCAAGTGTGATGAATGTCAAGATCAGCTGAGGCACGGGCTGTTCACACAGCCCTCTTGTGTTTGACTTCACTCCAAAACCATCACTCCAATTACATGTAAGCTGAAACTTGGTGGATATGTTTCTTGTTGAAGGGTCAAACAAATTTGTACACTAAATGGAACTGCTGTGGATTTCTGATTTTTAACAATTATTTCAATTTGGGTACTTATCAATAAATACACCTTTCCTGTTGATTACTTTACAATGTGCATTAATGGGCATTCTAATGGTAATTCACATTTTTAACTTCTCTGAAACTATCATCCAGATTGACTTCAAACTTGGTGGTAGTGTACCTTGGATGAGTCTCTACCAGACTTTTTATGCCCCCCTTCGAAGAAGGTGGGGCATATAGCGTTGCACATGTCGGTCGGTCGGTCAGTCGGTCGGTCGGTCGGTCGGTCGGTCGGATGGTAGACTGTGGTTTCCGCACAATAACTCAAGAAGTTTTTGAGCTAAGACTTTGATACTGTATAGGTGTATTATTCTAGTCAAAAGCTAGGCGAAGTTTGAAGATGGGTGACTTTGACCTAATTTCCAAGGTCACAGTGGTACCTGAGCTAACTTTGGTTTCTGCACAATAACTGAAGAGGTTTTTAAGCTAGGACTTTTATATTGCACAGGATTATAGTCCATATTTGGGGCTAGGCGAAGTTTGAGGATGGATGACCTTGACCTCATTTTAAAGGTCACAGAGCCACTTTACTGAATATGGTTTCATGCTTTCTGTATGACAACTTATACCTTGGAGCTAGAACTTTTATATTGCACAGCTTTATGGTTCTCTGTAAGGGCTAGGTTGATTTTGAAGATGGGTGACCTTGACCCAGTTTTCAGGGTCACAGAGAGATTGTAGTTAAACTGTGGTATCTGCACAATAACTCAAGAAGCTTTTAAGCTAGGACTTTGACACTGTACAGGTTTATTATTCTTATCAAAAGCTAGGCAAAGTTTGAAGATGGGTGACCTTGACCAAATTTCCAAGGTCACAGTGGAACCTGAGTTAACTTTGATTTCCGCACAATAACTGAAGAGGTTTTTAAGCTAGGACTTTTATATTGCACAGGATTATAGTCCATATTTGGGGCTAGGCAAAGTTTGAGGATGGATGACCTTGACCTCATTTTAAAGGTCACAGAGCCACTTTACTGAATATGGTTTCATGCTTTCTGTATGACAACTTATACCTTGGAGCTAGAACTTTTATATTGCACAGCTTTATGGTTCTCTGTAAGGGCTAGGTTGATTTTGAAGATGGGTGACCTTGACCCAGTTTTCAGGGTCACAGAGAGATTGTAGTTAAACTGTGGTATCTGCACAATAACTCAAGAAGCTTTTGAGCTAGGACTTTGACACTGTACAGATTTATTATTCTTATCAAAAGCTAGGCAAAGTTTGAAGATGGGTGACCTTGACCAAATTTCCAAGGTCACAGTGGAACCTGAGTTAACTTTGATTTCCGCACAATAACTGAAGAGGTTTTTAAGCTAGGACTTTTATATTGCACAGGATTATAGTCCATATTTGGGGCTAGGCAAAGTTTGAAGATTGATGACCTTGACCTCATTTTAAAGGTCACAGAGCCACTTTACTGAATATGGTTTCATGCTTTCTGTATGACAACTTATACCTTGGAGCTAGAACTTTTATATTGCACAGCTTTATGGTTCTCTGTAAGGGCTAGGTTGATTTTGAAGATGGGTGACCTTGACCCAGTTTTCAGGGTCACAGAGAGATTGTAGTTAAACTGTGGTATCTGCACAATAACTCAAGAAGCTTTTAAGCTAGGACTTTGACACTGTACAGGTTTATTATTCTTATTTAAAGCTAGGCAAAGTTTGAAGATGGGTGACCTTGACCTAATTTCCAAGGTCACAGTGGAACCTGAGTTAACTTTGATTTCCGCACAATAACTGAAGAGGTTTTTAAGCTAGGACTTTTTTATTGCACAGGATTATAGTCCATATTTGGGGCTAGGCAAAGTTTGAAGATTGATGACCTTGACCTCATTTTAAAGGTCACAGAGCCACTTTACTGAATATGGTTTCATGCTTTCTGCATGATAACTTATACCTTGGAGCTAGAACTTTTATATTGCACAGCTTTATGGTTCTCTGTAAGGGCTAGGTTGATTTTGAAGATGGGTGACCTTGACCCAGTTTTCAGGGTCACAGAGAGATTGTAGTTAAACTGTGGTATCTGCACAATAACTCAAGAAGTTTTTGAGCTAGGACTTTGATACTGTATGGGTGTATCATTCTAATCAAAAGCTAGGGGAAGTTTGAAGATGGGTGACCTTTACCTAATTTTCAAGGTCACAGTGGTACCTGAGTTAACTTTGGTTTCCGCACAATAACTGAAGAGGTTTATAAGCTAGGACTTTTATATTGCACAGGATTATAGTCCATATTTGGGGCTAGGCAAAGTTTGAAGATTGATGAATTTGACCTCATTTTAAAGGTCAGAGAGCCACTTTACTGAATATGGTTTCATGCTTCCTGTGGTTTCTGCACAATAACGCAAGAAGTTTTTAAGTTAGGACTGGGATACTTTACAGGTATATAGTTCTTGCTAAGGGCTAGAAGAAGCTTAAAGTTTGGTGACCTTGATTTAATTTCCAAGGTCATGTTGGTACCTGAGTTAACTTTGGTTTCCTCATGATAACTGAAGAGGTTTTTAAACTAGGACTTTTATATTCCACTGGATAATTGTCCGTATTCAGGTCTAGGTCAAGTTTGAAGATGGGTGACCTTGACCTAATTTCAAAGGTCACAGAGCCATTTGGTTGAATACTGTTTCTGCTTGATAACTTGCATTTTAGAGGTAGCACTTTTATATTGCACAGCTTTATGGTTGCCTATAAGGGCTAGTTTGAGTTTGTAGATGGGTGACCTTGACCCAGTTTTGAGGGTCACACACAGACAGTAGACTTCCTTTTTTTGTTTTTTGCACAATAACTGAAGAAGGTCAAGTGAAAATGAGTGACCTTGCCATAATTTCCAAGGTCATAAAGCCACTTTGCTGAATATGGTTTCTAAATGATGACTAATTTTTCAGCTATAACTTTTATAATGCCCAGGTTTTTAGTCGTTTTTTTAAGGGCTAGGTTAAAGTATAAAGATATGTGACATTGATGTATGATCAACCTTCACTAATTTTGTAAGGTCACGAGTGCCCCTTCTACCACTATCAATAGGGTAGCGAGGGCAAGGGTAATGAGGGAGGGGGGCATCTATGTTTTACAAGCATATCTTGTTCAAATGGTCATGCTCCATTGCTTTTTAGACTTTTTATGAATTCCTTTGTTCTTTTTTGGGGCAAATCTTAAACAATCGCAAGGGTATATGTTCATGTCAGCTTAGCACAGGACTGTCACAGTCTTCTTGTTATATAAATGTGCAAACTGTGTGATTTTGAAATGAAGGTTGGTAGTTATATTAGTTATTTATATGATGTCACTTAATATGAGAAGAAAATGTATTTATTTGTATTCTTTTTGTCATCAGCAATTTCACATGCAGTTCAGCTGACTTGTCAGTCAACAGAACATATCATACCTAACATCCCAGAATAACTTTATTTGTTATCATTTCAGATGATAACTCCAGCAATATTTGACCTTGGACGTTGATATTGCACATGTTCATGAAAATGATCCCTGTAAGAGTGACATGTAGGCTGATCATGCATATGGGTGATACTGACACCAGTTATTGATACTATAAGACAACTTAGGTGATTTTTTTATTGTTTGCTTCATGGGACAAAACAATAAATTTGTGCCAGGACTTTGATGTTGTACATGATAATTAGCCTGTAGAAGGGCAATCTTGAAACTGCATGCTCATGGCCGGCTGACCTTTAATCAGTTGTCAAGGTTGCAGGACCACACAAATCTGTGCATGCATGTAAGGTCATCTGAGCAAGTCAGACTGTCACAGGTTGCTTTTGTGACAAAATCAGGAAAAGTGTGCATTTAATGACACTATGACAGCTAGAAACTCTTTCTGGAAGGTTTGAAAGTCTTTAAAAATGGTCTTATTACCAAGAAATTTCAAAAGACATTGAACCAGACATTTGACATCATAGGCTACATATGTGCACTTTTGATATCATTTTAAGAGCTGGAGAAAATGTTACCATGCACTTTATAAAGGTACATGTACACATTTCATTGATACTTTTTTTGGAAATACCATCAAAGTGTGTTTTATTAAAGCGAGGATTTTTTAATTGGAGCTTGGTAGACAAAGTGGATAATTTTATTCATGAGAACATGATGTTTCAGATTGGGTGGTCTGTCTATTGGAGTGGTCTTTGTACAGCTAGGCCTTGCCTTGTAACTGGAGAAGGTACAGCATTCTACAGTCAGTCAGTGCCACCACTGCAGTCTGGTGCTGTACAGTATACACACGACACACGCTGTCCCAGCAGCACTGCCTAGACGTGGGTATTAGGCTGGCTCTGTCTGCTTTAGCTGTGTTTCTATTACAGGCGTTGGTGCGTAGTTTGCACAGCCGCAGGTAGCTAGAGCACTGGACATTGTACAGCTGTAATGAGAATGAATCTATTAGATTGTCACCCATATATATGAAATTGTGCTCTTTATGAGAGTTCACCCAGATCCACAGATGAATTTATCTGGCAATTGTGAATATTGAATTAGAGTTGGTGCATGCCATATGTGGCACATCAGATAATCAGCATCCTGCCGTACTGAGCAAACTTTTTGTTACATGGTACAAAAAGTGCTGTATTATTGTGTGTGCACTGATGTTTATCACAGGATATGGACAGATCTCCTATCTGAAACCAGCTATGCGCAAAGCAGATTTGGTTTTGGCAGTGCTCAATTTGTTGGAGAGGGAAAATGGAAGAGGCTCAGCACCAGGTCAAGTACCATCTGTCATAGCAATTACTGCAGCAGGCAGCCATAGCCACTGTATGTGATAAAACATGGGCCCTCTACACACTCTGCCTTCCCGTATTCCACCTCACACAAAGTGGCTTCAGGACTCATTCTGGTGGTTGGCCACCAGATGGCAGCGAAGTTTCCATTTGGCAGTCACTAGCAATTTATATGCATGCACATGGTTTCATTTTCACCTAGCATCAAGTTAATGTTGACAAACATGTAAAGGTCGCATAACGGTTGTGAGAGCCAGGCAATAACCTAGCTATTTCATCAGTGATAGCTACAACTAAGTAAAGTTCAATATAAGTACTAATGTTATATCCATGGTGTTACTGATTTATGTGACAGGTACATGTAGCTGAAGGAAGCAACTTAGTACTACTCATATACTGAACCCCAATGAAAAGTATCCACATGCCAATTTTGAAGTATTTTATTGTTTATACTTGAAACATTTCATACCTAGACGTGCTTAGAACTTAACAAAGCATTCACTTTTCTGGCGTAAAAATAATGTCACGCTCTACCGACATTAACGTCACTTACAGGCAAAAAATGTCATTAACTGCCCTAATTGAAAGTCACACAAATTTTTCTGTTCAATATGGGATGTGGCCACCTCGAGCATCAACACATGCTATACATCTGCGGCGCATACTGCTGACCAGGGTTTGAATTCTGTGTTGGGGAACATTATTCCATTCTTCCTGCAGAGCTTGGATCAGCTGGTTTCGGGTAGTAGGCCTAGGTGTCCTCCGTTGAATACCTTGGCCTAACTGATCCCACAAATGTTCAATAGGGCTCAGATCGGGTGAGAACGCTGGCCATTCCATGACATTGATGTTGTTCTCATTGAGAAAGTTCATTGTTAATCTTGCAGAGTGTGCACGTGCATTGTCCTGCTGAAAGATCGCCAGATCTTGATACTGCTCCATAAATGGGACCATGTGCGGCTCCAGCACCTCATCAATGTACCGCCTAGCATTGAGGATCCCTTGAATGACCACTAGGGGTGTCCGGTAGCGGTTGCTGATGCCTGCCCACACCATGACAGAGGGTCCACCCCATCGATCTGCCTGACGGACACAGGCATCTGCATATCTCTCCCCAGTCCGGCGCCACACACGTTCTCTGGCATCTGCTCTGCTGACACAAAAACGGGACTCGTCAGTAAAAAGGACGGTATTCCACTGCTGGCGAGTCCACCTGGAGTGTGCTCTACACCACTGCAGTCGTCTTTCTCTTCTGGGTTGGGTCAGCAGGTTACCCCTGTAAGGTCTTCTGGCTGTTAGGCCACTGCTCCTCAGTCGCCTCTCCACAGTAGAACTACTGACAGGACGGTGATTCACCCCTTGAGTCTCACGGGCTGTTTGGGCTGCTGTACGGAAACGGTCTCGCAGGTGCATCAGCCGGATGTGACGGTCTTGGCCAGGTGTTGTCAGTCTTTCTCGGCCAGGCCTAGGCCGATCATCTACGGATCCAGTTTCTTGTTGCCGTTCAATTAGTCGTTGGATGGTGCGCCGAGTACACCCCATTCTTTGTGCGATTTGAGTGATTGGGACTCCACCCTCTGCAAGCCCCAAAGCATGGTGTCTTTGACCTTGGCTCAGACGCGGCATGATCGCCTCAACACACCTGAGACCACTGGCTTTTTTCTTGGCTGAACATCCCTTTTTAAACCCACTGAAAACATCAGGTCATTTTAGCCATCCAATAGGAGTGGTGGTCAGAAGCCATATTCGGTGCACAAAAGTCACATGCATTATGTAACAACCCAGCAAAAGTTAAAAAGTTGTCCTGAATGACCCTGATGTAGGCTCCAAACCATGCATATATGCACACACAGTACTTAGTAACTTACAAAATTAATGTGTTAATTTTTTTATGTGGATACTTTTCATTGGGGTTCAGTATATAACCATGGTGTAACTAATTTATGTGGTAGCTAGCTGAAGGAAGCAACTGACTGTACTACATACTGTTATAACTATGGTGTAACTGATGTATATGATGGCTAGCTCAAGGAAGCAACTGATAGTACTATATTGTACATACTCTTGTAACTATGGTGTAACTGATGTATGTGATAGCTAGCTCAAGGAAGCAACTGATAGTACTACATTGTACATACTCTTGTAACTATGGTGTAACTGATGTATGTGATAGCTAGCTCAAGGAAGCAACTGATAGTACTATATTGTACATACTCTTGTAACTATGGTGTAACTGATGTATGTGAAAGCTAGCTGAAGGAAGCAACTGCTAGTACTACATACTGTTATAACTATGGTGTAACTGATGTACATGTATACATAATAGCTAGCTCAAGGAAGCAACTGATAGTACTGCATACTCTTGTAACTATGGTGTAACTGATGTATGTGATAGCTAGCTGAAGGAAGCAACTGCTAGTACTACATACTGTTATAACTATGGTGTAACTGATGTACATGTATACATAATAGCTAGCTGAAGGAAGCAACTGCTAGTACTACATACTGTTATAACTATGGTGTAACTGATGTACATGTATGTGATAGCTAGCTCAAGGAAGCAACTGATAGTACTACATATTGTTATAACAATGGTGTAACTGATGTATGTGATAGCTAGCTCAAGGAAGCAATTCTATAGTACTACTTATATGGTGTAACCATGTATGTGATACATGTAGCTATCTGAAGGAAGCAACTTGGTACTGCTCTTATAACCAACTGATTTATGCTATAGCTAGCTGAAGCAAGCAACTTAGTACCACTCTTCTAACCATGGCGTAACTGAATAACATGTATGTGATAACTAGCTGAGGAAAGTAAGTGTGGTTAATATAGCACGGCTTGTGTAACCATGTTATTTAATAGCTGATTTATGTGAGAGCTAGCAGAATGAGGTTAATGTTACCAGCTTTGACTGTGGAACTAATCCAAGTCACACAAATCTTCGCAGACTGTTTTTTGGGTAAAGAGCCTGCAAAATGTGGTCTGTATGATGAATGAAATAGGCTATAAGAAGACTAGGCAAGGGCCAAGACAGCGAAAAATGCCTGTCTGCAAAGCTTTGCCTGGGTAAAGACTTTAGGTTAGCCTGACCGGTTTAGCTCTATATCGAACTCATCAGAGACTGCCCAAAGACTGCTGTGTTTATTTTTAACCTTGAATTTTACGTGTCTGTATGATGAATGAAATAGGCTCTTATATTAATTAATTCCCTTCACGAGTAGAAGTTGATTATCTTGTTATTGCATATTTTTTAGCAATAGTTCTGTGTATGATGTCATGTTGTGGCTTACTTGCTGCTAAGAAGGAGCAGCCTAAGCTACACCGCATGTAGCAGATTGGAGCCGACAAACGATTGCATAATTACCTCCATATTTAATGTTAGGTATGCCGTAAAATTTGTCTGCTGTCTGTTATTCCTCAAGGGAGTATATATAGCATGTAATGTACATTGTATATAGTGTTATTTGTGTCCTTCTTGAAGTGAGTTTATCATCTGATGTATATATAATGTTCTGATCAGCAGTAATATCAAATGATAATTCGCCGAGAATTCTCTCATACATAATTATAATGTAAACCTATTGCATAAGATCAACATTTAGTGGAAGTAATTAATTTTTCAGTGCACAGTTTGATGAGGTCATATTTGTTACATGATTCATTTGTTTCTCATTTCTTCCTTGACTTGTGGATTTAGTGCAACAATTCAGTACATGCAGTATCTCTGTGGTTTCATGTACACAGCATCATACACAGTGTGCCGCAATTTACCCATACCACATATGATACTTACAGAAACCCAGGACTGTCAGAAATCATTAGTTATATACAGCCATCAAGATTGCATGTTAACTTACATACTGCATGTCCCAGCGGATGGGATCACGTTATTATGTTACAGGAAAAATCTACCCATGGAGCTATATAATATGGCATGTTTATCTTGTGCAGGTACATGGAAGATATTTTGTAGACATTTCCTCCTTCATCTTATGTGCATTGATACAAAATTTTTGCTGGATCAGGTTCTGTCCTCAGGAATTTGCACGTGCAAGTTACTTTCCAGTCCAGTTTGTCTTTAGCTCAGCTGACTTGTCAGTCATCTGAGCTTATGTTATGAATAGCCATCCGTTGTCTGTCCTGTCGTCCACTAGGTAGCACTGCTGTGGATTCCTGATTTTTAACGATTTTTTTCAATTCAAGTACTTATTGGTAAATGCACCTTTCCTATTGCTTACTGTGCAAGTCAATGGACATTCTAAAGGTAATTCACATTTTGGACTTCTGAAGAAACTGTCTCTCATATTCACTTCAAACTTGGTGGCAATGTAGCTTGGGTGGGTCTCTACCAAGCTTGCTTCAGTAAATTTTGTATTTTTTATGATTTTTGTCAAAAATCGTTAAAAAAGTTTAAATAGGAAAGTTTAACATAGTAATTTCTTTCAATGGTTACAACTTAAATAATTTTGGCCAGATTTGTGCCGAATTTGGTAGGGATGTAACTTTTATGAATGTCTACCTATTTTGTGCAAATTGTCATGCTCCAGTGATGTTTGGACCTTGACCTTGTTCCCAAGGTCGCAGAACAACTGACATGAAATTTACTGTTCACTTGATAACTTGAGATCTGTTTTGAGTTGTGACCTTGATGTTGCACATGTTAATGCTTCTCTAGTAAGGTCATGCGTAGACAGTACATGAGTGACTTTGACCTGGTTTCTGGGGTCACAGTGCAACATGCATGATAGATAGATAGATAGAATAGCTTTATTTGGTCTAAACAAAATTAAACAATTTGTTACAAGAATAAATTTATATGTTTAAAAACCAGGAGACCATACATTAAGACTCCGAAGAGTCGCTGACATGTAGGCCACCCTAAAGATATACTATATTTAATTACTATATTTAAACTCATACGCTATAAGATTTCTAACACATTACTATAGGCTGAATGATAACAGAGATTACAAAACTTAAGTTGATAGACCAAGTGACAATAATAATACATATGACTAATTTCGTCTGTTGCAGACGTGACAATTAATAATGTTACAGTTAATTTCATAGTGGTTAATAATATGATTCTTAGCATATTGTGAGAAGCCTTTCAAGGAGTGTGTATCAATTTTTGCCATAACTATGTCATGAATTTTACTCTTCACTATAACTTGAGAACTACTTGAACTGGGACCTTGCTGTTGCGCATGTTAGTGTTCTTCTATAAAGGTCAGACCTACTGAGAACATGGGTGACCTTGATCCTCTCCCAAGTTCACAGCTCGAGCCACAAGTGTGATGAATGTCTAGGTCAGCTGATCATGTGCTGTTCACACAGTCCTCTTGTTTAGACATTAGATTTAAAGGAAGACTATAAAACTCTTCTCTTAAATTTCATCATGTACTACTCATTTACATGTATTACAATGTATATTATTTCTTTAATTGCACACTGTTGTTGTGTGAAATAAGTTATATTCTGTTGTGAAGGCATGTTTGCATTCAGCAAGTTTGATAAATTTGTATGAAGACACCCACATCCACACCCACACCCCTATGAAAGTCCACATTAAGTTCAAAGGACACTGGCCTAGACCCAATTTCAAGCACTATATATTTAGCTAGTAACTTGTTTTGGCATTAGTGGGTGCATTTCGGCGTTTCAGGGCGGTTCCTGGCGTTACACAGCGTTTGCCGACTAACGCTGGCAAACGTCAAAATCCGATTAAGCCTTTTGGGGCTCGGCGTTTGCCAGTGTTTGCCAGCGTTAGTCGGCGTTTGCCAGCGTTTGACACCCTTTCAAGGGCAAATGCCGAGCCCAAAAAGGCTTAATTGGATTTTGGCGTTTGCCAGCGTTAGTCAGCGTTTGCCGGCGTTTGTAATGCCGGCAAACTCTGTGTAACGCTGGGAACGACCCTGTAACGCCGAAACGCACCCACTAACGCCGAAACAAGTTACTAGTGAAGCCTACCTGGGGGCCAATCAACTTTAACAAACCGTGAAAATGACCTTGACTCAATTAATTTAACCCTTTCCCCCTGAAACAGGCCAAAACTCAGCTGGCAGTCAAATGTCATCTGCTTCACTGTTTTCAACTGATTTCAAGAGTAATGAAAAACAATTTGACTGAGAATTGTAGATGAGATCTATCAAGGTCACTGAGTGCCCAACCCATGCCAAAGAAAGCTGTTGACTCAGTGTTCATTCAAGGGGGAAAGGGTTCAGAAGTCAATTTTTTATTTATTTATTTATTTTATTTTTTAAAAAATTTTTTTTTTTGGCATGCAACACAATGTATCTCGAGAACCATATAAGTTAGCACAAAACTGTAATACAGTAGCACCATTGTTAGAGTATAAACCAAGTTTGAAGAATAATTACCTTGACCTAATTTCAGGTTCTTTCTCTTTGTAGTTTTTGCTGTCATATGTCAAGAAATGGAGTGGGCTGTTGAAGGATTTTAAGGTGCTGTAACCATTATGTTTGGTAGGGGGAAGCAAATAGTGTTCAGTCCCGTTGTCTGCCATCTCCGCTGCCACGACCTATCTTATTTTCCGTATATTTCTCTCCCCTCTTGACCTATTGTCGTCTAATTTGGTGCAGAAAATCTATGGGTCTCGAAAATTTTTCCCATATAATAATATGTGCAACCTGGAGGTCAAAGGTCAAGGTCAAATCCCTGTTGGATTTTTCTGCTGACTCGGCAGTTTGCACATGTTGGCTTATACCTTCTAAATGGTGCACCGTAGCCCAAGGTTACTATTAAACATAAATAAGAAAGTACCTATGCGCTTTCAATTTGTATGGTTTATTTTAAAACTGACTGACTGACAGTCAAACTGCATACTTTACTGTTGATTAATATCCAAGTCAGGGGGGATTGCAATGCTAGTTCATATTTTCAGCTTCTCCAAAACAATTGGCCAGATTCACTTTAAACTTGGTGGAGATACATTGGGTAGGTATCTACCAACTTTTTCCAAATGGTTCAGCTTCAATGATTTTTTTAATTTTTTAAGTTTTTTCGGGATGGGGATGGGGATGGGGATAGGGATGGGAGGTAACTTTTGCATTCCTATTGATTACCATGTAAATAAATGGAGTGTGCAAGGGTACACATAGTTTACAGTTTGACATCTTAAAAACCATAAGCCAGATTTATTTGAAACTTTTGGTACAGATAATCCATAGATTTCGGGAATTTTTTCATATGATTGTGGATGACCTTCAGGTCAAGGTCACAATGCCTTGCAAAATACATATGTAAAATGGTTTCCCTTCCACATCTTCAAATGGGTATGATTGAAGTGCATCAAACTTAGTCATTGTTTACCCAGGTGAGACTTCCTTTAAAATTGCTCAGAGGTGAGCTTGAAGTCAAAGGTCAAGGTCAAGCTTTTTACAGAAGAATGGTGGCCCTCTTAGAGGTATGACGTCTGGTGAGAGGTGCTTGCTTGGGGTATGCATAATGTTTTTCGCAAGGAAGAACTGGCTTCTAGTTTGCATCTACTCTGCATTTTGACTTTAATGTTGAACTTGCATCATACATGTATATGAGAAGCAATCTGACCAGGTACATGTAATAATTACGGTTGCTGAGCTGCACTGTCTGGTTGAGCAGCCATGTAAATCTGTTGACTTAGTCTCACACTGGCCAACTCAGCATCTGGAGCATGCCCTACAAATCTGTTTACTTGGTCTCTTATAACATGAAATTATAAAGGGCAAAAAAGTAAATGAGACAAATTAATCGAAAGTTACAGTATTGTTTACTGTACACATTCTTGTGCTCCTTTAAAAAAAACATACTGTATGTGTGTCATGAAAACTGATTTTCATCAATCAAAGCATACTTGCAGCCTGTATAGTCCAATGCCGTCTCCAGTGATTACCCCATGAGCTGAAGACACTCACCCCTGTCCTTTGCATCACTGTTAGAGTCATCCCTGTGTCACCTTCAAATTCCCATTACACTCATTTAATTTGTAACTGTAATGAAAATCTGTGTCTCTGGAGACCTACAGGTTTGTGTGACAGCAGGCTGTAGCAGCTACATGATTGTACACCATGTCTGCAGACACAAGTGATCCCTTCCTGAGCCCAGCAAGTGCCATTTGTATGGCAGTCACCTCCCAAAGCATGCAGAGAACCTGCTCGGAATTGTTTTTGGGAATAAATGGACCCCACTTTCATCCATTGTCACCTTTTTTCTTAGTATATTTAAAAGCAAAGATGATGGATGGGGAGTGTGGTATAATTTCAATGGAACACACTCAATAAAAATCGTGTGCACATCATGGCAGTGTGCTTTGTCTCAGGAGGTGGATCCACTGAGGAATAGAAAAGTGACCAGGGGGGAAACTACAGGCAGAAGATTGGCTAAAACAGTACACAGCTCCTCAGGAGAACTGATCAATAGTCTGAAGAAGTATCTGGTTTAACCCACTCTGAGCTAAACATAACATAGCCACAAGATAAATGTAATGCTGTCTGTTTTGGTTCATGTATATATAGCTTATACAAACAGTTGAATGCAATGCCATATGGAGGTGCATGTAGAGACAAATGTTATTGGTACCACAGGATTAATTGATATTAATATGTGTGGGGGTTTATTGAAATTCAGAAATAAATGGATTTTATTTTTTTCGGGCAGGTCTGAACAGTTGCAAGTCAAAGCAGTGTAGTATACGCATCTTATATAGACACTTAATTGTTCTCCTGTAGTCTTAAAGGCATTAGAAATTGTTATTTTACATTTTTGCCTGATATTTACTTAACAAATTTGCCATTGTGCATGGGAAATTATCTATCTATCTATATCTATCTATCTATCTATCTATCTATCTATCTATCTATCTATCTATCTATCTATCTATCTATCTATCTATCTATCTATCTATCTATATTAAATTTTGCTATTTGATTTTGCATTCCTTACACTTGTAATAAAATAACAGTCAGCTTTTTTACAGTAATTCAAGGTTTAATGTTCATTACCAGATGTTCAGTTCTTGTAAAATCTACACATGTACATGTATGTACCTAAATATTGTACCTGTATCATTGCTTCATTCAGGGAAGGCAAGAGTTAAAGTGCATATAAGACAAAGCAGTACATGATGGCAGTCAGATGATCTACAGTGTATTGTGGTAATGTTTATGAGGTCCATAAGATTAGTGTTGTCACAGGTATAGCTTAACCCATCAAATGGGCCTCCATCACATGTGATGTATTTATGACCAAGCACCATCAAAAAGAAGCCTTCAAAGTTCCACTGGGACCAGGTTAATGCTTATCAATTCCCTGGTCTTTTATCCCATGCAGGTTGTGCCAAACTTGCTTACATGTATTGGCTTGAGCATTAAAAAGGTCCCATTAAATCAAGCCTGTTTCAATGCCTCGCTGTTTCGTGCAAGTCCAAAACTGCTGATTCACAAGTCCTTCAATTCTGTACAAAGAGCCTGGTCACATAATTATTTATCCAGTCATCTCTGTCAGTGTCTTCAGGTCTTACAAAAATTGGAACTGAAATGAATGGGAACATCCACTTGTCCATTCTCCACAAAAGAATTTTATTCAAGTCAGTCATCACTGCTTTATAAAACTGAATAGGAAGGTCTGAAGACCTCCCCTTTTTACCCTTCAGCCTTATATAAGGCCGAAGGGTATTGTTATCCCCTGCAGCTTGCGTCTGTCTGTCTGTCTGTTTGTCTGCCTGTCCATCTGTCCTGTGTCAAGGGTCAAAGGTCAAGTGCTTGGTTTAAACATATTTTATTCAAAAAGAATACAATTGGGGAGAAGGGCCAGGCCCTATATTAACCCCTCTTGCAAAGAAAATACAATAACACAGGACAGACGGAACAAGACAAAGCTTTCAGCAGTGCTCCACCAAGACGACAGCGGTGTTGGAGCACTGCATCAAGTAGAACGAATTTAAGAAGGACACCACAGTTGTACTGGACAGATAGTGGGGCTTTATGTACATTTACTAATATGCAGTGATCAATGATATACTATGGTAATTAATTTTATTATAACGCAAAAACCGAGGATAAATTCATGTGATTTAGTTGATTATGTAACGGCACTGAGCTGAAAACGTTTGGTATTGATAATGAATTTTTGGACGGCTAGAAATATTGTTTTGTTACTTTCAAAAGTGCAATTAGGAGCGCCAAATAGAACAGTCTCTAGGCTGAAGGATGCGTACTCAGTTACTGAATTATGCAAATGATCCCTTTGAATTGTCAAGTGCTTAATGGTGATACTGCTATAACTAACAAGTTTTTGAGATATGACTCTCCAAATTACACATAATTATGCACCATTATAAAACTTCAGTAAACGGTAATCTTGGGTGACCTTGACCTACTTTTCAAGGTCACATAAACTGTGGCTGAAGGGTATTAAGTGCTTTGCATGGTATTTTTTCTTTTTGTGTTTTCTGTTTTGTTTTTCTACATGGCACTATTTGGCTTAAATGTTGAGACCAACAATAGGAAAATTTCCTTACATGAAAAGTACAATTTATGTGAACTATTACAGTTAGTAAAGTTATCTGCAGCAAAGGAAAAACGTTTAGGTCCACCATCTAAAGAGTGCCAAGCAACACGACTATATCACTACTGTGTCATTTATGTGCTAGAGCTCTGTCCTACAATTTCAATCAAAAGAAGTCTATAAATGGGAAGATTATGTAGATCATATGACATGCATGAAAATTTAGACCTATTTGGTTAATTTAACGGGCACAGGCTCGTTAATTTGAGGTCTAGATTACCTCAGAACAAGTATATTGAGGGATGGATTTTTGCCAAATTAAGAATTCCTATGTCAGTGTCCCCTTATTCCTGGACATTATGACCTTTATCCTGTGTATTGAGTTCCGTACTGCATTCAATTGGAAATTTTGCATAACTGTCCTTACAAATTATATGTTGGGATTAGCCAGGATCCTGGTTTTTCCTGTATTTCAGCCAGGATGATGTTGGGAGCATGCTGTTTTTTTTTGCTCGGTGAAAAAAAATCTATATTGGGTTTTTGCTGGGTACATTGATTTTTCTGGATACACATACTGGGTTTTTGCTGGATGTGGAGAATCATCTCAGGATCACACTACTGTTTGCTGGTAAAAATTAAGTTAATTATTTGATGCTGGGCATAAAGACAATTAACTGTCTGTTATTTTGCAGGAAAAGGATGGGATCTTAACATCAAAGTTAATGCTGGGGAATGTCGAGCATCTGACCCATGATGCTCTGCAATCATTCCCATCATGCTTTGAATTTTGACTTTTAAAGCAGCCATATTGTAACAAACAAATGTACAATTTAAGGTTGGTTGAAATCATTTGAAGTAATTTAGATATTTGACAGATTTCCAGGACAAACCAGATCAAAGCAGTTTGTTAGCGCGATCATACAAGTAAATTTGTTGATTGTGTGTACATTCATGTACATCTCATTTATTGGCTGTTGTATATTTTCATTTTTGCATAGTAGAAAGCAGCAGACTAGGAGTAAAGGAAATTGGTGCTGGTTTGAGTGGGAATCATTTTACAGAGTATTTGGTGGGTTACAAAGAGGACAGTGAAATCCAGCCAGATCCTGACAGTTCACAGTACTCTTCTTGGTCAAGTAAGGCCCAGAAGATTCCAGTGATGATCTCAACATACACAGTTTCCTGGGTCGATCCCCAGCAGATTCCAGTAAGACCTTAGCACACACAGTCAGCTTGGTCAAGGCCTGGAAGATTCAAGAAAAAAATTTAGACATACACAGTCTGGCAGGTTGAGGCCTGGCAGATTCCAGCAAGATCCAGAGACACACACACACATGCACATACAGAGTCTGTGTGGTCATAGGCGTGCAGATTCCAGCAGGGCTCTGACATAATCCGAACATTTCCCAGCAGGTACCCAATGGAAGTAATTAGCAGATTCCAGGAAGATCCAACGTACAGTCTGCTGGCTTGAGGCCCATCAGATTCCAGTGGGATCCTGAAATACAAAGTCTGCAGGATCAGAGTCCAGCAGATTCCAGCAGGATGTCATGTCAGGATTTGGCTCTTGACATACATGTAACTAACATTTCCCAGCGGATACTTGTTACCTGTGGAAGTAAATTGCTATGTCTTGAGTGCCAGCCGATTCCAGCATGATCCCAACATACATGTACAATCTGCTGTGTAGAGCCCTGGCAGATGCCATTGAGATCCCAACATACACAGTCTGTTGAGTTAAGGCCCAGCAGTTTCCAGCAAGATCTGACATTAACATGGTGCCTAGCAAAATTGGTAATATGGATCCCTTTGCAAATTTTCTAATCTAACGTCAGGAATTGGCTTAATCCCAACATTATGTCCCAGTAAATGCAGCAAAAACCAGGCCAAATCCAGCAAAAACCAGCAAGATCCTGAGATTTTGGTTTTGTCAGGGTGAATTGGTTGCCTTACTCAGGATTGCCCATTTCAAAGTCAGCTAAATGTTGCACATGCTGAATGTACAAGAAAAAGGAGTATGTGACTTGAGAAGAGTTTTAAATGAAGGTCCCCTGCTTCTAAATACAGTACTTTACCTGCTTTAGGACCATAAAAGAATGGCTGGACACTGTCCTCTGATCTTTTTATGATACATCCAGGTTGGTGTTTCAAGTCATGAAATGGGAAGCATATTGCATATAGATCATTCAAGACTGCTTATTGGTCAGGCCCATGGCTGTTTTGACGGTATTCTCAGCCGGTGATGATTATGTCAATTACATTTGATTGTATAGATGGGTGAAATATCCAATCCAAGAGTATAGATATTGTTATTTTTAGTGATGGATCATCAAGGAACATGTACTTAACTTTACCATATTGAGGCTAAATATTAGTCCTGAGCTTATTTGCTGGAGCAGTCTGCAGTAAAGTCAGTCGGTCCATTTATTTCGCTGTCTGTGGTGGCTGCGTGCAGCCTGTGTACAGAAGCCACAGGGCAGTATGTTCATGAGACAAGGTCACTAGGGAGTGCCACAGTAGACTGACACAGAAGAGCCCTGGCACCAGTTGGTGACACTGTGTGGCCCGTGGTTTATTGCAGAGTGTCAGAGATGCAGATGAAGATGTAGCAAATCTGTGACGCCTGAAACTGTACCCTGGGGAGTTTTTGTGCCAGGGGGTCAGAGAGCTTACTGGAAAGATAATGAATTAAATTGCATGTTACGGTACTTTGATGAAATTTACTACATTCATCCTCATGCATTTTGGTGCATCTTGTGTCTTCTGTCATCAACGATGGTCATATTTTAGATGTATTCGAAAATAATACTAAATTGCCCTTAAGTTTGGTTATTGAGTGGTTCAATTCAAGTAGATTATCTGTAAACACGGAAAAGCTAATTTCATACTCCAAAGAAATCATGCAATGAATCATCATCCTTTGAAAATTCAAGTGATTGGTATAGATTTAAAACAGACAACAAATAGTAAATTTCTAGGTGTTTGGTTAGATAAAAATTCAAATTGGAAATATCATATTTTACAGGTTTCCAGTAAACTGAGCAAAATTGTAGGTATTTTTTGAAATTTAAGGTGGAAATTTTGGGAAAAAATGTATTGACTCAGTTATATTGCAGTTTGGCATATCACTACTTTATCAATTGTAATACTTCCTGACCTTCTACTTATGCTTCAAATTTAAATCAAATTGTTCTTCAGAACAAATGGGTGCAAATAATGAATTTTTCTACCTATAATGCCCATACCGATTCTGTTTTTATATTTAAGTCTCAAAATATTAAGATTTGTGCATATCAATACTTACATGACTTGCATTTTTGTTTATAAGGTACATGTAGTTCATAAACTAATTCCAAATATCTTGGAGGACTTTTTTCATTTTAATTTTGATGTTCATTATTAATCAACACAGAAGAATGAAGACTATATTAAGCTTAAACATTCCTAGATGCAGAGCTAATGTTTCTAAATTTGTAATAAAATGACATGGTCCTATAGTCTGGAATAGTATTCATAGAGAATCTTACATTGGCTGAGAGTGAGTTACTATTTTTCTCTCAGGAGGGATCATTGTTGGTGGGGAAAATCACGAGTCACAGCAGGTCACGAGTGAATTTCCACACCAACAACAATCCTATGTGACAGAAAAAAAGTAACTCGCTCTCCAGCCATGGCAGATTTTCTTTATTCCTTGTTTAATTGGGAATTCATCACCAAAAAAAAAAAAAATGCTATTGGCCTACTTTCAATGCCGACCTGGTATGCTGTGTTTGCTTACGTTCGTTGTCTATTCCACGTCACCTCTGACATATAATCATATTTCCTCCACCAACCTTTGATTTTGTCTGAATGTTTATGCACTACAGTGTATGTCACTAATGCAAGCACATCACAATTTAGTTGGAACAATATCTAGATCATGTGATGTACCGTGAGTTAGTGCTGAAGTACTTTTGAATTTCACTCTAAAAATGATAATTCATCCTCAAACATGGAATAAATTTATATTTACTAAAAGTACCTAGTTTGTTTTCATTTAACGAGAAATTTAAAAACTTGTTACTCACCTAAATGATCTAAAGTTTCAATGATTTTTAGTAATTGTCAACAGCCATTGGTGTGTAGTGCCATTTGGCAAATAAATATTGTATTTATGTTAATTTACAATTAGATGTGGATGTTACATGCTCACTAGAGTTTCTATCTCCATTGAAAACTGTCTGTTATTGATTTTATTTATTGTGCTGGATTAATAAAATTCAAATTCATTGGACACTGAACCTTGTCTTCCTTTTGATGAAGTTTTATTATAACCCCATTTCATTTGAATTTTTCCTTGGAAGTAATTACCAAACTTAAATCCTGATCACATGCAGTTCAAGAGATGTGACACTTCGATCTTGTGTCTTCAGTCAAATCCTTTGTCTTTGGTTACATTTTCAGTCCAACAAAGACCAGGTTGGCTGTGATCCAATCTAGTATGCAGACTTTTTCTGGGGCATTTAATTTTTTGTCAAAGAATCTCTCAGAGAGCAGCATATCCTTTTAGGAAAAACTGCCACTTGCATTCTACAGAATAAAAAATTTGTATGTGATACATGTATGTTGATTGATACTGTGCAGCGTTTATGTTGTGACCTTGCAGGGGACAGTGGAATGTCACAATAGACAAACTTCCTCTGAATAGCTCTTGATATTGGACGTCGGCAGGCAATGCTGCAAATATCGCACGTTAAGCCATGGATGAGTCATCAGCATGCAACAATAGACATTGTGTGTGCACAGTGGCACTGAAAATTGCATTCACAGGTATATTGTGTCAGTGCATGATAAGGAAGCTTCCATATAGAGGAGGACATTATCTCTCAGAATCCATCACTGAATTAAAAAAAAAAGAAAGTCATTTATATTCCCGGTTGACATCAGGCCTGTCATTGACCTGTCAATGATGTTGCGGTGTGCAACTTTTTTTTCCATTAAAAGTACCAGAAGTGGCCCAGTTTCATCAACACAAATCACAAATGCAATTTGCATTTTTTTATTCCTTGGGACTGATACAGGCAATTAGTCACCAGGTGTCCTGGTTGTACATGTACCTCAGGAGCAGTGCTTCCAAAGTGCAGCAAGGGCAGAGTTGCATCAGTCCCTAGAGGGTTAATTACATCAATAAGTATGTGACCGTTGCTGTGTAGTTGTGTTAATGCAATGATATATTATTGTATCCAGGTGTTGAACAAGAGTACACGAATAGGTGGAAACTACTGAAATTGAATTTCAAAAAGTGGAGTTTACTTTACTTTATAAGTACAACTATATATATATATATATATATATATATATATATATATATACATGTATATATACACACACACACACATATATATATATATACACACACATATATATATATATATATATATATATATATATATATATATATATTTATATATATATACACATGTAGTACTGTAAAAAGTTGACTCTAATTTGTTGTAAGGTACATGTAATTTGTTACTTACTTCACTGATGGCACAATACTGTGAGGGCAAGGATAAAGTATAAGGTGTTTCAATATACAGTGTCATCCAAAAGTCTTCCACCATACCCACTGGTGGACCACTGATGGAGTCACATGCCAGTACCACTGCCCACATTGTAATTAAAATGAAATTCTTACACCAAACCCAGGTTATGGCCCACAGTCTGGCGCTATCAGCCCACGCACTGTCTAACTGAAATGAAATTTCCCGCAGGGGTCTTCTTGCTTTCAGGTTACACAGGGACACATAGAGGGCCCCTTTGTTTCATTCTTTGATATTGGTGACTTTGACCTCTTAGGTGAATATAGTCTGTGGATGGTCTATCAAGGGCTAGATGGCTGGATATTTTAATGTACAGATACATGTACATGTAATAGTGTCGTACAGAAGGCATAGCCGGATTGCATACGGGCGACCTTGCCTTTAATCTGAGACCACAGATTAACATTACTACGTGTTGTTTTAATTCAGATGATAATTCACAGCTATAGATCCATTTATTTGTCATACTTACCCAGGGACCCCTTCTCAATGCTACTCCTCTTGAACCCTGGAAACTATTTTATGGTAGGACTTTCTTATACACTTGATTGATCTGTGTATCAGTTCCACAGCCAGCCATTTGATTTCTATTTTATACATGGATGCTGATGACATGAACCAGTTAAGCACCATATGCAATTTTAATTATGAAGCATTGCCTCATTCTTCACTGTCCAATAAAGTAAACAAAGAACTAACTGAAGTAAGTGACTGGGTTGCTGTGAACAAATTGTCCTTGAATGTAAATGAAACTAGATTTATGATGTTCCACAAAAGAAAAACAACAAAAAACCGAAAAAAAAACAAAAACAAAACAAAACAAAACAAAACAAAACAGAAGTACTTAACCCCTCACCAACTATCCCATACTTTAGTGATCAACAACCAGCCAGCTGAAGGAGTTTAAAATTTCAAGTTTTAGATGTCTTAATTGACCATAATCTCATGTGGAGTAAACATGTTAATCTTTTATCAAATAAATTGTTCTGAGTGTGTCTTTAAATAAAAAAAAAAAAAAAAATGCCTCTCCCAAAAAGCATTACAATGGATTTATAATGCCCTAGTTTTATCCCATATGAATCATGGAATAACTGCATGGGGGTTCCACTCTTTTGGCACACTGGTGAACCTGCAAAAGAAAGCAATAAGATTGATTAACAATGTAGCAAGTACATGTACAATGCACACATATATCCTCACTCTTTAAGACTGATTAACAATGCAGCAAGTACAATGCACACATATATCCTCACTCCTGAAGACTGATTAACAATGCAGCAAGTACAATAACAATGCAGCAAGTACAATTAATGCACACATATATCCTCACTCTTTAGGACTGATTAACAATGCAGCAAGTACAATGCACACATATATCCTCACTCTTTAAGACTGATTAACAATGTAGCAAGTACAATGCACACATATATCCTCACTCTTTAAGACTGATTAACAATGTAGCAAGTACAATACACACATATATATCCTCACTCTTTAAGACTGATTAACAATGTAGCAAGTACAATACACACACATATATCCTCACTCTTTAAGACTGATTAACAATGTAGCAAGTACAATGCACACATATATCCTCACTCTTTAAGACTGATTAACAATGTAGCAAGTACAATACACACATATATATCCTCACTCTTTAAGACTGATTAACAATGTAGCAAGTACAATGCACACATATGTCCTCACTCTTTAAAATACTTGGTCCTTTTTAAGGTAATGACATATTCAAGCTATCCTGTATCAAAATATATTACAAGTACAAAAAAAAAAACAATATTTTATTACCTAGTTATTTTATTGATTTATTCATCACTAATCGCCAGCTTCAACAAACTCAGAGACTTAGAAGAACAGTATCTGCCCCTCAGAGATATGATTCCACAATTCATGTCATTCCCATTTTCACTCCAACTATGCCAATACTGTTTAAAATACCAAAATTGATTGTGCATAAAACACAGAATACCAGAATTAATTAATGAAAATAGCGTACCTTTTGATAGTCATGACAAAAATCAATATACATTCTTTTAAAGACTTCTGACTCTATGCTAGGGATTATATTACATGTACATGTATTAACAATTATGAAACCAATTGCAACATCGTAAATTGTTATGTGTGTAAAATTACATAATCCATTAGGTGATTAGTAAACACTATTGTCATTTAAATTGGTCTGCCAACTTGAGTGACCATGACCTAATTAATTAAACTAGTAAGTGATCATTCAGCTTTTTTAAAAATCTTCTGAATGGAGTACCACCTTTTTCTAAATGTTGCCGACATAGTTAAGGGGAGATTTAGAGTTACGATAATTAAGAGTTGAAAAAAAAAAAAGCTCAGTCACTAACTAACACTTGGGCACATTTTGCTAATTGAACCAGAAAGTGTTGTTTTGGGGAATGAAGCTATGACCTTGAGCTACAGCTGTCATTCTAATTGGTTTAAGTGTCCAAAATTGAAGAAAAATAGAGATTTTTGTGAGGAGGCGCCAGTATGATTGGTGTGAACCTTATAACATAAATAAAGCAAATTGACAGACATCTGTGTAAGTGGTAAGTTCGCTGATGTACATGTATCTAGCCAGGGTGTTCATTGAATGACAGGAATTTATCGATGATAAGTACTGTATGTGTTTACAGTATAACTACAATGTGTGATCTCATCAGTGATTGTATTTGAAGTTCATTTAACGATGTGAATATATGTGCAAACTGGCTGTAGGTGTTATATGTTTTTGAGCAAACAGCAACTGGGTAGCAACAAATTTACATGGGTATAGGCAGCTCTTAATTAAAAAAAATGCTGTGCTCAATCAGTCTGATGCAATATCCTTTGACCCTGGCCTGTGAGGGTGGACAGTACACTGGTCATTTCATGCCTGATAAAATGAGACAATTTCAGTGCAAGTATGTACCTCTCTGAAGTTCTCTTTCAGTTCTTGTATTCCCCAGCAGAAAGTGATGAATGGTGCATCTAACGATTAAGATGGCAATGATGAAGATCTATGGGTAGGGAACATTTTGAGGTAGTCCGCATTAAAGATTCACACGGGGACACTGCTATTGATTGGTGAAAGGGGGCTGGCAATGTGGGCCAGGCAGAGATGTGAGCATGGCAGAGCACAAATCAATTACCAAGCGGGCAGACCAGTCAGCCTGCAGCGCCACCAGCTTTGTATCAGCATCACATCAATGTGACAGTCTGCCTCCACTCAATGCCAGTCTACCACAACTTTCCCACACCTGCGTGCCAGCAGTTGAAACTTGAGCAGAGACCAAGCAACTCCCGCTGGATCTGTTGATGTAACACGCCAAGTGTGGCTGAACACAGCAGGCAGACAACTTTAGATGTAAAGTATCTCATTCTGATTTCACTTTGAGCTCATCCTTGGACTGTTACAACACACGGGCTGCTTGGAGCAATCTTGAGATCTTACGTTTGTGTATTGTTGTAGGTAAGTGGTCTTAAGTATTGGTGAGAAACACCCCTATGGTTTCATCTGCCACACTTACATGTACAGATCCTTCAATACCACAGAGACTTCCACCACCCCCGCTTAGAGATTAACCAAGGAGACATGGGCCCAGAAACATGGGCAAATACTGTTGGTATGACATGATTATGCCCCATAATGTCACTAAAACTAGTCTACCAAGTATCATATGTAGAACCACTAGTAGTGGCATCTGTCTTGCCCATCCCTGTTGGTCCTAGAAGCATATGCAGTGTTCCTGGAGGACTTTTCTCTTTCACTTACTGAAGAAGCCTGAATGTATACACCAGGTTATGGAGTGAGTCCCAAGTGTATCCATAGGAAAAAGTGGCTTTGGCAAAGAGTCAAGGGCTTGAAATGATGAAGTGTAAAAGTGAATGTTTCGTCTTTTATATTGAGCATATTGATGAAAATTTTATATGTGCGCACATGCTTTGCTCAGCAAAGTTAATATATACAGGAGTATTTGCTGCTAAGATCACCTTTTTAGATTGTCCGTGTGGTGCTCCGATAGCAACAGAATTAAAGAGTTAGGCACAAAGTAAAGAGCATGGTGAAAAATTATTGGACAGATTAATTGAGGGTAAAAAGGTGATACATGTACATGTACATCAGGAAAAATGTAGAAAAGTGATGAATCTGTATGAGTGTTTTGTGTGTTGGAGGGAATGCATTAACCTTTACCTTTTTAAACACAGACAATCTGAGATGTGTACCCCTGTCTTTGATAGTTCAGAGAGCAGAGATTATGGATTCAAATTCATGAAAGTTTTTTCTGTTTCCTTGGGAATAAGTTCTAAGTCACTTGTATGCAATTCAAAAGAGCCTTTACAGGGTCCAGCCATCAGCATGTGCTATGTGCAGGTCCCGGCTGAAATACTTCTGGAGTTATGATGTAATAAGATAAAATTAAGTCAAATTAACATAGGACCTGCAAGTAATTGGTGACATGCCAGAAGTATTAATATAGTAAAATAGTTTAGTTGTACTGCACTCAAGTGCAATGCAATACTGTATACACTTAATTTCAACTGTTTGTGCCAATGGTATTAAAAATCCGACAGAAAAAACAAATCCAGACACCCCAGGGCCATTATAGCAGTAATTTGCAGGAATGTTGTATGGGGGGGGGGTATAGTGCGCTGTATAATTCACTACAATTGTTCTATCAAGATTACAAAACAGAGGATGGCTTCACTTTTAAAGTTAACATCCAATTGACATCTTGACAGTTGGTTTAAGGAGTAGAAAAAGCATATATAAGACAAATTGCAAGGCTCTTTTTGGATAGTGGGGTGGGGTGGAAGGACAAATTATGTCTGCTATAGCTACTTAAGGCTTTGAACTGTATTTAGCAAAGCATGCAAGATTGCACATATCCCTTTTAAAATCATGATGTAACTGTTGACTTTTTTGTTTTGATAAATAATGGTTTGTGTGCTTATAAAAATTTGACTATATCTTTAATTTACAAGCAGCTTTTAATTTTAACAGTTAACTCTGTACAACAGTACAGTATCAACAATTGGGGGCGAAGCCATTTAACATCTTAGGATCAGTGCTGTTGTAAACAGTATGAACATTGATAATGTTCAGAATGTTTCTATTTCACCACAACTTGTTCCCCGGCTAGTATCTGTCTCTGTTTTCAAGGACCAATATGACATTATGGTACTGAGATGATAGATGGTCTACAGTTAATACCAGCTCTTTGTGGATGGTCAATGCCTAGTTTATTGAATTCCAAAATGATCTGAAGTGCCCAGCTTAACTGTTTAACAATTACATTGCACATGATAACATATTGGCTGCTGCTTCCTCTGATCAATAGCTAAATTTTATTAAGCTTCAGACTGGCTGAGGTTGTGCATGAAATGGAGGTTCTGTGGTACAGTATGAAATATACTTATGTTATATATGTATCCTTAAAATAACATTTTTGGTGTCTGTTTCCTTTAGGAATGAGTTCTGCCCACCACATCATTTTGAAACAAGAACATTTAGGTGGTTATACATGTACTTGAATAGTTTAATAACCAATGGTAGTGATGCAGTGAGTAAGTTGTAGTATAAGTTCTCTTGAACTGCATTCATTTATTTAGGAATCCCATGTACTAATGGGGTCAAATTAAGCTAGCTTATGGTAAAGTATGGGACTCTTGCCAGCTAGCCTGTAACGGATCATAAAGTTGGTAGACATATGATGTCTTGCATAAAAAGGAGTTTGAGCAACTACACCTACATTGTAGGACAGGGTCAAAAGTGGTCACATAAAGCATGTCTCACAACAGGAGTCAAATAATATGGAAAACAGAGAACTGGGGGCCTGACTGGGGTGTTCACAAGCAAGCAGAGAGTCTCTTATGTTAGTGATCTCTCAAAGGCGGGACTATAATGTTTATGTACATACTTTTCTGATAAAGTACCTGACTGTTGTCAGGTTGTCACAGATCATATAACATCTACAGTGGTACCTCTCTTGAGAGACCCCTCTAATGAGAGACCTCATATCTTTGTAAGACCGCTCTCTCAGAATACTGCGCTATCTTTTCCATGTTGTTGTACCTCTAATGAAAGACCACCTGTTTTGAGAGACCACATTTTGACCAGCTGTAGGGGCGGTCTCTCAAAAGAGGTACCACTGTAGTAGACATTATCCACATGATGTTTTGTCTATATATGAACTTGCTTGTACTGTACTTTGGATGTTCCATATGGAGAGTGATCCACTTTACAAATATCCTTTTGACTGCATAGGGCCCTCGTATTTGTTGTGATGACTGTAGTCTTCAGTCATTGTATATTTTACTAGGAGAGGGCAGGGTAATTCCCAGTTTTGGGGGCAAAGTTTCCATCTGCTGAAGCCTGAAGTGGCTTTAGCCCTACATGTACATGTATATACTGCTTATTCACCATTCAAAAGTTTGGTTACAGTGGTACCTGCTATTTAAGACCACCCCTACAGCCAACAAAAAGTGGTCTCATACTGCAGGTGGTCTTAAATTGAAGGTATATTTAACATGTAAATACAGCAGAGGGTCTTGAAAGAGTGGTCTTAAAAAGACATGCGGTCTTAAATTGGAGGTGGTCTTTGGAGCAGGTACCACTGTATTTGGTGTCTGCTTAGCCACCTCCATGACAGGAACCTTGCACTGTCAGTTATGTGCTGAGCAATTTAAACTCCTTCCAGTGCTAAGTTGGAGAACGAGTGTCCTGAGGAAATCTGCTGACCTGGACTGTTCTTATCTTCTCTGGAACTGTATAGAGAACTTAATACACAGCTCTGTAGACTACTATACAGACATACTGGAACTTGCACTGTGCAAAATGTCTTTCTGTGGGGAATTTGAAGCAGGGATCATTATAATAGTAATTCAGAGGAGAGTGATTTTGTTGCGAATTGCACTGATGCCATTAATGAGATGAGTGTAGGACATATGGCAGATAAGATCCATGGTGACCAGCACGGGTCCAGAGTGTATCTATATACCTATATACATGTATGTACATGTATGTGTGTATATATATATATATATATATATATATATATATATATATATATATATATATATATATATATATATATATATATATATATATATATATATATATGAGTAATTTTATATTAACCACTCCTTCAAAACTGAATTTGTGTGTTTAAGAACTGCTGGTCAGAAATATCTTGAAAATTGTGTTTTGATTTATTTCCATTTATATTAAATGATATAAATGGGGTGTTTACCTTGCACATTTAATTGTGTTGTTGTCCCCTGCCACAGAAGGTGGCATAGGGGGACATAAAGATAGGGGCCATGTCTGTCTGTCTGTTCATCCGTCCGGGAGCATATCTCAAGAACCCTAAGGGATAGAATACTGAAATTTATACCAGAGATGCATCATACCATGGGCATGTGTGCCATATATTGCTTTTGACCTTGACCTATTTTCAAGGTCACAGGGCCCAAGTTGTATCAATTTTTGTGCATCCAGACATGCTGTATACATTGTATAGCTTTCTTCTGTGTATTGTGGTGGGGGACATAGATCCTTTGGATCACTATGCATTTGTTGAAGATATTTCCCGAAAAAAACTAAGAAAGTTCCATGCTATACTTTTCTGTGCTCAGCATGATAAGTGGATAGGTACCATACATTATTAAAGATGATTAACTCAAAGGATAAAGTGCGGGCTCTGAAATGAACATTAGTGTAAACTGTGGCCACTTGTTAGCAGTTCTAATAGATGTGGAAGTTCCTATTTCTTGACACAAAAGTAAATAGCCTGCCTCAGTCCTTGATCTCAACAACATACTTCATAGGCTCCTTTGCTGAGAAAGACCAGCTTGGGAAGCATTATGAGAATTGATGTTTCTATGACATTTGGAAATATTTCCTGCATTCTAATTCTTTGCATGTGTGAGTGCCATAGACCGGTCTTAGGTCAGAAAAATGAGCCAATTTATAAAGGTCAAAATCACTCACCTTTCCATTCATATAACTTGAAAACAAATTGCTTTATGACTGACGATGGGCCCATATTGTAGTGAAGTGGTCACTTCTGTGATGGGTCAGAAGTTAAAGGCATAGCATGAGGACTGACAAACAAGTGTAGTGTTTGTGCCATACTAGGAACATGAGCGTGGAGAACACAGACTGCTGACATAGCAGGTGCTCTGGAGATAAAAATCATTTCCTTTTATTAAAACACAGTTCTTCTATTTCCACACGTGATTGGCTATTGTTACTTGGTGTAATTCATCAATCAGATAACTTAAAGGCTTTTCATGTGAATACATACAGTGAAGAAATGAAAGTGTTTTTGAGTCAAGTGGAAAAGGGCCCAACTGTTTTGAGTGAAATATAATCAGAACTATATATTTTATTGTCTACATGAATGCTTGATGTGATGAGTTGTGTACATGGCTGTATGGCTATAATGCATGTGAATTATTCATAAACTATATACATCTATACATTTTGCAACAGAGTTTATCTGCCCTACATGTACATGAAGGATATTTTAGAGTGAAACCTACACATGCATACACATTGAAGACTGGATATTACCCACCTTGGGGAGCAAAAACAGTCATGAAATTGTGAGATTAGGTTCCATTGTTTTGTCATGAGGAAGATATTTTGTGATACAAAAGTATCATTTAAATGTTTTTTTTTTTTATGCCAATGCTATGAATTCTGGTCAGAGAGATATTTTGTTGTACAAAGGTGAGAATTACTCTTCACTCAGGATATCTGTATTTGACCAATTAATTGTTAACGTTTTACACATATTCAAAGTGTTGAAATTGAAAAATTGCAACTTTATGTAAAGAAATATACTGCACATTGTATTTTTGATTATTTTGATTGTCGTGAATTATTCTGTCAGATTATTTATGCCTCCCCCCACCCCAAATACTTTTTAGTTTAGCTATTTCAAGCTTTCACTGAAGCTTTTTAAGTTCACTATTTGCTACAATTTGTAATAAATGAGTGTTTAAAGATCAAGATAGCAAGGAGTTAAGCTGCTTACAGAAAAAGCAAAAAAGACTTCTTGAAGCCCCTGGTATACTTTGGTAGCAGCAGGCATGCCATAATTACCTTAATCTTTGTAACCAAATAGTATGAAAATAAAAAAAAGTAAGATTGAAAATCTCTAATTCCAGAGGTAATGATGTCTTTTGGTAACCTCAAAATCCCAAAGGTAAAATGCCACATGTGCGTAGTTTGACCTATCACATTTTATAATGTCTGTAAATAGGTTCTCTATGGTGATTGTTTCATCACTTCAGACTGGGACTATGTCCATGGATTGTATTTTAAGTTTGAGGTTATGACATGGAAAGCAAAAGCCCCGAAGGAGCTTATTTTTGCATTTGTTGTATCTAGTTTAACATGTACAAAAATGTGAGGGGCCAATTTTTTTGTGGACACACAATCATTTAATGATCACATGTGATGGAATATGTAAGAGAAGTGCCTGCCCACTGATCTTCAAGAATCATTATCCTGTAGGTTTTTCGTTACTGTTAAATGCATATTTGAAACGAGAAAAGAAATTTCGCCCATAACAGCTGATGAGATACATCTGCATGGCCACCATATATATTGTACAGTGCCAGAATAACATGCACTTGATCGCATGTTAATTGGCATTATGTGACAATCTTTGTTAATGTCCCATGGAGAACATGTGGCAGTAGGACAGGATCACTTGATGGGTGCATCATTGATTATGGCTTCATGCAGCTGTTCTCACTTTTGTTTTCCTATGGAGTAGCAAATCATTAATTTCAAGCCAAATGTGCACACTTACAGTTATGGAGCGTACCTGATGGAAGGTGCACACTTACAATTCAGGAGCGTACCTGATGGAAGGTGCACACTGACAGTTGAGGAGCATACCTGATGGAAGGTGCACACTTACAATTCAGGAGCGTACCTGATGGAAGGTGCACACTTACAGTTGAGGAGTGTACCTGATGGAAGGTGCACACTTACAGTTGAGGAGCATACCTGATGGAAGGTGCACACTTACAGTTGAGGAGTGTACCGGATGGAAGGTGCACACTTACAGTTCAGAGCATACATGATGGAAGGTGCACACTTACAATTCAGGAGCGTACCTGATGGAAGGTGCACACTTACATTTCAGGTGCGTACCTGATGTAAGGTGCATTCTTACAGTTGAGGAGCGTACCTGTTGGAAGGACCTGCACACTTACAGTTGAGGAGCGTACCTGATGGAAGTTGCAGACTTACAGTTGAGGAGCATACCTGATGGAAGGTGCACACTTTGATCAGGAGCGTACCTGATGGAAGGTGCACACTTCCTGCTCAGGAGCATACCTGATGGAAGGTGCACAGGTACAGTTCAGGGGAGTGTACCTGAATAAAGGCGCACACTTACAGTTCAGGAGCATACCTGATGGAAGGTGCACTGACTTATATTACAATAGTGTGTGACAGATGTGCAGGCTTCACTGCAAGCTTCCTCGACACTTTGCTCATATTGTTAAAAATGCTATCAAAACTACTAATGAGCTTGAAGTTCGGTGGAAGCAAAATTATTGATGTACCCCTGTAACAATTTAAATAAGCATGAGACTTTTGGAGATGGCTAGGTGTGATACTGTCGTGTAAGCCAGGCATAATAACATTCACAGGTGCCAGGGCACGAGTAAATTAACACCAATAATGACAGTCAACTGGCGATACGGCACACGATGCACATAGAGATAGTGTATGTCAACACGGCCATAGTGGTATGGGGAGTGCTACGTTTATACTAGTGGCTGCCACTATCAGTGTGGGACCCAGCACCCTATTAGTGTATCAAACACATTAGATGTAATCACCTACTACAAACCACAAGATGGTAAACATTGTGGTTTCACCACAGTAAGAATGTGTGTGGTGGGCACGTCTCCATTCCTGTCAGCCAGGGCTGCTAACACATTCTACTGGTAACACAGATCCCACTTTCATTACCCTCCCAGCACATGGCTGTGCCGTCGTGGACATGTACGTACTCAGTCTCATACATGCAGCCCACAGGTTCACCACCCCTTCCTATGCTGACAAAAAGTGACAGGATATCAATGGTTCCTGACCATTTTAAATGAAACTATCTGGATAGCATGCTTGGGCTGATAGTCTTTCTCACTACTTTCTCTCCCTGAAAACTGACTAAAACTGCATAGATCTGTCACGTGTGAACTACTTCAGGGTATACATGTATGAGTCATTGACGTGGCAGCATTGACTTTCAGAAAGTCTTGAGTAAAACTCCTTATTCACATAAAAATGCTGTAAAGTATATACTTGTATTTTCTAAAAGCTACCAAAGTCAAGATTCCATGTAGTACACTGTCACTGGTCAATCAGTTGCAAAATTCACACAACACTTACTTCAGTTATAATCATAATTTCACACTTGTATTGACTCAGCTACTTAAACTTTGAAAATGATAATTTTAATTCTGCATCAGACTGAAGCTTATACAATAAACATGAAAAGCAGGACTCAGGTTTGCCTGATTTGGTTCTATTTTGTCACCAGAGTTGCTCAAAGGTAGACCACCTCTGGTGTTGCCTCTTTTCAACTTCAAAAACTGGTACCACACGAAAAATAAAAAATAAATACAAAAAGTTGATACATTTTACTTGCTTTGTAATGTAAATGACATTATACAGTTTGCAACAAATTGGTAGTTGATAGCTTTTGGAATGTAAATGTAGAAACTAAATCAAAATATGTTTTATAGAATGAAAATTACTTTGAAGTGACTTCCATTATTGCTGTATTAATGTAAAGTGGTTTTCCTAATACAGCACTTCACATGATACCAAGACAAACTGCCGTCTCCATGTTGATCCAATTATAAAGGGTTAAAATTCCTAATCTGGATGTCACACTTCATATGAGAACTTTTGGGTATAAATTTTCCACACAGAATGACAGTATTATCAGACAGTGTATCTCTAGGTATGGTGTAAGCACAGACTCCAACTAGCAAAACTTCTGAAATGAAAGGAATCTTTTGAAAAAGGTGTTCTCCACAGGAACCCCTTTCATTCATGAAATTGAATACATTTTACTCGTGACAAGGCAGAACATGTCGCGCCCAAGTTGGGAGAGTTGGAGTTTCTGTGTAAGCTGTTGTCTCTATGATAAAGACATTATCAGTATAAGAGTAACATAATATAGATGCCACCCTTTTGATTCCCATAGTATTAAGTCACTGGAGAAAGAAATCCAGAAGAATGAGAAAGGAGTACTGTTGTTTTTTTTCCCCAAACGGTTGTGTTCAGTTCTACACCTTTATCTTTGAAAGGCAAATGTTCTGTAACACTTACATATCTCCAATACTCTCCATGTTAGTTCCTGGCATAAAATAATGTAGTTTGGCATATTGCACTTACTTTGGTTATTTGGTTCAAAGCTGTACACATATTGCTCCAAAAGTAAAACTGTACGTGTCCACAATATGTTTAACTGTTTTGCAGTTCTGTTTTTCTTAAGACTATGACATTGAATGTCAAAATCTCCAAATACATAGACATACCAACATCATGTTGATGACTGGTGTGCCCCTTGCAGCAAATTGATAAAGCATTTAAAAATACACATACATATATTTACACATGTGTATATACATATATATATAAATACACACATACATATACATATATATATAATATACATATACATATATACATACATGTATATATATATATATATATATATATATATTTATTTCATGTTCGGAACAAGCGGGACTCGAACCTGCAACCTTTGGCACCAGTCGCCTAGCTGAAATGGGAAACGCACATATCCACTCGACCAAATCCCCATCCCTAAAAAGAATGGTTCAATGGAGGTAGTTATGTGTGAGTGCCATATCAACATATATATATATATATATATATATACACAGTATTCATCCTAATAGTAGCACACTATGCCAATGCAAAGATTTGCCATATCTTGCAATGTTTTCGCGGAACTATGGAATAAGTACTTATCTTGATTGAAGGTTTTGAAGGCTGTACAGTTCATTTAGGTGTGAAAAAAACATTAATATACTGCAGTAACATTCAATTTTTAATTTGAAAGGATCATCGTTGCTAAATTACAGGAAAAATCTTGATTTTGATTCTAGACCACTTGGATTTAAAGTGGGGGCATGCTTCTATTAGGGCATGTGCTACTATTAGGATGAATATGGTGTATATATATATATATATATATATATATATATATATATATATATATATATATATATATATATATATATATATATATATGTGTGTGTGTGTGTGTGTGTGTGTATGTATGTATATATGTATATAGATGAAGAGAGAAGGTGGAAATATCAAAAAGAATTAAGAGGCCATAATGAAACTATGGGTACCTTTCATGATACTGCCATGGTTGGTTACTGAAACCATGGATACATTGAGTAGATTAAATGAGACCATGGATGCATTGAACAAATAAAGCAGCATATACATCAGATAAAGTATAAAAAGAAACCATAATGAAGCCATGGATTTATTGACTGGAATGAATGTATGGATGAATGATGGAAATGCGGTGAATGAAACCATCATGAAGCCATTGATGCATTGGATAGAATAAAGCTTTGGATACATTGAATAGAATGAAACCATGGATGCATTAGATTGAATGAAGCCATGGATGCATTGGATATAATGAAGCCATGGATGCTTTGGGTAGAATGAAGCCATGGATGCATTGGATAGAATGAAGCCATGGATGCATTGAACAGAATAAAGCCATGGATGCATTGAATAGAATAAAGCCATGGATGTATTGGATAGAACAAAGCCATGGATGCATTGAATAGAATTAAGCCATGGATGCTTTGGATAAAATGAGCCATTGATGCATTGAATAGAATTAAGCCATAGATGCATTGGATAGAATAAAGCCATGGATGCATTGATTAGAATGAAGCCACAGCTGCTTTGGGTGGAATGAAGACACAGATGGATTGGATGAAATGAAGCCATGGATGCATTGGATAGAATGAAGCAGTGGATGCATTGGATAGAATGAAGCCATTGATGCATTGAATAGAAATAAGCCATGGATGCATTAGATGGAATTAAGCCATGGATGCATTGATTGGAATGAAGCCATGGATGCACTGGATAGAATGAAGCCATGGATGCTTTGGTTGGAGTGAAGACACAGATGCATTGGATGGAATGAAGCTATGGATGCATTGGATGGAATCAAGTTATTGATATGTGAGATAAACTAAATGAAGCCACTCATACATTGATAAGCTTGAGTCAAGGCATGGATTCATTGGATAAAATGAAGAGAGCCGTGGGTGCATAGAGTAGAGTGCAGTGCAGCTATGTGGTACAAATAAAATGAACTGATAGGGAATCAAGTTAGAGAAGTATTGAGGTGAATGAATTAAAGCAGGAAAGTACAGAAATGAATGAATGAAAGTGAGGAACAAATTGAGGCATTGGTATCTTGATTAGAGAAAAGGAATGATATAATTATATAGAGTGAATGAAACTACAAATATATTGTATTGAGTAAATTTAAATATATCCAATGCAGGTGGACACAAACACACTATTTTTGTGGGTATATATAAACAACTTGATACTCCTGCACTGTGTAGCATGAATAAAGCTGTGGCTGATCATAACCAGAAAGTGCGGTGTTGGATGTCACAGAGAAGCCCTGCCTGAAGTAATCAATCCATTGAAGTCACACCATCAATGTCAAGAGTTCAAACTGGCGTGAGTGGGAGATGTTAACCGTTTACAACTTTTTGTCACAACTGCCAAAATTTCTTTATGTTGATAAATGTTCCCAAGTAAACCCACAGAAAAATCACAATATCTACATGTAAGCTTTAATGTTCACATCTCAATAAAATGTTTTCTCAGCAAGACACATCAGCCTTTTTTTTTAACGTTTTGATATTGGGTCCCACTATGTTGATAGAGGGAGGTTGTTGATTTGGTTTGGCCAACAGCACAAGGGTTAAAGTTGCCACAGGAAGCAGGCATGTGCATGGGCAAGAAGAAGCCTCTCAGAAACACCGGATTGTAAGCTTTATAGATGGGTCCCTATATACTTAATCATAATTATTGTTTCTTTGTACAGGCTTAATTGCAAACTCAGGAAATTTAAGGCTCAAATTTCTAACCTCTGGAGGAGGAAAATTAGAGAACACATAGAACCTTGTGACATTTATATTTTCTTAGCTCCCCAAAATCACATCTATATGCATGTCAGATCTTTACAGGATGACATTTTTGCAAAGAATTCCCCCAGATGCATGTACATGTATGTGCAGTTAAATCTGTTAGATGAGATTACCAAATCAATGTTAAAAACACAATAGTCTTGGGTGGCTTATATCCTAAAAACTGCATATGGTGCATCTCATGTTCCTAACACCCTGCTCTCAATTCATACATGCTGACATGGAGAAATACTTTGTGGTTTTATGCTGACAGGATGGGCCAGTATGGCTGATAAAGTCTCTGCTACATCCCTCTTATCAAGCAGGTGCTCCGTCAGGTTTTTCTCACAGGTGAAGTATTCAGACTAAAAGAAGCATTCTGAAAGAATTAAGGTTCTCTACTGTATCCAAACTACACAATTAAAGCTAGGACTGTTGTGAAAATTCTTTTGTTTAGCTTAAGTTAGTACATACTGATTAGGAAGATACAAAAGGTTGATTTCAGTGTGTCTCATTTTTGCTAATTTAAAACACACGCACACTTCTTCTGTGTGAATGTCCAATGAAGACACCTAATAAAACTAAAAAAAAGTTGTTTTTTTTACTTAGTTTGCCAAGACAAATTGTACATAAATTGATATCAAGAAGATTTTGTGACACAGGAGTGGCAATGGATCTCTGCAGTGTGTAGCTTGAGAGTGAATTTTTGTGATGTTTTAGGATCATGCTTCAATTTCTGTGAAATTTAATGTCTTCAAAATAAATTGTAAAGTGGGTTACTCAATGTTAGAAAATGTGTGTGTGTGTGTAAGGTATAAAGAGGCTCATAAAATGGAAAAGTTTTATAGAGATAGCTGAAAACTGTAGTGTTAAATTTAAGAGATATTCATGACATGAAGTGTAAAATGTAAATGTATCACCCTTGCTGAAATAGTTCCATAGTAATATATGAAATGTTCAGTAATTTCGATATTAGTAAATATACTTACCTCTCGATCACCATTGCCAAGACCTCTGTGTCTGGCCAAATCACCGGTTACAATTGAGTTGGGATACTCATTCAGGTGTTCCCCAAAATCTTATGGTCCCGGTGGTGCCAGCTCTTGATTCCTTGTGGACCAGGTTGTGACTCCTGGTGTTTATGCTCTCTTGTACTTCCTTCCTCCTTGATGATTGGTCACCTGGGCTTCTATGGCGGTTGATAGGTAAGTATATACTTACTAATACTAAAAATTTCACGTCTTAGTTATGTAACATTACCTCTCAACCACCATTGCCAATATACAAACACATTGGAGGAGGGTGTCACGTTACTGGCATACTGACTATATTAAGACTGCTGCGACCGGCAGCCGGGGGTGGTAACCATCGGTCCAGATGAGGAGGCTTTGTCTGAAGGGAAACCTAGGAGGTACATGGACTTTATGCCGCCAAGAGCAGAATCCCAGGCTAAGCTGGGAAACCCTCCTTACCGACCAGCATGGGACCACATTGGGCTCCTGGAAAATCGCCTGCCAACTTGATACTGTCTGCCACGTGGGTGGATGCTATCGATTTCTACTCCTCAGGTCCTGGAGATCTAGCAAGACCATGTCCTGAAAACTGGCAGGTGCTGGGGGGGGGGGGGAGGATTAGCATATGGTTCCATGACCCAGTCTCGAAAACTGAGCCTGACCACTCAGGCCAGGGACACAGAGGACGACCACCCAAAAGGAGACTGAAATAAGGTCTAGGCCTACCCTTGGCATGCTGACGTAAAGGCTTCTACCCAGTCAAAACTCCGAGGGCAACATAAGCTGGACAGGGTGCCACCGAGAGGGGACAAGGGAAATCTAAGGACAATTATCAGGTCTCTATGCAAAGGAGACTGCAACACCAGCAAAGGCATACATGAAGGCCTCAAGCTCTATCAAGTCACGCAAGTAGTGCCTGGCGACAGTCTTGGATCATTGCCAGCTGCAGGCTTGTAGGATATTGACCACAGTGACATTCCTTAAGGCTACCCAGGAGACATTAACAGGCTCTTACCTCATGAGCTCCAGCCAAGACTTGCTTTAGGGCCATAGGCCTGTCCAAAGCATTCTCGTAGGGCTTCAGGACCATCTGCTTAATCCACGATAGATCTTGTTTCAGCAAAGTTGCTCTTTCAGAGGGTTACCCAGGGTGAAATGCAGGCGGACCTCTGACCCCTGGAACCGTCTGTGTGTGAGAGATATCAGCGCAGCGCTCTCACTGGGCACAGGGCTCTTTCCTCTGCAGAAAGAGCTGTATCCATAGCACAGAGGGTGAAACCCTTAAAGCCCATAGAAGGATCTCAAGCCACTTAGTTCTTTGCAAGGAAGCCCAAGTGAGGCCTCAGTGTCACCTGGGAGTGGTCAGGTGATCATTGGATTCGGTTGTGTGCTATAGCATGGATCTTGCTTCTTAAAGCCCATGAAGCAAGTGTTAATAGAAAACAAGTTGTCCACGTCAAATACTTGAGGTCCACCTGTCTGGGGTCCTCTGGACACTCAAAGGGCCACTTCAGCATGACTAAGACCAACGAATGGTCCTATCATGGTAGGACCTGCTTGTCTGCCAGTGTAGAAGGATGTGATGAGTGCCGACAGATAAGGATGGCTCCCAATATGAATGTTCAAGACATTCATCAGGTTTGAAGAGATGGCTGATAGGAACCCCTCTATGGTTCTTGAGCACTTATTAAGATTTTCCACCTGGATCACCAGTCTGAAGACACTTTCCAACGAGCCAAGTAAACAATTAGAGAAAAGGATCAAAGCCCCCCTCGGGCTATTCTATCTGTGACCAATTCTGAGAAAACTCTGTTGGGTGTGCTGTGCGACAATCGCCAAGCATGAAGGTTGGGTACTTAAGGGTTTCTGTGGAACATACTCATCCGCCATTGCAACAAAAGTTTTGGTCATGCTGGTTTATGTAGCAGAGGCTCGACGCTTAATTCCAGAAGGTCCAAACATTAATCTGTCTTTGATTGCCATGGGGTGACCAGGATCAAATTGCAGTCGTGGGACCAAACCGTCTGCAGAACCCTTGGGAAGATCTGCAGAGGTGGAAAGGTGTGCACCCAAAGGTTGCTCCACTTCTGATGAGGGTGCATGGCAGCTGCCTGTGCAAACCGGGTGAACACCAGAGGTGTTGTGGCAAGGCCGGACGGGAGTGCCCTGAAATCGTAGACCTGACCCAAAAATGCTCACCACAGATACTTCTGTGGAGTCTCCGCAGTGGGCATGTGGAAGAACGCCTCCTTGAGATCCAAGGACATTACCCATTCCTGAAGCCGCAGGGAAACTGCCAGGGACTGAGGGGTCGACTCCATCCTGAAAGACCAGACCTCTAAGTACATGCTCAGTGTCGACAGGTCTACGACCAGGCCCCATCCTCCATCCTGCTGGGGGACATGTAAGAGTAGGTTGTAGAACCTGGGCAAACCCAGATCCTCCACCCACTCTATCGTGCTCTTGCTCAGAAGTTTCTCCCCTGCCTCTAGCAATGCCGATGCTTTGTGGTCCAGTATGGGAGGCACGAACCACTTGGGTTCATGGCACAACGAATGTCTGTGTTTGTACAAGGACAGCAAATAGTGTCTCAGGGCATTCAAGATGAGTGAATTATCTGTGATGGACTTCCATTGAGCGCAAAGGGTGGAAAGACTACTGCCGACAGGGCACTCTGAGACATCTTGAGTGGTGGCAGAGGGCAGCCCTATGACTGGGAGGTCTGGAAAGCAAGAGATAGGAGCCTTAAGGCTTGCCAACTTCTTCACCTTGGCTTGCCACTTGCCCTTCTTGGGTCAATTTCCACTTTTCCTGGGACCTCGTAGTGCCAGAGGAGTGGCATGGGTCAGAGGGTGAGTGGGCGCATTTTGAGAGCCATGCCTCGGGATAGTGGCAGCCAAGAATGAAAGTGCCTGATCAGACTTGGTCAACACCTTTGTCTAGGATTGCTCAGCAGAGCAGGCCCAAAGGTCCTGCCTCTGTGAAACAACTTCTGCCATCTCTTTCATATTAGGTGCTGGAGAAGAGGGGCCCCGTTTGTGCCCTGCGAAAGATCTGGTCAGGCAACTGCTGACCCTGGGGGTAGGTGTCTGCATAATGAATGCAGGTTTATCTCAAGCATACAGGCTGGCCTAACCTGTTGGTCGATCACTTGTGACAACGAAGCCCCAAGCTAAGACACCTGGCCAATCCAGTCCCACACTGCCTCTGTATTCTGGGTGGAGCACTGTAGGTCCTCCAGGAGAAACCTGAAGGTGGCCAAGGAGACGTCAAAATAAGATGCCATGAGGACAGAGCCCCTGGTGTCTTCTTCCAGTCTCTCATAGGCCTCGGCAGATGTGGAGATTGACTTTGGCTGCAGAACATCAAGCCTGCTTGAGCTGTGAGAGCTCCTGAACCTGAGGGCTGAGCGAGAGCTGACACCACACGAAGGCAGCTAGCTGTTGATCCACAGTGGTCTGTTCAGGTGCTGCAAAAGTGCCGATGGGCGGAGGAAGACTAAATTTGCATTCGCAACAGCAACTCCTTGAGGTGCTCAACCCTTGCTTGCCTTTTTAAAGACAGAAGCTGGGTACTGAGGCTGATCCCTTGCCTCCATGCTTACGACTACAGTGCCTCCTCTCCTTACTCTCCCAGGGGTTTCAGGTTTAGAGAGGGTGGCACCTGAGTGTGTGAGCGAGCCTAGTGGGTTTGTCTGCACTTTTCCAGTGGAGTCCCAGGAGAAGACTCAATGGAGTTAGAGTCTAAGGCCTGCAGTTTGGCTGCAAGACCATGCTACCTACATCTTGTCGTCTTGCTCTTTCTCTGGGCTTGCTTGTAGAGCAGCCACTTGTCCTGTCTCCACCAATCAACACAAAACTGGCATGTTTTCTCATGAGAGCAAACACGGCCAAGTTGATGGCTACGACCAAAGCAGTGCTGTGGTCGTAGTCGTCCCAGGTGGGCATAAAGTGGTTCAGTGAATCCATATATTGACCTTTGCCTAATAAGGGCAAAGGAGAAGTGGTCACTGGATCAACACTAATAGCACACTGCCAAGCAGCAATTGCCTGTTTAGCAATGTCTTCCCGCTCTCTGTGATCTGATTGTTGAGACCCCATGTTGAAATCTCGTTTTCAAGTCAAATCAACCAGCTCTACTTTCACATTTTGACAGGTGTCTGTAGATCAAATATAAGCTATTAGTCTTGGACCACTCAGAAAAGATTTTCTGCAGAAATGAAAGTGGGTAAAGCTCTAGAACAGTATTTGTGAACAAAAGTTCACAGAGCTTCTAACTCTATTTGGCCACGCCGTATAGGAGCGCAAGGTGGAAGGGAGTACAAGGGAGCATGCACACCAGGAGTCACCACCTGGTCCACAAGTCCAAAGAGATGGGTCACCAGGACTATCAGGTTTTTGGGAAAAATCAAGTGTGTAACCCAACTGAATCGTGTCGGCGATTTGGCCAGACACTGAGGTCATGGCAATGGTGATCAAGGGCACTAACTAACATACTAACTAGTGTCATTGGTTCATGGATGATATTGGCAGAACATGCAGAACTCCTCAACCATAGAACCCACATTTTGTGTCTCTTCATGCAGGTGGTGTGTCCCTTGAATATCAGAGGAAATTCAAGATTTCCTGACACCACTTTATTTTTCTTAAACAATTAAACCCTTTCGGTGCCAAATTTTGGACTGAGTCAACAGCTTTTCTTGGCATGCATTGGGTGTACCCAATGTGTGCCGAGAAAAACTGTTGACCTAGGGTATTCTCTCTGGAACTATAGGCATGCTGGTACTTGAATGAAAGGTCTTTCTACGAGGAATAGGAATCTGGGATCCTATGATAATGTGAACTAGTTTGATCTTAGTAGATCAACTTAAGAAGTGATTGTCACTGAAAGAGTTAATTAAAAGGTGTTTAATGAAAATTATCAACTGAATAATGGTAGTGAGTTAATTTTCTTCATGTTGATCAAGTGTACTGTATTTAATAGGCCTCCTAAGGGGAGGTTGGAAACCCTTATCAAGCTAATAAACATAAACAGGGAATTGAGCAAAGTTAAATCTTGATGCAAGTTGGCATTTTGATGTACTCCTAAAAAAACTAGTTTTATCCTAAGGGAGTGCCACAATCATGATTCCATGTGTCTGTGCCATAGTACATACAAGGGTTTTACTTTGTATGGATGAATCCATGGCATGTGAATGATAAATAATAGTGGTACACTCTACTCTCTACTGTAGATCATTGTGCAGCCTATTAAACTTGCAAGCTTAAAGGGGCATGGCCTGCAGCAATTGCTTTTAGTGCAGTTTCTTTTAGCAAAGTCAATTTCTACACATTGGTTAGGGGGAACGTGAGTAAATGTAAATGAAACACAATGCAGCCAGGTAGAGCGACTGGGCGATTTCCTTGCATTATGGCTTGGTGAGCCACCCACAAACCACTTTCCAAGAGCTGCCCAGGCACTGTAGCTGGGCACCTCCACCTCCATGTTGGGAAATCCTGGGAGAAATTTTAAAGACATCTTATGAGTTTACTCAAAGAACAAATAGTGGCCACTGTAGCACAGACAGGGATATGAGACTCACCTAACAGCTACCTGGTCAACCTGCATATTCTATTAACAAGGCTTTTGTTTCCCTGTGATAAGCCTACAGTGTACATGTCCTTATTGTTTTGGGATACATAGCACAAACTTGATAAGATAAAAGGTAATGAATGTAAATTGGACTGTGCCACCTTTATCAGATAGCAAGAAAAAAAAAAAAACTTTGGGTACTTTCTTAAGGGCTAAAAGGAAAAAGCTCAGCATCTACATTTTATGTGCCAAATAAGTAAGTGATAAATGTTAAACAAATTTTCAAAATGTTAAAAAATGTCCAACCTGTCCTTACTAATTTCTAAACATGTTAGTGAAAACAAAAGTATTATTCCTGTAGCCTTAGTTGGCTCCTAAAAGTGGCAGCTAGCTCCCTATAATACGTGATCACATTTTGTAGAACCGCTAAGGCGCTATGCCTGTGCAGAACATGGGTGGCACGTACATGGGCTTCTCCTGTTATTTGTATGGATGGGTGTGCAAAGGGGATAATGTGGTACTCATGATTTACGTTGATACATTTGGAATGATTAGTTGGTGAACAAATACAAAATTTAATAATTTTTGCAACAGTGAATATAATGTTTCTTCCCCTTAGTCTCCTAGGAGTTATTTTTAAGATTTACATATACTGACAGTTGATTACCATTTAACAGGCTCAGTGGTCCAATTATTTCTGTCAATGCAGTCAAGTGTATGTCATTGATGGCTGGAATAGGAAGGTTAGGAAAAGCAGTTAGACCAGCCATTAGGGCTCCTTTGTGTGCCAGACTTGTCATGTTCTATGTGTGTGGCTAGCCATACAGTATACTTTTTATGTGTGGGAGACACAAGGGAGCTATGAGGGTGATGGAGCTGGGCCAGAGGACACCAGTTCCCATACATCTATCCTTGGAAAGATCTATATGGCCTGGGCCTATGCCTAGCATGTCAATGACGCCAGATTTTTTTCTGTACCATAGTCTATGATCAAGAGGGATGTGCTGCAGCCAGCACAACATAACATGTTCACATCTGGATGCTCTTCTACATAGCTTACACCGACTTAAATCAGGGTTTGTCTTTGGAAGAACTGCCTAAGTTTACCAGGCTTGTCATTTTTTATGTTCTTCTCAGTCGAAATAGATCATATAGATCAAGTATCAGCTTGGAAATTGGACAGTTTAAAGTGAAGCTAAGCATACACACACTCTGTGTGTATATACTGCAACATCTGGCATGCTACTGGATGCACATATAAACGTAAGAGCTTGGAGTCGTGCTTTTTGCCAGACACTTACAAAAGTCTTTTATTTAGCTACCCAGTGTGTTACAGATGAATATTGACTTTTTATAGTATAAATATTTGGGGGGATAACCAAGTGCAGTGGCAAGTGCACTGGTCAATATGGGTCAGGGAGAAAAATGAGAGGATGATAATTTCTAAACTCTGTAATTGAACTCGGTGTACATCAAACTGATTAACCCTTTCCCAGTTAACATAAGACCAGCTGACTCAACAGCTTTCTTTGGTGTGGCTTTGGTGCATTGTCCAGACCCGTGCCAAGAAAATCTGTTTCCCTGTGGTGCATTTGGATTTGTAACTAACAATCATTCTAAGTTAACCCTCCGCTACAGACAAGTCAAAGTAATTACTGTGTTTGAGTTTACTTTACTGCAAAATAATGGCACACAATGGCCACTTTCTCGATAAAATAGTTCAGCCAGGGTCGATCAATTTTGATTAGGGAAGGGTGGCTTGAACTAATGATGATAACTGCTTGAGACACAACCCAGTGGGCAGATTAAAGTTAAGATAATAAGTCATGTTTTAAATGTACTTTAACAACCATTTGCCCTGGTACATGTAACCCAGAGAATGGACACTCAGAACCTAGCGAAATATTACAATAACGATCACGGAACAAATGGGGCTGTGGCCTGTGCTGTTTCACCGAACAACTGTGGCTATGCCTTTCTGAACTTTGTGTTGCTATGGTCTTTCCCTGGCCCAAGTTAACCCTCCAGACGAGTTGAAATAAAATGCTGTATTTGAGTTGACTTTACTGCAAAATAGTGGCACATGACGGCCGCCTTGTTGATAAAATCTTTTAAATGGGGCTATGGCTGTGCTGTTTCACCGAACACAATGGCTATGCAGCATACTCTTTCCCCGGCCCAAGTTAACCCTCCACTGCAAAGTTCAAATAAGCTACTGTGTTTGAGCTGACTTTACTGCAAAATAACAGCACACGACGGCCAATTTCTCAATAAAATCTTTCAGCCAGGGTTGATCAATTTTGATTGGGGAATGGCAGCTTGAAACTTGGTTTGTTGATTTTATGTTTCACAAAAATTGCTCAGGGTCAGGACTCGGGCCTTTTCAATTGGATGGGTCGGGTGATCGGAACCACATATATATATATATATATATATATATATATATTTTTTTTTTTTTTTTAGGCCTTAGGTGACTTGGACATTTGTCAAAATGTGACAGTTATGTTTAAAATGAATGTCCTGTCCCCTTTTACACATTGCCTCCTTTGACATCCAGCCGGAGGCAGTTGTTTGAAAAAAATGTTTGGGTTAGCTATATTTTGGAGGCAATGCTTTACACTCTCAACATTTACATTATTTGAGCTGGTTACCTCTTGGCAGCAATGCTTTACACTCTCAACATTTACATGTTTGAGCTGGTGGATGGCAGCACCTAACAGCCTGAACTGGTGTTTTGACAGAAGTGACAAGCGAGTCATTCAAATGCAGACCTGTACAATGTACATGTACGATGGTACCTGTCTTGGGAGACCCCTCCAATGAGAGACCACATATCTTTTTGAGACCACTTTCTCAGAACACTGTGCTATCTTTTCCATGTTATTATACCTCTTATGAAAGACCACCTGTTTTGAGAGACCACGTTTTCGCCTGCCCTAGGGGCCGACACTCAAGACAGGGACCACTGCACATGTATGTAGCACAGTGCCAGCCTGGGGCAGGATGACTTTAACCTGTAAAGTGGCAGCAAGTCATCTAACTGGCATCTAATGCAATGCACTGTGTCCCATACACATGTTGTCCTTGTAGCCAGTAATTATTTGGTTTGCATGGTGGTGGTGGTGGTAGGTGCAGGGTGGGGGGGGGGGTAGGCAAGGTCTTGAAATTCAGGGTCATTATTTAGTAGATTTTGAAATAAAGTAAATATGCAGACAGTTTTGCATAAATGCTCAGGCAATTACTTAAAAGATGAGCTTGTTAAGCATCTCTGCTGACTCACAGGTACAGGACTATACTTAACTACAGGCACACAGAGCACAGTAAGTCAGAACACCTCTGATTGACTTAACATGCCTCAAACATGTCTGCGGATACTTCTAACAAGAAATGTTCTGCTAAAGGAGATGTTAATAAAACAGCATTGTACATGAATGTAGAGGTGGCCACAGTATGCTAGTCTATTCTGCCAGTCACTGGAGTTTATTTGCCTGAGGGGTAAGGTAATAAAACAGCACTTATGGAAACATATGGCCACTTTATATTCACACGGTCCAGCATTTGATCTTGAAATTGCTGTCTTTACTGTGAAGTTTATAAAACAGCACTATTCAATAAACGTACATCCATATAGAGATGGTGACATTATGTTGATGTATTCTTCCAATTCAATGAAATGCTTCCCTGCAGAGAAGCGCTCTGTGCAGTATTTTTTTGTACCTGTCAGGTGGTCACGTTAATGTCAGTGCATTCTGCCTACCAGTTCACTCAAACTTGCTTGCATAAAGGGGATTCAGTTAATAAAACAGCATGGTACATGTATGTGGAGATGACCACATTATATCCGTGCATTCTACCATTTTGCTCAAACTTGCTTCCTTAAAGGCGACGTTAATTAAACAGAAAAGTATGTCGAGATGGCCACATTATATCTGATGCATTTCATCATTCCACTGGAACTTGCTTACATGTACCTCAAGGAGACATTTGTGTACAGCATAGATGTGTACAGACAGCCATATAAAATAGTGCATTCCATTGTTTCTCTTTAACTTGCTGGTTTAAAGACCCAGGAAAGTTTATTCAATACAGTGGTACATGAACCTGCTGTATATGAGACCACCTGCTGTTTGCGGCCATAGTTCTTGTGTGCAGAAGTCAATTTCTGTGTAAATCTACCAGTAGTGAAAGACCACCTGTTTTGTACATTATGTGACTGCTTTGTCATGACAAAAGAGATGGTTACACACAGCAGGTTCTACTGTAGCACTGGATGCAGACATGTCCACATTGCATCAATACATTTTTTTATTTCACTCGATCTCCTAAAGGGGATGTTAATTAGTACTCTCAAAAGAGAAAGCCACTTTATAGAAGTGCATTCTACCATTTCACTCAAACTTCTGCTGAATTAGCAATAGAACTGGTTTTGTTGGCGGCACTAAGCTTGGATATCTCACAAATAAGACATATATAATATACCTATCTTATTTCTTCTTCAGTGTTGCATATTTCCCTTGTAATAATTGGTCTAAGTGCACTGAGCAATATTTATTTACAAAAAGGCTTCAAAGAGTAAACCCAGAAATTAAAGTGAAGTGCACACCAGGGAAAACAGATTGCTAAGGCCCCACAAACCAGATACCAGCACAAAACAAGTCCTTTAAAGTCCGGGCTAAACTGTGTATTCTACTAAGCATTCAAAAGATGCCAAGATGTCTGGAAATTTGGACTCCTTTCTGTTGATATCTGTGTCTCAGCTTCTTGGTTCAACATGCATTGAAGTTTACAGATGTGAAGAAAAGGGGCGCACTGCTTGGATCTGGAGCTTCATTGATTTCTTCCACAGGAGGCTGCCATCTATTGTGAGGCACACCGCACTTCAGGGTAAACAAATGGACTAAAAAATGGTCCATCAGCAGCTTTATTGCAGTTTTATTGCTGACCAGAGGTGTGTGCAGTTGAATGGTTCCCAGCGACAGGTGTGGATATAGGATGCCATGCTGCTGTAGCCAAACCTTATCTGTGGCAGGCCAAGAGAAAAACAGTTTACATGGTGGCCAGGTTATCTCAGCCAGTAAATTGACAGAGAATTAAACACTCTCTATGTTTATATTGATGCCTCGTACTCAGTCAACACATTATCAGCTACTTGCAGTTTAATTTGGCAGCTTCATTTATTTGATCAAGGCTCTTTGATCAGCGCACCAAAAATGCTGAAAAAAATAACAAATTTAATATTTTTTAACACGTAATTGATGGTGGGTATACTTGAGAACATTACTTCAAAGGGTGGTACACACAGAAACTCAGTTGACTTGAACATTAAGGAAAAAAATCAATCACAGTTTTTCCCTCTTTTTGGTCACAGCAAAATGATGTACATGTATGTGCATATAATATTCCATGTGAAGATTTTGACAAGTAGTCTTTGCTGGGACTGATATTTTGGACACACATTTTCTTTGTTGATCCACTGGCCAATATTGCTGTACAAATAATATAACTACCATAAGACTTGTCATGATTAGACACACAAGTAGTAGTTCTCCTGTCATAATCTGCTGTCACTTCATACTTTTTAACCCTTTCCTTTCACAGTAGAAGATTACTGCATCAACAGAGTTCCTTGGTGCAGGTCTGGTGAACCACAGATAGCTGTTTACCATGTGGCATGGTATCCCAATAGCTTTCACCTACAATTCTTGTTCAAATGAGTTGGAGTGAAAAATTCAAGAAAAACATTGAACCAGGGAACATTTGACATCTGGGCCCTTTCTGGCAGTTTGATGGGAAGATGCATAGATGGATTTGATCCCTTTTTTTACCCTTGGTACATAAAGTGCCAGAGGGTATTGTTGTCCCCTGGATCGTCAGTCTTTCTTGTTACCACGATGTCTCAAGAAATATTCACCATAGCTGTGCCAAAATTTTGTCACAGAAGGACCTTATGATGAACCAGGTTCATATTGAAAACCAATTTCATCTGATGATTTTTTAAACTTTTTATGAGACTTTGAATGTATTTATTTGAAGGCTGTCTGAGTGGCGTCAACCCTTCTGATGTTAACACGATATATAAAAAAATATTGACTGCAGCTTTACCTGATTTTTTTTGTCAGAGATGCATCTTATGATGCACCAGGTTCCTATTTAAAACCAGGTTCCTCTTTGTATTTGTAAACTTTTCATGAAACTTTAAAGTATTTATCTTCAAGGCTGTCTGAGTAGTGCACAAGGGGACGTTACCATAAATTCTCAACAAGGATCCAATGCATCTTCAATTTTTTTATCAGAGATGCACGTTATAGTGAACCACATTCCTATTGAAAACTAGCGTCCTCTTATTATTTTTGAATTTTTTTATTTATTAAGTATTTATTTAATGGCCGTCTGAGCGATGCACAGTATAGTGATGTCTGTCACCAGAACTTACCCCAAGAACACATCCAAATTTGCTCTTTCATTTCATAGATAACAATATGGAAATTGTATGTACAGTGTCCTACTGTGAAGTCTAAAAAAAATTGCAGAATTTAGAGAAGAAATGATTGTGGGTGCTGAGGGTAATCTGTTCTTTGAACCCTATATTTTCTGTTGTTGTTAGTTTGGGTGTTCACCCTAAAATAGACGCAGCTCCATGGTAAGGGCTTATATCAAAAGCATTTTGGGTCCCTGGTGGTACAACTATGAATACAACTATTGTCAAAGTATGGGTGGTACAACCACATGTATTGTATTTGTGTCTTTTTGTCCAGAATCACTTCCTGGTGGTCATAACCCTATTCCGCAGTCAAAACTTTTAGTCTGCATAAGCTAACCTGTCACTGTCTAAGCTATATACATATGGAAGTACTATTGTCCATATTGCACACGTTCTTTTGTAGAATTTTGATATAGGCTGTATTTGCACAAATTTATTAATACAAACATAGCTATAGCCATTGTATGCAAACATGTGTTGTAAATATGAATACAACCAGACCAAATTTATATGACAAGCATAAACTGAAGGCAAAGTATGGATGGTGCAACCATGAATGCAAACATATGGCTTAAGTATGATTCTGAAATGAGCTGATCCAAATAGTTCGAGTCCTGCCAAATTTTTATCCTTGAGTGTTCATTGTCATTTCAACATACATCAATCTGAATAAAACTTGAATTTAGCATAAGTGTGCATCTGAATGTTTTGAGTTCACAGTTTTTAAAACCTTCAACATGTTTGAAGAACTAAGGTTTTGTGAACTTTGTATCTGTACCTAAATTTGTTTTTTAAAAAAGACATTTGAAATTGCATTCAGCCTCAAAATGTGTCAGTTGGACTTGTAATTTCATATTTAGAAGGCTGCATGGAAAATACTGGATACATATTGTAAACTCCCAAGCTATACATATTGTTAGCTCCCAATTGATATCATGATGTATTATTAGCTCCCAAACTATGTATTGTTAATTAACTGCCAAGCTATATGTATTGTTAGCTCCCAAGCTATATGTATTGTTAATTAGCTCCAAGCTATACATATTGTTAGCTCCCGAGCTATACATATTGTTAGCTCCCAAGTTGTATGTATTGTTACCTCCCAAGCTATAGTGTACATGCATAAGCCTTCACTGATATTATATACATATTTTATATTTAAATGAATGCAGTAGAAGTTGTTGAAACGATAATTTGTATAGGATCCCTGCTCACTTGAACATTTTCCTTGTGTATCTCTATGATAATGTATGCAGCAGATATTTTGAAAAATACCCTTCTGCTATTCATTCATATTTAAAATTGGAGGAGCTGCAGACTATTCCAGCCTTGTAGGGCTATAGATACTTCAATTCTAATTGGGCTATGTCAATACTTGTCAGTATCTGCAAAGAAAAATAATGAAGCTACTCAAATACAATATGCATGTGGTGTATCTCGTACCTTTATGAGTCCATGTCAGATTTCCTTTCATGGTTGATTCAGCTCTGATGATGTAAATTTCAACCATGCAATATGAAGACTTCTTCCCCTGTTACACACTGAAAATTGCTCATTTTTTAGCTCTGCTGACTTGTTAGTCAGCAGAGCTTATAGAATCCTTCTGTGTCCATCATCCATCCATCCGTCCATCTTCAGACTTTTTACATTTTCGACTTCTTCTCAAAAACTGCTCCGTGGAATGTTTTGATTTTGCGCATGGATATTTCCCAGGTGGACCTCTACCAAGGAGATGGTGATTGAATAATTTGTCAATTTTTATGAATTTTTTAATTTACTTTTTGAAAAAAAAAAAAAAAAGAAAAAAAAAAAAAAATTCTTCATCTCAAGAACCCCTTGGCAAGTTGCTTTGATATTGCACATAGGGTCAACTAGTTCTTATTTTGGCCACCCAGTGGCACTGCAATATTTTCCTATTTTTTATGAATTTTTGTTTGTTAAGGGCATCTTCCACTTCTTGTCCAGAAGGGCTAGACAAAATTGCTAAAAATTTTATCAGAATATAGTTGGACTTTAATTATTTCCTTTTTACCCTTCAGCCTTATGAGGCCGACGGGTATTGTCATACCCAGCGCCATCCGTCTGGCTGTACGTCCCGTGGTTTTACCACCATAATTTCAGAAATTTTTGAGAGAGAACTTTCAAATTGCACATGATGTTACACCTATATGACCTACTTTGTGTGCAAGCATAGTTGACCTTGACGTAATTTTTAAGGTCACACAGGGCCAGCCTTAAAAATATTTCTGTTTCGTATAACAGGGCCTTGAAAAATTTGATGAGGCAGGGAGGATTTTTTTTTTTTTTAAATTTTTTTTTTTTTTTTTGGAACTACACATACCTACTATGTATTACTGCAATATGGGCATCACGACTGATGGACTTAGTATTGATACAAGATAAACAATATTCCAGGTTGAAAATTTTTTATTAAATCTGTATTAAAGCAAGAGACTCTGCCACAGATGAGTTTGTAGCGGGACAATATATGCTTCAGGCTGGTTCGCTGGCACTGAGACAGAGTAGCCCTACTCTAAATACACCTTGGCTTGGCTTGAATTGGGGTGGGTATTTTGCTATTTTAAACATGTACATGTACAGGGCTTCAAGAAACAAAGGATTAGTGTAATTATAAAGTTGCCCTTTTTTTAAAACATCATAGCAGAAAAAGAGTAAGATATCAAATACAAATATGTAGTTTTAATTTTCACTTGACAACAGCAGGGGAGGAGAGGGGTGTAATAGTGGCGGTGTATGATGAGGGTTCAGAGTAAATATTACAAATCATGAACACACCTCTTTTGTGTGTATGTGCAGGGACGTGGATTAAGAGTTTTATTGCTCTATGGTCAAGTCAAATTTAATCTCGGGCAAGTTAAAATTAATAGGTACTTGCCCGGTCGGGCAACCAACTTTTTTTTCGCTGGGAACTCTATTCCTCAAATTTTCATGACACAGTTACAAGTTGCAGTTGTTTGCAAGGCTGGCTACGGGGGTCTAATCACTTAAAAAATCCGAGCTTTTGCAGCACTTGCGTGAGGCGCCGATAGGTGATAATAATCGCTAATTGATAAACATTCCAAGTTTAAACAATTACTTGATCCGCAGTTGCATTCATCAGAACTTTATCTCTGTCAACACAAGCAGACATTTTCACTGTCGTACAATAGTCAATACATACGATTACGTTACGTGACGGCAGTAATTATTGGTTTGCTGAGCGGGGTCACACTACTCACCGTCAGTGTGATCTACCCCAACGGCAACGATGTCAAAGCAGCGTCAAAATACATACAAAAATTTGCATGGCGAATTCATCTGCAAATTAACATCAAATGCCATTTATCGGTGTGTTCTAACAGTGTTGGAAAAAATAGGTGCCTTGAAATGACTTCCAGTCACACGCAAGTGACAGCGTGGAGTGGATCTGCGGTGAACTGACCCAGTCTCACGGACTGATTTGGGACACATTCGGCTATTCCCGCTATCCCCTACCTTTGCGTATTTGCCTGTGACCCCAAATAATTGTTGCAATTAACACTGGAATCTTTATTTTCGCATGCTACAATATAAACAAAGCTTCCCGTTTGTGTGTTCCCTCCGTAAATTACGGCAGATTCACACATGTTCACTGGGTGGAAGCCATGATGAAAACACTGTAACACGAGCCGTGATTGGCTCATTTTTGCATGTGACTCAGTTGACCAATCAGGTGATGTGTTGTGCGTCAGACCACATGGCCAAAGCAGCTGTTTGTGTACAGTTGCAGGAACGATGTGCTCACACTCGCTTTCTGATTTGAAATATTAAAATTTTCGTTTGAATTTGATTTAGGAACATCTTTTATTGCGAGGAATTTGGCAATACTGTATACGCTAATTCACTACGATGTACCGATAGCATTCAATGTAGGTCCGCAAACGATATGCGTTAACAGAACTGCCACACGGTGTGTACAAGTAGCGTTAAATCAAGCCAGACCACATGGCCAAAGCAGCTGTTTGTGTACAGTTGCAGGAACGATGTGCGCACACTCGATTTCTGATTTGAAATATTAAAATTTTCGTTTGAATTTGATTTAGGAACACCTTTTATTGCAAGGAACTTGCCAATACTGTATATGCAAATTTACTACGATGTACCGATAGCATTCATGATAGGTACGCAAACGATATGCATTTACAGAACTGCCACACGGGGCGCGCGAATAGCGTTAAATCAAGCCTGAAAAAAAATTTTTTTTTTGCACTGTTGAAAAAAATATTCCAACCGCGACGTTTTGCGCACACTGGGCGCGTTATATGAAACAGAAATATTTTTAAGGCTGGCCCAGTGGTCACATGTGCTAAGCAATGTTATGGCTCTAACTATTGAAAGCCTGCATCTAGCAATCTAAATCTTACACACAAGAAGCTTCATAGAGTGATCTAGAAGCCTAAGGAAAATAGAGGTCATAGCTTTATATTTGACCTACTTTTTGAGGTCAAAGGTCAAGTGCACAATGGTGGTATTGGTATAAGTAAGGAAGTTTTTATTTCAGTTACATTGAAATTTTCTATACACATGTATCACAACCGAAGAATGTGTCATGAATCAAAAGTAGGTCACAAGGTCAAGTATCTGGGTCACAGTGACCTATTCATTGAAATTTTGTTTAGTCACTATAACTTTAGAAGCTTTTGAGACAGGACTTTTAAATTGCATATGATAGTACACCACTGCAAGCATAATTGACCTTGACCTAATTTTCAAGGTCAAGCACGGGTCACAATTTTGCTGAGTGACATTGTGCATCTAGAAATCTAAATCTTAAAACAAAAGAAGCAACATAGGGCGATCTAGAAGGCTGTTAAAAGTAAAGGTTATACCTCTATATTTGACCTAATGTTTTTGAGGTCAAAGGTCAATTGTACAATAGTAGTATTTGTGTAGGTAACTATACCTGATACTATGGGACACTATTCTTATTCACTAACAGGAAAAGAGATTGAAGGCGGTCGAAGGGTACTGCGTTCTTTGAACGGTATTTTTTCTTTTATGAATTTTTGTGTGTTAAGGCTATCTTCCACTTCTTGTCCAGAAGGGCTAAACAAAATTGCTTAAAATTTTATCAGAATATAGTTGGACTTAAGACAATAAAAGTTTACAAAAATAATGTGGATATGTGAATTTTAGACAATGTTATAGGATATCAAACTTTGCAACTGTAAGTGAGTGCTGCCACTGTATATGTATATGTGGCAATACAGTGCATATGTTGCACTATTGTATTTACATTTTCAACTTCTCAATACTGTAAAAGCAGATTCCAGTCTGCAGAGCAGAGGATCATCATGGTCCTCTTGTACTCAATAACTTGGACAGAAAAAGTTATTGCAATTATGTGTTCTCATTTGGGAAAATTGTTATATGATTGTCTGACACATTTGATAGGAGATCAAGTTTTTTCAATATATTTTCCACTTAACATTATTTTGGCAGCATACTCGGTTTCTGAATTTATTTCAAAGCTGCTAAGGTTATAGTTCAAACAAATGTTTTCCATGAAATGTTACTCCGAATGCTGACTGTTAGTCAATTACTGATAGAAATGCAGCACGTGGGTGAGGTATATCGAGTTTCAGAGATACCGGATACACAGACACGTAGGCTAGATTTTCATTATATTAGCTTATAAAATCGAGTTGCATCCATTGTCTGTCTGTCTCTTCATAAGATGAAATGACTACTCAAAGTTTGTTGCATGAAATGCTTTGATATTTTCCAGGTGGGCCTGCTACCAAGTTTGCAGAGAAGATGATGTAATAATTTTTCTATTTTTCATGTTTTTATTTTCTTGTTTTTTTAATTTTGTTATTTTTAAATTGAAATTTGTCTTCTTTGGAACTACTTGGTCAGTTGATTTGATATTGCATACAGGGTCCCCTGGGATCATATACTTGACATTTTGGCCACCAAGCAGTGCTGCAATATTTTTTTAATGAATTCTTCTGTGTAGACTATTTTCAGCTTCTCCGGAATAGCCTTATGGAATTGTTTGAAATTCATTTAGAATGTATTCTGACCAATGGTGACAAAAATTTGCCAAAAACAGACAAACAAAAGTAAATTAGGATATGTTAATTTTTGACCAAGTTATGGAATATCAAACCTTGGGACCATGTGTCAGTAACTAGTACCGGTGGGGTTTCTTTTGATGGTGTATACATGCTATCATGACCTGGAAACGATAAACTTACTCCCTGTCTGTATCTTGGTCATGTCAAACTTTTTGGTTGATTGTTGGAAAGCACCAATGCAGTACACCTATAGAGCAGTGAAGTCTGCACTTGTTGAAGCATCAGATTCCAGTCAGCAAAGCACACGGTCATCATGATCCTGTAACAATAAAGTTGATTTTTGCTGTTGATATTAATTATTTTGCAAGTATTGTTTATCAGGTTGACAGATATTGAAGCTGGGTTGAAACCCTTATTAATAGTTAATAGTGCTTCAGTGTACATGTATGCATTCAATAAAAGGAGATTGTGCTCAGCAGTTTTGTGATCAGTACAGTCTTAATAATGATTTTATGATGACACATTGGTACATGTATGTCGGCAACAAATATCAAAGTCAAGCTTCTAATTGTTCCCAACTAAGTCTCTGGTACCTTATGTGGTGACAGCTATATACATACGTGTACATACATGTAAAAATCTGATGTACATGGACATCAAAAGAAAAGTGTGGTCCAATTGCACAGTACAAGAGTTACATGTACTCTGTAAGGAATCAAAAGGGCTGGTACCTGATTGCAATAGTCATATTCAAGTAAGCACTCAAATAAGATATCATGACAGAGACAGCTTGCTTATAACTGGAACTGCACGTGCTGTACCACAGATTCATGTGACCAAAAGTTATTTAGCCATGTGCATTGATGTATTCCTTGCTGTTTGTGTTGAGACATTTATAGATTTGCCTGACTGTATATCTTTGCTGTTATGTGCAAATAAAGGCAAGATGCCTCTATAATTTTCATTGTTTGGAAGTACCCATGATATTTCTAGTTTATTACCCATACAATTACAAGGCCTCCAACCATCCAAGTTTGGTATGGAGATCCATGTATCTATTGTGCCGTTTTGGCCACAATAAGCATTAATTGCTCTGATTTTCTGTCTCCCTTTATAAAAGTTTGTACTCCACATTCTAATTGAGTCAATCCTGCTATTCTGGCCATAATGGCATAACTCGGATTCTCTGTTTCCATGCATACATACTTGTTTGTACTGCACATGCCAATTGAGTTGATCCCTCTTATGTGCATGGATGAGCTTCTTAATACATGTCCTGCCGTCTGTCCTATGCTTTATCCAGTCTCTGATTACCATTGTGAAGGATAAGCTACTATGTCATCGTTGCATTGTTGGAAGCCATTCAGAAACTGGTGTTCACTCACAAAAAAACGGAACTCTGATGGTAATATGACTCTTTGTTGTTGAGAAAGATGCCCACACATAGCCACTCTTAGCGTATGGTTTGGCCTTGAACAAGTTCAACTTTGACCTCTGGTATCATATATATGGCATATATTAATTGTTTTAAAATTCCACACATAATTTGACAGTTTTTTGCAGGCCTGTTTGTAATTGCAAGTCATAGCTTGCTGCGTGAGACAGCTGATAAGTAGAGACACAATCCACTCAATATGGACTGAGTTGTGGTATCATGTAGTTTTCAGGAACCACAAGTTAACTCATTCCGTATCAGTCCCTAATTTTTCTGTATATTTAGGTAGATTTAAGACAAGTGCATATTTAAATTCTTCATGAAAAGAGCTTTCGTTCAAGTACCAACATGCCCATAGTCTTAAGTCAGTGGTTCTGGCACTGCCTGGCAAGTCATGCTGCAGCATGACTTGCCAGGCAGTGCCAGAACCACTGACCAAGGCCTGTCACCATAGTATGGAATGAGTTAAACATATGAATCTTGGCTCTCCTAGCTAGCAGAAAAGCCTTTGACATTTCAAAGGATTCAAGCATTCAAATCAGCTTCATTTGACTCAGCAACCATACAAAATTATTGGCAGACAACAAAGGGGTTTGAGTCGATGGTAAATGAACAAAAGTAGTTGTATTGGTGAGTCAGGCTAACCCCAATTAAGTCTATGGGATCCAATATCACTGGGGCCACCTAAATTAGTTTGTCATGTTATGACACCACAGACTAATATAATGATAGAGACAACTTAGTAAAATGGATATAAATATATGTGTTATATATATATATATATATATATATATATATACACACACACAAACATTTACTTACTAGATATACTAATTTCAGTAAGTGGCAAAAGACCATGACAAAATACATCGGCTATCACAAATGTATCAATTTTAAATAGTGCATGTTTAAGAATATTTGGATATGAAAAACATTTTTAGATATTTAGGAAAACCGTTACATAAATGTGTGACAAATTAATCCATACTACATGACTTTTGGTCCAGCCAGGCTAGCCTATTAGTTCCCTCCTCATATTTATAGCATAGATTTTTTTGTGTAATTGGTGAGGTTGATGTGGCATTGGTGGACAGTATTTGCATAGAAGTAATATTTTGGCATGCTAGCCAGCTTGCTGGCCAAATTTGCACCTTACGTTTGGTGAGCTAGCAATGCTATTAGATAGTTATACGATGCAAATTGCCCTTCATTTTCTGTTGCACAGAAGGCGGTCAATCCTGGAAGTGAATTTGCGCATTGCCAGCCTGTGCTATCATTCATTATAATGACCACACTAAGCCCAATGTGTGCACGTATATGGAAGTTGTACTGTTCAATAATTCACAAAACCCTGAGTTTTGTTCACAAAACCATTGGTTTTGCTTTTCAAAACCCTGGGTTTTGAAGCAAAACCCTGAGTTTTGCTAACAAAACCATAGGTTTTATCACAAAACCCTGGGTTTCGTTAGCAAAACCCAGGGTTTTGTTACAACACCTTGGGTTTTGCTCAGTTATTGAATTTTGAGATCATTTTGGACAAAACCCTGGGTTTTGTGTACAAAACCGTGGGTTTCATGAACAAAACCCAGGGTTTTGGTAAGAAACCGTGGGTTTTGTAGCCAAACTTTGGGTTTTGAGCACAAAACCCACAGTTTAAGAGCAAAACTCCAAGTTTTGATCACAAAACCCTCGGTTTTGTTATTTTTTGAACAGAATCCACAGTTTTGTTCCTAAAACCCTCGGTTTAGCCAGAAAACCGTGGGTTTTGTAACACTTTGAAATAACAGAACAAAACCTTGGGTTTTGTGAGCTGATTGCAAAACCCACGGTTTTGTGACATCACGAATCCCAGGGTTTTGAAAAGGTGCAATACACAGGTTTTTGTAACCAACCAATCATGACAGCTGTTACTTGGTAGGCCTTGCTGGGCTACTCAACTTTAAAATAGCTTCAAACTACAAGTGGCTCAGTTATTGTGATCAATAACATCATTATTGGTTACCACGCGCAGAGTCTATCTCTATGCGACACGATGAGAATATAAGTTATGTATTAGTTAAAGGATGAGAGGTTGTGCATCCAGTGTTCAAAATAATCCACACGCCAGCGCAAAGAGCAGCATGGACTATTGAATGCACAGCCTCGAGCTCTTTAATTTGCGTAAAACATTCGATCCGTTGCAAATAATTAACTTCTCGCACGATATATGATAGAGCCCTGGAAATTTTTGTCGAAATAGTGTTTTCGGTCCCATTCTTCAACCATTATTGTCTGAAATGTTCAACAGTTATTGGTTGCGGTCATCTTGGCTTCGACTGGCGTGACCCAGATGTGAGGGAGTAAACAAAGCCGCATGGTCCGACCACCATTGAATATGAAAACCGTACTTCGCACCGTACTGGCTAACGTGGCCACATGCTTAGCGTGGTAGACTGCCAGTCAAGAGGTGACTGGATCGATACACATCAAGTCCTTTTAAATTTTTTAATTGATTAATTTAATCGAGAAGAAAATTTGGACTTGGATATTTCTCAATGTTGAAGTTGTTGGTTCTGGTAAAAAAACAATACTGTGACGCCAGAAAATGTCTAACTGCCTTTTCGTTTGTTGTGTTTGTTTATCAATTGGTGGACGTGCGTGTGTACACTGAACCATTTGACAGTTTATGAAAAGGTGCCAGGCTGTCTTGGCGTTATTTCCAGTTCCTGTCAACAAAAAACTTGCACACAACTTAGTAGTGGGAACAGGTAGTTTGTATGGGGGCAGTGGCTGGCACAGGGACATGCCGTTACAGGCGGGGTTTTCACCTTTCCAGTTGCAGAGCTCCCCGGGAAGAGCTTTAGAATCTTTCACCAGAGCTGACACCGAAATAGATGCAAAATTCTGAATGGTGGGAATGAAGGTGGAGTTAGAATACCATGTAACAATTTAAGAATTAGTCGTGTTGAGATAATTATCACCACGATGTGATGTGGCAGTCGTTTTGTAATCAACGGTCGCATAATTACTGCAGGCAGCGGCACATCTTACGGTGGATTTTAACGACGCGGCAGATCAGAGGGCTTATGCTGCGAAAACTTCAGCCCGTTCGCCCGGGCCGGTCGCACGGTCCCAGAAACTGAAAATCAGTCTTAATCTATTAAATTTCTTAAAATCACATACACGTTATACATCTTACATGTTTTCTCTTGTAGTACCTAAAATATGAGCTCATGAAGTGCACAGAGTGATAAAATACACGAAATTTTAAGTCGCGAATCGATGGAAATTTTTCGAGATCAGCCATCTTAGCATGATATTGGTTTATTGCAAGTTCAGAAAGCAAGCCGTGTTGTGAGTGGTTGGCATATCCATATGACCAATTTAGCGGTAAAACACAAAACCGTGGGTTTTGTGATGTCACGAATCCCAGGGTTTTGCGAATTATTGAAAACCGTGGGATTCCTGACGTCAGAAAACTGTGGGTTTTGCAAATAATTGAACAAAACAACTGCAAAACCCAGGGTTATCAGGACAAAACTCACGGTTTTGAAACAAAACTGTGAGTTTTGTGAAAAGATTGGATAACAAAGCAAAACCCTGGGTTTTGTTACAAAACCCAGAGTTTTGTGTGCAAATCCCAGGGTTTTGTGGCAAAACCTTGGGTTTTCCAAGCAGAACCCACGGTTTGGTCTACAAAACCCTGGGTTTTGTGACAACCCAGGGTTTTGTGTCTATTATTGAACAAAAATTTAAAATTCTGATATTTGCTCTGTTATCCTGGGTAGTGTACAAAACCCAGGGTTTTGTGACAAAACCCTAGGATTTGCAAGCAAAACTCAGGGTAGTCTTTCAAAACTCATGGTTTTACGTACAAAACCCTGGTTTTGTACCAAAACTCTGGGTTTTGCTTACAAAACCCAAGGTTTTGGTACAAAACCCAGAGTTTTGTACTACAAAACCGTGGGTTTTGTACACAAAACTCAGGGTTTTGTGAATTATTGAACAGTACAACTTCCATACACGTAGAGGGTCATGCTGGCAAAACTAGCATTGGCCTGACTGGCACGAATTAAAAATGATGCTTGGAACGCATACCAAAAGTCATGGGCTGTGCTGTGCAGGACGGCACAGTCTGAAGTGAGCTAGAGATGTAAAATTGTACACAGTTTTTGGTTGTACTCCTGAAGAGCATAGCAGGATGGAAAACGTCAAGGAATGTGTTAAGGGTTGAGAGGTGAACATACTGGTGAAATATTGTGGTAGTTTCTTGTGGATATAATAATATAATTTCAAGGCTTTGATATTAAGAATACCATTGATCTTTCATATGTTTAATTTTTGGGATAGAGGTTCAGTATGTGAAAGGAAATTAGCACAGCATAGGAGAGGTATAGCTTTCTTTTGAAGCAAAATATATTTGGATGAAAAACTTCCAAAAGTAAACAATAGGTTATATGTGGTAAGAAGAGAATCATATATCAGTCCCTCAGAAGGTAAAAGATTATGGAGCCATTTTAATGTACTGCTAATTTGTGATAGTTTGAAATTATACAAATTACAAAGGTAAGCCAATAGTTGGTTAAATGTTGGTTATCCATGACAGATTGGGATTCAATCATGGGTTGATGTCAGTAGTGCCAAACTGCACAATTTAACACACTAAAAGCCTTACAACCAACCCTCCCTAGCCATAAGTAAGGAAAGATGTTACCATATGAATGCATTCCCATCACAGATTGGCAACCACTGATAACACATACCTGTATCATTGAGTCCCTAAATGATAATTAAAAGGAGTAGTATATGTGACACAAGAAGGACTTGTTTTGTTCGTGTAGTTTTAAGTTGGTAATTTTCTTTGCAGTTTTTAACAAATTTTACTGCAGGCATCAGTGGCCAAGTAAGCTTTAGATTTACTGATCGTGTTTGCGAAAGCAATAACTGTCACCAAACACAGAGTTGTTGCGGGGACGGAAGGAAGAGGCCCATGATGTAATGAGTAAGGGGGAAGTGTAGAGTGGGGGCTATTGAGTGGCCATTTCAGTGGCTGTAGACATGCAAAACAGTCCTCTTGGCAAATGCACCAGTCCAGTGCCTATTACACAACACTCCGAATACTGCAGGCAGCTTTACTTCCTGATTGAACTATTTGTGGGTATATGTAGGTGTTGCTGGTAAATAATACCATTTAGTTTCATTACTTCAGTGTATCATAATATTTTCCATTTCCAGCACCCAGCTTCCTAATATGATTTGCCCATTTTCTTGATGTGCTGTGAAATTGATGGATGTTGAATGATCTGGTCATTATTTGAAATTGTATCCTTGGAGGTTTTATGCAGTGTGTGTGTGTTGGTGTATTAGTCCTGGTCTCTGAGGGAATGCTTGTCTCCGTCATACTGCCTGCATGTTGGCTGCACAAGTTATGGACATAAACTTGTACCATCCATGAGGTTCTTTCAATTTTCATCATATCAAAGATTTGTCTTTTGCCAATTTAATTGGACTGGTATAACCGCATGCAGTTGGCATGTACATAGCATGCAGCCAGCATACAGATGGTATGAACATACACTGTAGCAGGCAAACAGTATGCAGATGACATGCACATAGTAATAGCATGCTGATAGCATACAGATAACATGCACATAGCATGCAGACAGCATGGTATGATACCAGGTGCATGAGCAGGTGTTGAGGTGCTGCCAGATGTGTAGAAATATTGCAGGCCTACAATGTAAGACTGCTTTATTGTCATGTACAAGCCTTGTTAGCATGTCCCACAATTTCTTGCATGATACCATGTGATTATTTGGAGTTAACTCAGCCATAACAGCCATCAAGATCTCTGGATTTGGGGCTGTCCAACGTTTAGCCAGAATAAGATTCAGAGCTACATGTAGGTTGTATGTATATCAACCATTTCCCATACAAAAAAGTTTGTGGGTAACCTACATGTATGGTTCACCCATGGTTGAACCATGGGCAACCCACTATGGTGGCTTAAATTTGGTATTTGTATTATGGGCTACAGTTTGCCCACTATTCACCCACTGCTTACTCATTACTGATGGCCTGGCCAGTGGGTGAACAATGGGTTACAGCTTGGACAATGGGTCAATACAGGGCCATGTGGACTTTGAAATTTTCAGCAGTGGGTGAAAAGTGGGTAAGTTCATTAACTTAATTAAGAGGTATCATATTTTGGCACTGGGCAAACAGTGGGCTACATGGAAAAACTATCCCAGAATCCTTTGTGTGGTGTCATGTGACTTTCTAGAGGGAACTATAGTTTTTATTGCAGCCATTTTGGCAACATGTTTGAATTGTGGCTTTCTATAGTGAATTGCCAAAATTCACTGATCAAGGCTGATCAAACCATGCCAGAAAAGCTGAACAGACATGGTACTGTGCAGATAACACTGCGGAATGGAAATGTTTTACTGATGTGATTCTGGGGTGGAATAGAAGACACAGTTGAGATACAATTTCTGTTATGTTCATGCACACATTAGTTTTGACACTGTAGTTGAATGGAAGGCTATTCATGGAGCTCAATGCATCCCCCCCCCCCCTGGAAAAGCTATGGAATAGACTGGAAAAGTGCAAGTATGCCATAGTTCTAAATTTCCATAGACATGCCTTCAGTACACAGATTCTCCATGTATAAGCTTACATGAAGGTACATTTTACAGATGCATGGCATTCATACATTGACGCACATCTGTAGCCCATTTGTTGCCCACTTTATATTAGTGGACGAACAGTGGGTTACCCTTTGTCTGCCCATTGTCTTATTTACATAGTAAAATCCTACGACGGTAGCCCATGTGTTGCCCATTTTACAGGCTGAACAATGGGTTACCCATTGTTGGCCCACAACCTCATTTGCATGGCAAAATGCCCATTTCTGCCAAGAGTTCAACCATGGGCAACCCACTTTTTTGTATGAGTTTGGACAAAGTAAATCTCCATGCATGTTTTCTCCACTTTATCTCCCCTTTGTCCACATGATCACTGTTTCAGCACTGGAAAAGTGATTCAATTTCTAATTGGTCTACTTAACAATGGTTACTAAGGCAACAGACTACAGTGCAACACAACACACATACTGCCAATGGACCAGGTGATAATGATCAACTTCCTGATTGGTTCATCTGTCCATGAGAAGAATGACAGTGCACTTTTATTGCATTACCAAGTGCCGGGGAGATAATATGGGGCTGAAGTGGTCTGCTTTGGAAGCACTTAAGTTGGTTTCAATGCACACAATCTTCAGATTTTGCAGTTTGTACTCTGTGTTCGCGTACTCTGTTTACATGCATTTTGTCTACCTCAGCCACAAACATTGATCTACCTTGGAGGGATCTTCATCAAAACATGTCAATGTGGCATTTCCATACCAAGTAGCAGACACATGTGATAAACTCATAATCTGGTTTCCCAGCATGCCTCTGGCATGATATATTAGAAGCATGTGCATATGCTACTTTCTTGGCGTGTCAATGTGGGGTACGTGTGCATGCTTAGAATGCAGCATGTATGTATGGCGCATCCAAGCTATAACGTGTGGTGCATGGTGACCTGTCAAAGAAAATTTGTTTGTGCAGTGTAAGTTGAGCTGGGCACTTTGTGTATACATTTGCCTGATTTCATCAATGTTTAGTTGTCCCCTCGAGTGGCATCAGTTACATGGCTGTATCCTTGTGTCTGTATGTGCCCATCAGTCAGCAGAATGGACTCTGCATGTTAAGTTCTACATAAAGAAAATGAACTCTATTTTAGCGGCATGTAGCATGTGGTACTTTAATTTGTATTGCAATGTTATAGTTTGTTTTGCATACACAAAAATTGTCCACAAATGAAAATGTACCAATAATAGCAAATGAAAGATAGGTTACAAACATTTTTTATTATTGTTATTTTTATACATATATAACATGAAAAAAAAAAAAACATCCGGAAAAGAAGCCCCTACTGTTTGCCACAGTTTATTGATAATGAACATTATTGGATGGTCATGTGTGTTCCATCCCTTGCACAGCTTTGTGTTCTGATTAATTCTGTCACTTTGAACTGTGTCAAAGGGAAGCTGCAGTGATCATTGTCTTGCCATAAGTTGTGAGGCTTCATTCTTTGCTCAGAAAACTATAATTTGATTGAAATAATAATTTGCCCATTGACCTATTAGAGGGGTTCACTGAGAAGAGAACAAGAACATGTACTTGTATATCAATCCACTCAGATGGGATTTGAACCCGCCACCTCTAGTAACAAATTTTTGAAATAATGTGATGACCTATAAGAGATGTTTCTGCTGTCATGGCTTCAGATGGGATACTAATGTACATGCCACACATGGACCCCCCAATGCAAAATTGTTTGGTACTCTCTTGTGTTGGAGGTGCATGTTGATATTTTCTTTAAACCTGTTTCTAACCTTGATATCTATAAATTTATGAATTATCAGTCATCACATCTTTTGTGACAATACAAGTTAATTTTGATGTGCAAACTTATTGTTCTTTGTTCCCTGAAGTGAATATTTTTGTGGTTTTCCTACCTCTAGCACTAGATAGTTACCAGACAGTTTGGCACCAAGGGGCCCATGTGTGGCATGCATGTGTAGTTTTCTCCAAAACCATTCACCAGGTTCATTTCACACTCAGCATGTGCCTTGGATGAGTCTGTACCAAGTGCATCAAATAGACCATGCTTCAGTTTATTTTGTTTTATTTGCATTTTTTTTTCATTTATCTATTTTGTTTGTTTATTTTTCATGAAAGTCCTGGAAGAGAACCTACTGTGCAATAACTGGGCCAAATGGTTCAAATTGTTTAAAAAAATTACCCATATTGATAATTTGCAACCCAACAATGAGGGAAAAGTTAAATACAGCAAAAGACAGATTCAAGAATTACCAAAACATCAACATTCATCTTCCAATACCAATGTGAAGGTACAAATTTGACCCTTGACTTGAGATAGGAAGTCACCTACATGTGAAAAAAGCAACTGGTCATTTTAAACCAGTCCTGTCCGCCTTTGAAATATTTCTCATCAACTACAGATGTAAGTTTTTTTTTCCCCAAAAAACATATGGGCCTGACCTGCTCCCAAAACTCAAAATTTAACACTTGCTCCAGAGAGAAAAGAGACATGATAGGCCTGCCACTTTTTGGTCTCCAGCAGCTTGTCAGTGACAGCTGCATTGACAGCAAAAGAAGAAAAAGACATAGGCACAGACCAGGGGAACTTCATTTCTTCCTTTACCCTTGTGCCATGCATGGTGACCATGATCAGATTCTTGTGGTGACCAGCACAGTTTAAGTGACTACAGTTCTGGGTGATTCTATAAAGAACTGTTTAAGCTAAATCTTTGAAACGGGCATGATGATGGTCCACTATGAAATGTAGGTTGGAATCAACATTTTTTGAGAACTTGATACATGTACAGCATATGATATGGCAGGATAACTTTCGTGAATTTGATTGTAGGATGATAACTTGAGAACTATTCAAGCCAGGAGTTTGATGTTGTGCACAATATATATAGCTTTTAATAAGGACCAAGTTGGTCACAGGGCTGCCTTATTGAATTCTGCGTTCTAGTGATAATCAGTAACTTTCAGGTATATCCCAGGATCACAGGGCTACCTTAACTCTTTCCCCTTGAATTAATGCTAAGTCAACAGCTTTCCTTGGCATACATGTAGGTTGGCATCAAGGGCTCAACCCATGCCAAGAAAGGCTGTTGACATGGGGCATGTGATCTTGATAGTTCTCATTTACAATTCGCAGTGAAATTGTTTTTTTATTACTGTTGAAAATAGTTGAAAAACACCGAAGCGGACAACATTTGACCACCTGTCGTTTTTGGTTGATTTAAGGGGAAAGGGTTAAAAGTTCCTGTATGCAAAGTCAGCAGAGTGCAAGATCATCGTAGGCGTGTTTTTCTTCTGTTTGGTATGCCTTTTATGACAAAAGGTTGGCTGTGCGATACTAGGTGTATATGATATGTGTGTGTGTAAAAATTTAATCCTGTGAGAGATCCCTACTCAGAGGATGTCAATAATATCTTAACATCATGGGAAGAATGCACAACCCTAAACAATTGTTGTCATGCACAAAAGCCCCAAGTCATTGATCCGTCTCTCTCTAACATACAAGTTAGAATATTCAGGAGGTCAGTTATTGTGGTCATGTTTACTTTATATATTTGTGATGATATTTTAATGTACGTTATGGTCACCTGGAAGATGGTTTGCCCAGTTCCATATCTAATCTGACACTTTGCCTGGCTGTTAGGATCAGACTGATGGTGTCTTTGCTGGCCTACATGGCTTCAGTGCTGGCCAGGGGTGTTGCCTGCAAAATGAATTTTAACCAGTTGATCCTCTAGTTTTATCAATAGGCAGACAAACAAACTGTTTCTGATCTCTTTTTGGAATGTTTTCAGGGGCATGTTTATGTAAATTTTAATTTATTGTGAAAATAAGATTCAGAAAGAAGAAGTGCCGTACTTCAGTTAGAATATAATAATGACTTACTGGCTTAATTATTCTCACACTTCATGTGTGTACCTGCATGTGGTCCCTCAATGCATTCATCAACCCTTTGAAAATGCAAACAAAATGCAGTAAATTAGGTGCCATTGTGGCATGTGAGACTCCACCAGCTATTTGGTGATATTTCCTCCTCCAATGATTCTCTTAATGCCTCATTAGGCAGTAATTGTGTGTGATGATATAAATCACATGAAGGAATGCTTGGAAACTAATAAATGCCCCTGGCGTACGTTGTAATATGATTCATAGGATGTAACCAAAAGCGTCTGGCATTCTGACTATTGTTTTGATTAAGTTTGAAAAAAACTCATAATCTGAAGGAAAAACCTGATTGAAGCCTTTGTATGTTTTATTTTACTTATTGATTTCACTTTTGGGAAACAAATATCTTTTGTGCTTCGGCTTAATTTTATTGATCAGCTCTGGAATCAACAAATTCCCTTTTTTACCTAACATTTGCTGGACACTTTGTGTTTTGATTGGGCAATTTAAAAGTGGTCACCTTGGAAACCATGATAAATATTGCTATTGTTAGTACAAGACTGTTTCTACTGCTCAATATATCTTCAGGTGGAAGTGACCCTTTCCCTCTTAAAGCCAGCCAAAATGTACATGTACATGTACCTGATTGTTACATGCCGTATGCTATGTTTTTCTGATAACATTTCTAACAAGTCAAAAGATTTTAAGCATTTTAAGTGAGAATTGAAGACGAGGCATGCCAGGACAGGAGTGCTAGAAAGTCTTGCATCTACATGTACATTGTATTCTCAAGTACCCCGCCCACATTTGTGGTTTCCCTTGGGTAACTTTTGCCCAAAGGATACCCACAGCCAGGATAGACTCTCAAGGTTTGATTTTAATACAATGTAGTGGAATTTTGGGACCCCAGATGGCAGCGCTTGACAATGTTCATTTGCATAAATTTGGCAATTTGCTCTATGAAATCTTCAAAGTAATTTATTGTTTTGCAAATGAATAAAATGATGTGAATGACCACCCTCATTTGCTGCCCTCTGGGGTCTAAAACAGTTCTTTCATAATTTAGGCTGTGAGTATGAACCTGTGACCCCAAGTGACTGACCTGGGTTTAGCACAAGAATTTTCAGTACGGTGTGGGAAGTGGTACTGGTATGTGGCGACACCAGTGACCTATGAGTGGCAAGATCCACTGGAGGTACTGTACATAGCAAACCCTGGGTCAATGGTTTCCTGGGTATCAATGGTTGCATAGTGTGCAGCCTACAGGCAGGACAGCGGCTGACTTGGTCTTGAGTCGCAAAAGGTCAATATGCTGCAGTAAAATGCTTTGGGAAACAATAAATATTTTAGGTATTTCACTCAGCAATTTTGTATTTGGCCAAACTCTTATTGCACAGGCCTTTTGGAACTTTTTGAAGGTGACAGGGATCAACTACCTGATTGGTTCATCAGTCCTTGAAAAGGGCAGTAGTTCACTTCTATTACTGGTAGCCCTGGGCCAGACCAATTGTAGTAGATAGAACACACTGCCTGGTCAGCTTCACAGGTAATAGCTAGATTTTAATATAAATTTTTGTTACTAACAGTTGTCACCTTATCACATGCAGGATCACGAAAGGCCTCGGTCAGTGGGTTGTAATTGCATGACAGCCCATGCAGGCATCACCTGTTCTTGTGGCACCTGGGGCATGACTTGCTTTGGGGGGGGGGGGGGGAGCTGCTCACTACAGGTCGGACATGATGGCAGTTAAATGAATAGTCGGGAACTTGATTTCATGAAATTCTGATTTTCTTTCAACTAGATATGCAATGCAACCAATTACCTTTGTGGAGTGATCAAACATGTTTGTCAAATCTGCTTGTCATCTTGTTCTCTTGAGGGTTAAAACAATTGGATGGGCATTAGCCCTTTTTAATTGTATCAGCTTTTTGTGCTAGAACGGAACTGTTATGGGAAGAGTGGCTAGATGAGTCTGCAAACGAAGTTAGTGGAATAACCTTTGGCAAATCTGTCTGTCTCCAAGCACAGGCATGCATTTAAATTGCTAGAATTTGGGGGTGTCAGGTACCGACTCTGCCATATTCCTTACAGTTAGTTACATTAGAAATGTCAGGATTATGCTGGTGTTGGCTATATTCCTGCCAGGTATGTCAGGATCATGATCACATCACACATTTCACAGTTCCCTTTCTAATTGGGCTTCTTCTTCTTCTTTTTTTTTTTTTATACTTGAAACATGCAGTTTGGCTGGAACCTTGAACTTTCCATTGACTTCACAGAACTGCTATTAGTTTCATATTGCAACAATCAAAACTGTCTTGAAAGTAGTATTTGATGAAACTACATCAGCCAGATCTATTGAAGCACTTGGGTATCTTCACGTTCCCATTCCAAAAATTTTGGCAGCTTCATACTGGCTTTTTTGTGGCTAGAAGCTAGTGAAAAGACCATTCAGCTACATAGGTGGCTCATGGCTTCCAAATAGCTTCAAAGTGGCTGCCTACAGCCCGAAATATTTAAATGAGAAGCCGGGCTTCGTGCACTGATTAAGCTTGCTTCATTCAGGTGGCTTCATGATGGCTTCCAAATGGCTGACTATTTGAATAAGAAGCCAGGCTTCAATGGCTTCCGGCTACCTTCATAGTGGCTTCTCCTTTGCAGGTACTTGGTCATGAGTGATAACATGTGATCAGCACATGTAATGGCCTCAAAAAGTTTGGGAGCTAAAATTTTGAGGAAATCTGCAAGGTGAAAACAATTCTTTAAACTCACTAGCACAATTTTATCATTGAAACTCTGCCTTCTCTTGTATCTATTAGTGACATCATGTAGATAAGAGAAATATTCTGGCCATATGTGACTTTAACATCAGTACAGATGTCAGTTACATATTTTCAAAGTTGCATGGTTTTGCTTCTTTCTGATTAGTTCCATATTTGTACAAGTCACCCTGAACTTGGCACATCCTTAATCCAGCTTGAACATCCTGTTCATACATTTGTCACTGTGACAAATTATACTGTGTAACAAATTGCTAAACTTTGTACAAAGCTATGGACATGCAAAGGTGGCGGTTAGAAACAAAATGAAGTACTTACTCGATACATGTACATGTGAACCTTTTCCTTCAGTTCAGGAAGATCCTATTTGGATTTTCTGTTCATAGCATTCTTTGCAGAATACTGTATCAAGTTTTGCCTTGTTTAGCATTAAATATTATTCTGTCTTAAAATCATTGAAATCTATCCATCTTGTATAGAGACTAAGCACACAACAGTGTGACCTTCTGATATAAATGTCCTTACAAATTCCAAACATCTTGTTGGGTGTATTATGGGAATGAAGATAATGTAGAAGCCAGGCCCTAACATGGAAACAATTCAAAAGAAGCCAGCTGTCATAGATGACGCTACCTTAAGCTAGTAATTTCACTTAAGGGTGGACATCAGGATCTCAGCTTGTTATTAATTGTGGCATGTTTGTTTTGCTGCTACACCTCAAAACCTCTTTATATATATAAGAATAAGAATCCCATTTCGGCTAGGCGACTGGTGCCAAAGGTTGCAGGTTCGAGTCCCGCTCGTTCCGAACATTATATATATATATATATATACATATATATATACATATACATATACATACGTGTACATGTACATGATATATGTAAGGCATGTTTGTTGTAGCTTTGTTTGCATACTTTACAGACACAGATGCAAGTATATCGTTGTGGACCCATCACAGTGATCAGTGTGGCATATGTACACATTGATATACGCATTCTACAATATGTTACATCTGCAATGACGGCAATGTAAATATTACGCTTTCTACATTTTCTTGAGCTGTGAACATTTCAAGACTGACATACTAAAATGCACTTTTTATGTTATAGTGTGTGTACCTTTTAGATTGTCAACATTGTCAAAAATTGCTTTTTGATTTGATTTGACAGGATCTGGTTGCACAGAAAATAAAAATGGATAAGAATACTGATAAAAATGGATAAGAATACTGATTGGCTTAAGCACTGTGCTGAGGAGAAAGTACTGGTATGTTAGGGCAAGGAGTCAACTTACAGCTGTTTACACAGTGATAGAAAAGCCAGGATAAAAGTGCAGAGAAAACACATAAAGTAGGATAGAGGGCTGGACAAACAAGAGAGTTGTGTACGTAGAAAGCAGCCCGCAGTGGAGAGGCATGTGGTGACCAGACCTGTATGCTAATAGGTGTGACAGGGAGGGGTCATTGTTTGTGTTGCTGGGCCTTGTGCCTGCAGCGTGTGCACACATTTGGACAAGTGTTGATAAGTACTCAGATAAACACATGCCGAAGCACCAGTCAACTCAGGCACCAACTTCCCTGGGGAAAAATGGAAGCCATTCGTACAAGCAAACCTGTGCATGTAGATGAGAAAATATAAAGGGTTTCATGTTCTGATGTTGTTTAGAGGATGATGAATTGTTCCTTGTTACGGTCATCTAGCATGTGATAAACACACCAGGGTAAAATTTATACAATATTATTCACCTCCAAAGGCTTACGTCATACACTTTATTTTGTTCACGTCTAGGGCTATTAGGCAGTACCTGTACAGGCTTAGAGAGTTTCCACCAATCATGTCAATAATGTAGTCCTACCCGGCCTCTCAGTAGGGCCATTCAGTCACTTGTTTACCTCAAAATCTGCTAAGCTTTTGGAGGTGAATGATGACAACCATGCAAACTTTCTCCAGTACCCCCCCCACACACACACACACACACTCTATGAGAGTAGGGATAGAAACCATGGGTCCCCCCTCCCACCCACCCCCAGCCCCAGCCTTCGGGGAAAAAAAGGCAAAGGCTTGCCATAACAAAAAATTAAGATGAATTCTGTTAAAGCCAGTAATGTGAATGGCAGTAGGGGTAAAGTTATCTTCAGGAGTTAGCCTTCAGATCAATCAAAAGTATAGCATGTGAAAGGGTAGCAGAATGCTTAACAAACTATTATACATATGTTAATTAAGTGCCAAGCAAAGCAAATCTTCACCTATAATATTTAAGAAAAAGCAAATCTTCACCTATAATATTAAAAAAAAACAAATCTTTACCGATAATATTTAAGAAAATTGTGGAGCCTAGGCAACCTCCAACCCCTGGTCTTTGCCTCTCTACCCCCCCCCCCCCCTCGGCCCACCCCACCCCCATCTAAATTCCAGGATTTGTCCCTGCGTGCTCCAGGTAAACATTTTTCCATGGCATATGGGTTGGGTGCTGAACATGCAACCCACACCAGGAACAGCTGTTGGCTGTTAATTTAAGGGAGAAAGGGTAAAACATTAGAACTGACACTGTAAAAACATGAAGGGCAAGAGAAGAAATCAAAAGCTGAAATTGATACATTTGTATTTCTAACTACCCTGCCTCAGTTATGTCCTTTGATTATCAGCATGTTTTGCATATGCTGGGAAGTCAATCTGGCTCTGGTTGCTCTTATAGCAGTTCCTGGCTGATTGTTGCCAGCTTGCCAGGTGGTGTAAAAGCACTTGACTACAGAGTAAGCCTGTAAGTTGCAGAATTAAATTTCAAGAAATGTTGGAATGTGTTGACATTCAATGCCAGCTGGACCTGCCAAAACTAAAACCTGTTATTACTAGTGAATCTTGACAGCATACCATTATTGCAGATTCTGAGAGACTGAAATGTTTTTATGTATGTTTGCAAGTCCCAGCCAATCTGTGATATGCATCATGGAGTTATACAAGTTCAAATGATAACACAGATCAGCAGGTGTGACCCCGGCCTGTCCCCACAGACCTATGAAATGAACACCCGCTGCCACTGTGGATTCACCACACTGTCTTCCAGCTACAATGCGAGAGAGACGATACAGACAGGATTGATAGTTTTGTATGGGGCCAAATTCGTTTGCACGACTTCACATATAAGATTCTTGTGCATGACTTGCCAATGAATTGGTACTTCCACCCACTGCTTGCCTGTGCTGTACGTGTAATGCCATACATACCTTACGACTCAGCACCTGCCCAGACAAGCCCCTCGGGCCTGGCATTCCCCGTTGTCAGCACAGCATCATGGGTCAACATTGCTTTTGGACACAGGATAGAGGAACTCTAAGTGATTACTCAAGATCACTGAGCACAGCCAGGGGTAAGACCCAGACCAAGGATGATTAAACACAAGTGATGTAGGTACAATAATGGATTGTTACCATGAAAGAATGGCTTGGAAAGGACCAAAGCTGGCATGCACTGAATGTTTTTGGAGAAAACGGGAAACGTTTTGTAAAATTGTCATAATTGTTGTTGAGAGATATTCCACATGATTATGGATGGATAACTTTGTTCAGTTATCAGACTAGTGTCAAATAGATTAGATTTTTGCAATTTCAGTTTTTTTTATGATCCTTGAAAAAGCGTTTATTATTTTGTTTACTTTTTTCTACTGTACATTCTTTAAATCAGGTGGCAGACAGCTTGATGTACATGGTAATTTGTGTATCGTCAATTTGTTTGTGTTCACACCAGCTGCTGCAATGTACATTTTTCCAGAGCAGTGTTGTGTGAGCTCAAGGTTAATGTTGTGCTAGCCTGATGTAATGACATTATTGCCCAGTCTAGTGCCAAAGTTGTGCGAACCAGTGTTTATGGTGATCTAGCCCAACCCCAGTGTTAATGGTGGTCAGCATGTAGTGTTGCCCAATGTGAGCGTGTGATCCCAAAGTGAATCGCATTCCAGTGCACCCCAGTGCACCCCAGTGTTAATGAGGTGCTGGCACAATGGTAAGAGATTGCTGCAGCCTGGCCTAGTGTTAATGGTGTTGCAGCACATTGTGTCACTGGTATGATATCCATCTTGTACATTGTATCCATTGTATCACCAGCTTAAAAACAGTATTCCATAATGTACAGCTTTTCAAACTGGTTGACAAAAAGAAAATGCTCAAAGAAAAAGCAGTTACAGGGCTCTTGGGAGGGGGGTTCAGGAACACAAGAACAATTTTAGAGCCTCTTAATTTCTGGGAATGGGAAAGTGTAACACATTTTGGCGAAAAAGAAACAATTTTGGGGAACACAGAACACAGAAACTTGTTGGGAAAGGGTGAACATTATTATCTCCCGCCCACGAAGTGGGGGGGGGGAGATATAGTAATGACGACCGTCCGTGCGTCTGTGCGTCCGTCCCACATTTCTTGCGCGCGATATCTCGAACAGATTAAGCTAGGATCATGAGTTTTTTACAGTTGGTCACCCTTATAAGTGTTCACGTCGAGTTCGAAGGAGAGTGACCTTGACCTTATTTCAAGGTCACCAGGGTCATTTATCTCTAAACTTCTTGCGTGCGATATCTTAAGAACCGGATATGATAGGATAATGAAATTTTCACAGTTGATCACTCTTGTTAGGGTCTACATCGAGTTTGAAGGTGTGTGACCTTGACCTAATTCCAAGGTCACCAGCGGCAATTCAATTTTCTTTGAATTTGTTGTATGCAATATCTGAAGAAACAAGTGAGCTAGGATCACTTAATTTTTACAGTTGATCAACCTTGTAAGGTTCTATGTCATGCTTGAAGGACCTTGACCTTGACCTCGCACATTCCAGTCCACTATGAACTAATATTGATGGGCGACTTCAACAATCTTTGCCCCAAACCAACCCATCGCAAACTCAAGCAGTGGATATCAAAGTCAACACATAGGCTTGGTGGTTACCTGGATCTGATCTTCACAGACGACAATAACAACAGAGTCCTATCTGCTGATGCATTCCCAGTGCCATACACAGACCATCACATGACATGGATCACACTGCAGAACTTAACAGAGAATCACAACTAGTAACCTTTGTAAGAAACAGTTATTTTTCTGTTTCATTGACACTATACATTTTTCTTGTTTTCAGATGACTACAAATCACATGTAAAATTCCAGCATTCTGCTCATGCCATAATTTTTAGGTTATTTTTTATTTACTTGAGTATATGTTTACCATGACACCCAGGGTAGAGGTACAGTTAATGTATCGTCCCCATTTAAGCACAATATCAGAAACATGCCAGTATGTACCTGCCAAATATACAGTTATCTTTGGTTTAAAATTATGTGGGCGGGAGATATGGACAGCGTCAGCGTCAACTTGTATTTTCTTTGAAATGAAAAGTTGGGATGTAAGTTTGAGGAAACCCAGCTAGGATCTCCCATGTAGGACTGTGCCAGTTACTTCCTGGAGCAGCCTTAGTTCCAAGTCAAAAAAAAAACTAGAGCTTACAGTAGAAGCATGTAAAGATATGACAGGCAGTTGGGGTGTGTGACGGTTGGTCTAAATTAATGAAGAGTGCATGGAGATTGAAACATGCACAGCTGTATGCTGAAAGTGGATTTAACAACATGTCTGATGTTTCTGTTCATTTCTACACATTGGATAAACACAATGTTATAGACTCAGTGTAAAATGAAACTTGCTTTGAGCATATAGCCTGCAGGGTCCAGTTTGCAATTTTTTTGAAGACAAAGCCAAATCAGGATTATACAAGAACTGTATAATAAGGCTTTGTTTGTCAATAAATGGCCTTATGCTTAAAGCTGGCCAGTTTATGCAAATACAGAAAATGAATCAATATCACAAGGTGGACTCTGATATTTTGTTTAGCAATTGAAAACCAAGAGTACTTCTATTTTGAGACAAAATGCCACCAGGATCTTGCTTGCCCTTTACAAACATGCCACCTGCACATAGGTACTCTACCTTTGTCAGGCATGACAGCTGGATTATTAAAATGTGGTCACAATTGAGACCATATTGTGGCAAGGTGCTGACTGGTTAACAGGCAGGTTCACAACCTTGATGGATGAACTTTCTAAGCCTGGACTATCATACAGACAGTTCATTCTGGCCCCCCCAAAAATGTCTTCAACAGATTAAAGTGATGACAGGTGGGATCGAGTGTCCCAAATGTGAAACGTCCGCGACAAAGTGGAAATCAAAGCAGCAGAAGAGAAGACTGGGAGATGTTGTGGGGTCAAGTGGTGCCATACGGGATGTTGCAAGCCTGATGCTTGGGGCACGTAGGGACAGCTGCTGGGATTCTCACCCATCAGTCCCCATCACTGCACTGCACCATCATCTTTATGTCCCTATATGAACACCTCACTGAAGATCAAAGGCAGTCCCTCAGGCTAAATTTTAAAAAGATTGAGGGCATTGTTTATATAGTAAACTTTTGGATTTTAATTGTCAGCTGCTTTAAATTAATAGACGTAAGAGACAAAGATAACATAATATTAATTGGTGACTTATTCTTAAAGCTATACTGAACAAACCTGCTACATCTGAGAAAAATGTACTTTTGACCATGTTGGCATTAGTTTTTCTGGAAAGGATGATTAAATATACACATTTAAATACTTCAACATTTAAAACTGAATTATATGCAAAGCAGTGTAGTTTGTGAAAAAAAGTACATTTCAGGATGACTAAATGAGAATTACTGAAGGACACAGTTATATATTAAATGTAAGCCCATGCAGTGTTGCACGATCATGACATCTGTCCGTCTGTCCTTCTTTAGACTTTTTACATTTTCGTCTTCTTCTCAAAACCTGCTGCATGGAATGTTTTGATTTTGCACATGGATATTCGCGAGGTGGACCTCTACAAAGTTTGCAAAGGAGATGATGATGCAATAATTTTTCTATTTTTTATGAGTTTTTTAATTTGTTTTCTGACAAAAATTAAAATTTCTTCATCTCAAGAACTACTTGGCCAATTGCTTTGATATTGCACATAGGGTCCCCTGGGGTCAACTAGTTCTTATTTTGGCCACCAGGTTGCAGTACAATTTTTTTGCCTATTTTTGAATAAATTTTTGTGTGTTAAAGCTATTTTTGACTTCTTCTCCAGAACGGCTAAACAGAATTGCTCAAAATTTTATCAGAATATGGTTAAACTTTTAACAATGAAAGTTTGCAAAAATAATGTGGATGTGGTAATTTTTGACAATGTTACGCGATATCAAACTTTACAAATGTAAGTGAGTGCTGCCACTGTATAAATATATATGGTGAGTGCATGTATTTCACTATTGTATTTAAAATTTCGACTTCTCAAATACCAATGCTTAAGTGTCACCACTGTACATGTATATAGCTATACAGACTATAGTGCATGTTTTGCAGTATTGTAAAAGCAGATTCCAGTCAGCAGAGCACAGGATAACCATGATCTAAAATATGAGAATAAATTAACTGTTTTGTCATAATTATGCCTATAGTCATAGCAAGCTTGTAATGAGGTGATTCTTGTAATTTTTAAGATGAAACCCAAACTCAGCAATAAAGATCACATTATCATATGACAAATGCACATTTTTAAGGCATTCCATCAAGACTTCATTGCCTGAACTAAGTCATGGGGCCAGAAACATTGATTTTTTATGGTCAACATTTTGTTGATAATGTCTCTACCATGTATATTTACAGCTTGATCCTGTAACTTACCAGAAGTGTGTTCCAAGACTTGATATGAGTGCATTGATTATTATTTCTTCAAGAGATCATCTCAAAGTGTTTTTGGCAGAAGGGTAAAACAGTGCCAACAGACATTAACTGATGCATTTGCTGCGTGGAGAGCTCTCCTGACTGCTGCTAATCTTACATCTAGACTTACCTTGGTACCTATCTTAGTCCCCCTCAGAACAAAAGTTGACCTCAACTCAATTCTTCGCTATGATTCCAGTTTCAAATCTGTTGGCAAAAACTGCCTCCATTTAAGTACAAGATAGTGTAAGCATTTCAACGGCCAAAAGTATAGAGAGAGTCCATGTCAACATCTTTGTTTGGCAAACTTTGAGCACATTGGGTCCATTGTGCACTGTGGAAAGTTGTTGATTCAGCCTTCAACTTGGCATGGAAGGGTTAGCCATAATAGTAATAAACTGAATTAAATTATTCACATAATTTCTAAGTCAAATAATCTGTCAGTTGAATTCATAAAGAAGAAAGTCTTTAGGCACACTTTAGTTCCTCTGCTTAATGTAACATAGATTGATTATAGATAAATGTTTGGCATGTGGCTTTCCCCTGTGCTTCCAGCATGCTGTCCCTGTCCTCCTATCAGTTGCATGTTGTTGTTTTGTTTTTGTTTTTTGTTTTTTTTGGTCAGATTGCAAGTTTTGGCTTATGTGATCCAGCTCTCCTGTGAAAATGGAATGGGTTGTCAATTTACCATGGTGCACAGTGTCTTAAGATATTTGAAAACAGGATTATGCCTGTGTTCATGGACAGTTTAACCTTTTCGGTGCCATCTGCAACTCAAGTTGAACTACTAGCTGAAAGAGAACAGCTCTGCATTGTAATAACGGTGCAAGATTATTTCTCCTTGTAAAAAGACCTTTCAGTCAAGTACCAGAATGCCTATATTTGTACTTACATACAATATAATAGTCCAGGTCAACAGCTTTCCTCAGCACACTTTGCGCACTTTGCCCAAAAGCATGCCGAGGAGAAATGTTGACTCAATCAAAAATGTGGCACTGAAACAGTTAGCTGGTTGGTGTGTGTTACATTGTTTAGACTCAAGCTTGGCTTGTGTGCTTTGGTTGGATCATATGTTCCATCAGACTCCCGTCTTAAAGACGACTTCAAGTCAAGTCTTATTGGTCTGTTGTTTGATGCTGATTGGATTATGAAACAAGTACATGTCAATGACACATTTTAAAATCATATAACTAAATGCTGCACTGCATCAAAATTGGCCGAAACAGATAATAGAGTTGCTTTCCACGACTGCTAAAGGAAGACTGATTATAATTGCTATGATGCACTGGCTATGAGGTATGATGTATCTTATGGACCAGTGGGATGCCATGGCAATTACAGGCAGCAAATTCCCCGGCCTGGGTATGAACTCTATTAACCTGGCCTTGAGCTCAACATACTCACATGGCTTGCCTTGCAGTGGTGGCGTACTGGGTGGCCTGCAGAAACCAGGTGCTTCCTTTTTTTCTGTTGCTCTGTCCTTGGGACCCTGTTACCACATGCTGTCACCAAGTGCCACCAACACAGATGTGTCATGTTGAAAAGCCTGCTTCATTAATTGGTATAGCATAAGGTATCAGTGATTGGAAAACAAGAACAGTTAACATCAGCCTGCTGTTATTGGATCAGCCAGCTGGTCCTGTGCTTTTCAGTATCATAGGAGAATTCACCAAACCTCAGTGTCTGTATCTGTAGAGTGGTGCGGTAATCCATATAACTTACGATTCCTCGTGGGTTTTGTCCATGCAGTGTAACTCTAGAAATATGAAAGACAGTTAATGGCTTCATGTATCACAGATTAGAATTTTACATAAGGTACAAATTGGGAAGCTTGACCTTGCTGCTTCTGAGGCTCATGGGGCAGTACATGTGCAGGGGGTCTAGAAGTGGTTTTCCACTTAATAAAATTCTGTAGCAGGATGGGAGGAAATTGACACGTTTGGCAGAATTAGTTATCTCCCTAAGTATATGGCAGTGCAGATGGGTGACCTTGAGTGTACATAACTTTTAATGAGTTTCAATAGTTACTGCATAAAACTTAAATATTGCAAATTATGTTTTGGAGTGACCTTTAGAGGACCAGATTTGTAGATCACATTCAGACAACTGGGGCATGTTTCCTAAGTTATTGTGCCCCTGTTACCAGAAGGGTATGCACTTTTTCCTTTGGTGCATGCAGAGGCTCATCCATCATGCATTTGTGCCCAGACTACATAACCTTTTATGGGTCCACCCCAAGTGGGAACCCATTAGATTTTCAGGTCATCCATCCAGCCCTTCGCTTCTGGTTGCCTCTGTGCTTCTGTACATCTACCAGGAGCATAATGTCTCAAGACTTGCTGGCCAACGGAAGCTCCAAATTACCTCATTTTTACCTTGATGCCATTCCTTGGCCTGATTACATTTTGGTGACCTTGACCTCATTTTCAAGGTTACTCAGAACTCAGAACTCAGAACATATTTATTTGACAGTCAGTAAATACGAGACATACACAATACAGAGTTTAAACAAGAAAGATTGGTACCAAGAAAAATACTGCTCTCATGCGAAACAAAAATCAAGACTGTCAGGATGACCCCAACTAAGGATTGCAAATCCGCTAACGCTGGGGCCACCTGAGGTAATTCACTTAGATATGTACAGCACTTCAAGCTAACAAAATGTGTATGGAGATACACTCAATTGTAAAACAAACGTTCATTAATTATTACATATGTAGCAGTTTGGTATGGTACAGTGTTCTTGATAACTATTTATAAAAAAGGATTTTGTATGTGTGGAGAAAGCATGGTATGAATGTGTAAATATTTTATCTTTGATGCATGGGGGGGGGGGTGTGTTTATTACTAAATTTGAAATATGATATCTAATGCAATTTTTATTTTTTGATTTGGTGGGTATTGGGATCATGGCCCTTCCTCTTTGGCGAGTGTTGTAAGCATGAGTAACATGGGATTCCTGGAATATGTTCAGAAAATAGTCAGGCACCTCCTTCTTTTTATACCTGGAATAGAATTTGAGGGCTTTTAATTTAATTATGTCATGTTACAGGACCTACATGTGTGCAAAGGTGTACCTATTAGTCATTGCCTGGCAGTGAAGTGCCTCTGTATAGGTTCGTGCAGCTTCACGCATGTGCATACACACATACGTGTGTCAAGATCCACCTGCCAGTATGTGTCAAATAACAAAAGTAGGTTACTAGGTCAACTGTCTGGTCATTGGCCACTGGCTCATGCCAAGTTGGGGATTTTTGTTAAGCTCTCAATTTTGATTTCGTGCATTTGTATCAGGACTACAGCTTCCTCATTTTGTCAAGTAATATACTACCAAATTTTGAGAAAATAAAAAACAAAAACATTTTGATTATTGAACTTTTATATAGAGAATTAGATTTGTTCCAGGGACTTAACATTAGCATTACAAAATCACTGTCAAAGTTGAAATGCAAATGAATTCAGGTTAAGTTTTTGGCATCAACTAAATTTCTCTGGATCCATGGCATTTATTAAGGTAATTATCATCTCAGTTGCTGTTTATTCCATGGACATCGTCAATATCTTCATGTGGAAATGCATTGGAGCTTAAGTAATTGGTTGTTGACACAGGTTTGTTAGGCTGAATCTGCACTTTTCAACTTAATGAGCCATACAGGTTAACTCAGGCACATTGCATGTTATAAACATTGAGATATGGTCGGCAAAAGGTAGCTTGTAAAATGGGTTTATTGTTTCTCCCTGAAGGGGCCAATTAATATTTTGTATTGAGTTTCTTGTAGGCCTGTCAACATGAGCTTCAGTGTATCCGGTTGTGGATATTTTACTAAGAACACATGTAATCAGCATGGATAGTAACACAATATCATCCCTAATGGAGACCAGTTCTCTAGACCACGTACATGCACAGCACAGTCTGTACTGCAATTTCGTGATCTATAGCAGCAACTTTATCTGCAATTAATCACAAATATAATATTTCATAAACTGGAAGCTATCAGCTGTATACAGAATTAGCACATCAGACACCCAGATATAATCATGCCATATATATGTATTTGTTCCTGCAAAACCATCTTGACCATTGCTATACAAAAACAACCACAACGAAAATCCTTTAATTTTTCTTAGCAGGTGTACTCTGTATTGTATTTGTGTCTTTTTGCCCAGAGCCACTTCCCAGTAGTCATTACCCTCAAAATTCTGCAGTCTGAACTCTTTACTCTCCTGAAGCTAGCCTGTCACTGTCTAACCTATGTACAAATGGAAGTATAATGTACTGTTGTCCATATTGCACACATTCCTTTCTAAAATTTTGACATAGGCTGTATAAGCCCAAATAAATTAAAGGGTCTTCTGCATGTAACTACTCAGAACATGTTTCGAAGCCTGTATCTGTACATGTCTCTCTGAGTAGCGGCTCCTTGTCTTAGCTAAATATTCAGCAAAGACAACCCACATGATAATGAATAAATAAGAACATGGTAAATAATAAATTTGCTAAGTAAGTGAAATTTTGCTTATAAATGCAGAGCTTTAATATGAATGCAGAAACCAAACATAATTACTAAAAAGTATAGAACAAGTTCAGATAAGAATAATGTGACCCTGAACTAGTATGTATCCTTTCTAGCTGTAGAGGACACATTAGTCCAACCACTTGCCAGTGTATAACTGAGGTAGAGACAAACGGGTTATATATTCAATCCTACTGATTACAAAATAATCAGTTACAGCCAGACATGTAAACAACTGTAATTTTTGTTTCATTTCTCAGTATGTACAACAATACATGTGAATTTACATATCTTCTTGCCCTGGACAATTCAAAAAAATAATGTAAAATGCAGGGATTACCCAATATTTTACTTTGATTGCCAGCAATTTAATGAATGAAAAGATACATTTACCAGAGAGTATGAATGGAATTTAAGAAAAGGAACACCTCTGAGAACATACAAGCTAGAGTATCAAAAATATGTTTTGTGTCCAAGATATATGTATGCCATATTTCAAGACTTTGCAGCTGAAAACACACAAACAAAACTATAATGAAGCTTGGGGGACCCAATGATTGTACAAAAGTTCCTGCTATAATTCCCAGGATCATTTCACACTATGGATGAGACAGGCAAGCCAAAGTCAGACCAGAGAAGTTGGGACCCTTCCTAAACTGAATTGGTTAGTGTGCTGACCGCATATGTCTGCACAGCGGATAAATAGAATAAGCAGAAATCACAGTGAGAATGGTCCTTTGACCAGAATGCATTAATTATACACTTGTTGTTCCTGTAAGGATAAAGAACTAATCAGTCCAATTAAGAGCCCATCTGTCTTGCGGTGGGATTTCAGGTGCCAACCCAAAAGCTGGTAAATGAGAGGTGAACTGTATGGATAGTCATATTAACATTAATTATCATTGATTCCTTAGTTCTGTGGTAATCTGTACCAGCATTTGTTGGTATATTGATTATGCCCCCCTCCTATCAGAGGAGCGGCAAAGTAATTGCTTCTTCATTGCGTCTGTCTGTCCACATTTCGTGTCCGGGCTATGCTTGGCTTGTCCTTAAACTTACATTATTGAAACTTTACACATAGGTGCATCCGGACATAAGGTCATGTACCAAAAGTAGGTCAGTAGGTCAAGTATCTGGGTCACTGACATAATTGTGTCTGAGCTGGAATTCCATTCCTATGTAACTTAGATAAATGAAACTTCACACACACATGCATCTACACATAAGGGTGTTTCATATGCTAAAAAAAGGTCACTAGGTCAAGTATTTGGGTCACAGTGACATACCGGTATCCTTATAAAATCATGTCATGGCTATTATAATTCCTTTACTATTTAACTTAGTTCCATGAAACTTCACACACATATATCTTGATCTAAAGGTGTGTAATAAAACTAAAGTATGTCACTAGGTCAAGTATCTGGGTCACAGTGATACAATCATGTAAAAGTACATAACACTTCATATCCGGGCTCTAAGTCTGTTGGCCTTCTATTTAGAGTAATGAAACTTTACACCCAGGTGCATCCAGACATAAGGGTGTGTTATGAACAAAATACAGGTTGTTGGGTCAAGTATCTGGGTCACAGTGACATATCCTTATAAAATCTTGTCGGGGCTATAATTCCTTTACTATTTAACTTAGCTTCATAAAGCTTCATACAAATATATATCTGGACCAAAAGGTGTGTCATGAAGCATAAGTTGGTCACTAGGTCAAGTATCTGGCCCTCTGCTATTCGTGTCCAAGCTATAATTTGTGTTTCAACTTAGATTAATGAAACCTTACATATTGGTGCATCTGGACATAGGGGTGTGTCATGTGCCAAAAGGAGGTCACTGGGTCAAGTATCTGGGCCACAGTGAACTATTCCTGGAAAATTGTACCCGGGCTATAATTCCTTCAGCATTAAACTTAGATTAATGAAACTTTACACACAGATGCATCTACACACAAAGATGTGTCATGTGGCATAAGTAGGTCACTAGGTCAAATATCTGGGTCATAGTGACATATCTTTGTAAAATCATGTCCGGGCTATTATTCCTTTACTGTTTATCTTAGTTTCATGAAACTGGACAACATATATCTTGACCTAAAGGTGGGTCATGAAACAAAAGTGGGTCCTTAAGTCAAGTATCTGGGTCACTTTGACATATTCTTGTTAAATTATGTCTAGGCTAAAATTCCTTTACTATTGAACCTAGGGTCATGAAACTCCACACACACAAACACACACATATCCTGACCTAAGTGTGTCATAAAACAAAAGTAGGTCCTTAAGTCAAGTATCTGGGTCACATTGACATATTCTTGTTAAATTGTATTCATGCTACAATTCCTTTATTATTGAACTTAGGCTCATTAAATTTCACACACACACACACACACACACACACACACACACACACACACACACACACACATCTTGACTTAAATGTGTCATGAAAGAAAAGTAGGTCACTAGGTCAAATATCCGGGTCATGGTGATACATTCATGTAAAACTATATTACACTTAATGTCATGGCTGTAATTCTGTTGTCCTTTGACTTAGAAACATGAAACTTTACACACCTGTGTATCTGGACAATAGTGTGTCATGCATAAAAGTAGGTCTCTAGGTCAAGTATCTAGGTGACGGTGATAGCCTATATTTATTAACTACAGCCATTTCAAAATGACACCTGTTACTAGCAAAGGTGTGAATTAGGTGAGGGGGGCATGGATCCTGCAATCTCTGATTTTCTTTTATTTAGTTACATGGTTATATGTAGGTAAGTTAAATATGTCTGGCCTGTTTATATTGTTAGGTAGGTAAAAATTGCCTCCAGCTAAACATACAAAACTAGAAAAGAAGATTTGTCTTACAGTGAATCTGTCTGGGTGCCTTCAAAATGAGAGTAGTTTGAAATGCTAAACTTTCGCATTCTTTAACATAATCTTAATTTTGTGTATTTGCCTTATATGCATAAATTAAAATGCTACAACTTTGGTTTTCGGTTCATTGGATGTGGCCATGTCACAAACTTATAAACTGAAGTTTGAATGACACCACTATCTATGGTAGTTTTGAAGCTATTCAAAGATTTTAATTTTGTGTATTTGCCTTATTTGAGTAAATTGAAAACCTACAACTTTGGTTCATGGTTCACTGGATGTGGTTACGTCAGAAACCTACAAATTAAAGTTGCAATTGCACCTCTATCTATAATAGATTTGAAGCTATTCAAGATTTAAATTTTGTGTATTCCCCAAATTTGCATAAATCAAAATTCTACAACTTTGGTTCATGGTTCATTAGATGCCGCTATGTCACAAATGTACACATTGAAATTAAAATGCCACGTCTATGTATAATAGTTTTGAAGTTAAAAGATTTAAATTTTGTGTATTCACCTAATTTGCATAAATACAAATTTTGAAGTTTTTCTTCATTGTTCATGTAAATGTAACAGATGCAACTAGCATATGCGTTGGGCATTTATGTAACATATGTAAATACAATACAAGTGCCACAATTGTTTGCGATGCTGTCGGACAACTCTGATAGTCAGATAAAGGAAAATACATTGGTGTTTTAGCTTGACCAGTTTGCCACAACCTGGGCTTTTCTGAGATTGACCAAAGATTGCTTACTTTTATTTTCACCTTGGTATAGGGACGTGCCAGTGTAATAGCTTGTTACATTATGGATGTGATGTAAAACAATCGTTTTTACATCCACTGATGGTTAATCAGGCCGACTATTAATTTGGTACCTTGGAAAAGTCCTGTTTCATGTGTTGTATGCATGTGATTTTGTTTACAAACATTCCATTGTTAGGGAGGTGCTATGTCCCCCTGGTGTTGATTCCAGTGAGTGTGGGTTTTCTCATCATAGAGAGCTATGTTCAATGACAAACATAGGATTGGATTGTAAATTTACCAGGTGAATTTATTGCTCAATGATCATGGCGCCTAGTTATGGAGAAAGCAACTTCATATAAACTTAACTCTTTAAGTGCCAATCACATCTTAAATCGATCTACTTAAGTCAGACTTGTCTGAATTATCATTAGGATCCCAATCCCAGATTCTTATTCCTTGTAAACAGACCGTTTATTCAAATACCAGTATGCATATAGTTCCAGAGACAATATCCCAGGTCAACAGTATTGCTCAGCACACATTGCGCCCAATGTCTGCCAAGAAAAGCTGTTGACGCAGTCAAAAATTTGGCACAGAAAGGAAAAAGGTTTAATTAGCAATCTTTATGCTAAAATTTATAAAGATACACAACTTAATTGACAATATTGTCAATACACAATAATAAATACAATATATGCATTATTTATCATACCCAGTCTCATAAATTTACCAAGACACAAATTTAACACTTTGTAGTCATGAGAGCTACATGCAGCGTTCCATAAACCTGACAAATTACTCCTGGAAAATATATTTCAAATTGGAAGTTTCTACAAAGGAATATTTATGCCATCATTACCTTTGCATTGCTTTTGTCTTGTGCATTCTGATACATGTATGTGTAAGTTTTATGAGGCTTTCTCTGTACATTTCAAGCTAGCTGAATGTCATAGCCCTGAAATCCATTTGAATTAGGCTGACAGATAGGTAAAGAAAGTCCAGCATGCACTTGAGGCAAGAAATACACACCTGACTAAATGTAAACTGATTGAGCTTTAAAACAAAGATGCTACCTGGTCTGACAAAAATGAAAAGATTTAAAAAAAACATGCATAAGATGATCTATATTATTTTGGAGGAGTTATAAATACGCACATACACAAAATTGACCATTATCGTTAATGCTGATGTTACACAGAGTTTGCTTGATAATGACAAGATGGTGTACAGTATAGGAGACAAAGTGATCTGCCCTTTTGGAAGTTATTGGACAGCACATTTTTGACTGGTAGAATGTTGCAAGTGAGAATTTATCAGTTAAGTGTACATGTAGTTTTTATCACTTGGCCCATAAGGTCACCTACGCATCCGTCTGTCCGTCCATTTGCCCATGCCTTGTTAAGGCCATATCTCCAAAAATACTTCACTTTACAGAGACCAAATTTTTATCACAAGGGGTCATTGAGGTGCTTCAGGTGCCTATTGAAAAGTAGGTCACTAAGTCTCATTTTTGGGTCACTGTACTACATTGCAGAAAAAACAATATTAACACAATATCTAAAACAATATTGAATGTAGCTTCATCAATTATTTATGACAGTTGGTCCTAAGGATGCCTCAGGTGCCTATCGAACATTAGGTCACTGGGTCACATATTTAGGTCGCATTACTGCATTGAGGAAAAATAAAGCATATTTTGTCTCTAAAACTTTTAATTTGTAGCTTAATTAAGTAAGTCCCAAGCTGCCACATCAGATGAAATCCTACAATAATGTTGTCAATTAGCTTTGGTGTCAATATTTGTTTTGGTGAGTGGTGTACTTTGCTCCATGTTAACCCTTAAAGTGCTGATCTAAGATTGAGTCAACAGCTTTCCTCAGGACACTTTGTGCGCAATGTGTACAAAGTGTCCTGAGGAAAGCTGTTGACTAAGACTGCTTTTTGCTTTGGACAAGGCTTGTTGGTATTTGAATAAAAGGTATCTTCATGAGGAATTTGAATCTTTTGACCATTATATGTTAATGGTAATGAGAAAACGACTACATGTATAGCAGTGATTAGTACTTCAAGGGTTAATCAATATGTACAACAAAATAACACCTAGCTGTGACAGTTGTACATTTATATGTAGGATAGCTGTACACGTACATGGAGATCATGTCATATATCAATATTTGGTTTGATCATACTGGAAAATATACATACATGTTAATCCCTTTGAGAGTGTACATAGTGTGACAAGACATACACTGATAAACATATTTACTCCCACGTGTCTGCACATTAACCAGGAGAATGCCCAAAATCAATATCTTCCAACTCAGGTTCTTCTTGAGCATGCCTTGCTTGCCTGCCACTTTTAAAGTCACAAAGACATAGAGGGCCACAATTGATGCTTCACAGATATGGATGTAACAGGTGACTGTCTTAGTGGTTAACTTGGATATCAAAGGGTTAAGTATTTCACATCTGCCTCTGGTATTATATGGAAATTTATGGAAAAACTTATTTTGTTCCACTTAGACTTATTTTGTTCCTGATTTAGACTTCAGAGTGCACAATATTGGTAAATATACAACAACACCCCCCACCCCCACCCACCCACCCCGGGAAAAAATGGATTAATACTTAATGCTGGTCAGCATTTTATTAACTCAGGGATCAGACAGTTTGCAATTGGGCAATAAAGAAAGTGTCGTTGAAAAATAAATAAAAATTAAGTGGTGGCAGTGGAAGTAAGAGATTGGCTTTTTGTGTAGTTTTAAGGACTGGCATGTGTCCACTTTCATCAATTAAGTGGAGAGAAGTGAGGTGGATCATTTACAGACAAATGCCATCACAACAAAGCTCTTGTCTGATGCCAAGGGGGGAAGTAGTGTGGACAAGTTAATGTCTTGCATGCTTCAGAACAGCTGCATTGCCCCCCCCCCCCCAACTATAGACATTACTGTGTGACCAAATCAAGAGGTCTTGATGAGAAAAATTCTTGCCTGCTTAACTGTATCTCAGGCCATATGTTCGTGATTGATGGCCATCAGGGATCCAATCAAGTACTCCACATGGACTGAAGAGTGATAAACAAGCATCAGTTCTGATGTGGTTGTAAAATGTGAAGAGTCGGGACATATAGTGTAAATATTTGATTTCACCTTCTGTAAATTGTCTCTCTTCTTGTGCCTTCATTAATTTTGAGAAGATTGACAGTATATCTTTAGATCTGTGTCCATACTTGTCAGCTTTCCCCTGTCCATTGTTACATCTTAATTCTCAGTCATGTGCATGTAGTCAATTCATAGTCTCATTGATGTATGTCTGGCCAGCACATCACAGTCTCCTTTATGTATGATCTGGCCAGTCATAGTCCTCATTGATCTATGATCTGGCCAGTCAGTCTGATTGATGCATGATCTGGCCAGTCACAGTTTCATTGCTGTATTTTTGGCAGTCACAGTCTCGTTGGTGCATGTTTGGCCAGTCAATCTCCTGAATGTACATCCGGCCAGTCACTGTCTCACTAATGTATGTCTGGCCAGTGTCACTCATTGATGTATATGTCCAGCCAGTCACAATCTTGTTGGTGCTGTGAATCTTCAGTGAAACATGGAACTGTACAATGTTGACTCAAACTTGGCACAAAGAGTGACACAAGCTGAAGATGAGCCTGTTTGATTTGAAAGTCCCTGTCACCATCAACTGTTACAGCCTTATTACTGTAAAAAGTGTCAATCAATGCCAAACAGGATCCTCTGTTACCTTTAGCTTTGTGTGAAAACTACTAAGAAAGATGTGCTCTATCTAGTGAGCTCAGTATTGTAGAGGATTTTCTCAGGGTTTTTTTTCTTTTTCAGATTACCTAAATGAAAAATGTCACCTCGAATAGCAATGTTCAGTTTGAGGAATCGAGCTTATTAATTTTCTGGAACCATATGCCAGAGACGTGCCTAATGATCTATGCAACACATAGATGTATCTCTGTCACATGGAGGTTTTGTCTTGCTTGTAACCTGTGTCTGTGATAAAGTGACATCTTTCCTAGAGCCTAGGTATACTTATTTGGCTCATCTTCAGACAGTCAAAATGGGACTGTTCTCACTTGTACAGAACTCTATAATGAGGCCACTCTTTCCAGATTTCCTGTTTTGCAAAATTTTCAATGGCAGACATGTCACTGACAAGGATGGAACATAAAAAGTTCAAAAGTCGTCTCTTCTTTTTTCCTAACTTTACTGTCAGATTAAATAAAAAAAGGGGGAAATTAATTTCTAGTAATCAGCTCAATTATAATTATGATTAATAATTAGAATATAACATGCGAGCCATAAAATCATTCCAGTTCACAGGAGTTTAAAGTTTAATTTGTAATTGTCCACAAGATATATTAATTTGCATTAGATCTGAAAAAAAAAATCTTTGAAACTTAAAGTAAGATTTTATTGACAGCATGCTGGTAAAAAAACAGAAACAATGCTGGCTCAGTTTTTTACCCTCGGCACATAAAGTGCCAGAGAGTATTGTTGTCCCCTGCATTGCCCGTCCATCTTGTCGACATTACGGCAATATCTAAAAACTATTCACCGTAGCTTTACCAAATTTTTATCAGAGATGCACCTTATAATGGACCAGGTTCCTATGGAAAACCAGCTTCCTTTGATAATTTTTGAACTTTTTATGAAACATTTTAATTACTGTATTTATTTGAAGGCCATCTGAGTGGCATCAACCCGGACAACATTACCGCAATGTCTCAAAAATACAATTCACCTTAGCTTTGCCATATTTTATCAGAGATGCACCTCATAATGGACCAGGTTCCTATTGAAAACCAGCCTTCTCGACTCATTTTAAATTTTTTTTGTGAAACTATTGATGTATTTATTGGAAGGCTGTCTGAGTGGCATCAACCCTGATGACGTAATACCGTGATATCTCAGAATCAGCTTCCTTTGATTATTTTAAAACTTTTAATGAAACTTTTACTGTATTTATATGAAGGCCTGCTGAGTGGCATCAACCCTGATGACGCTATACGGAGATATCTAAAAAAATAATGACTGTAGCTTTACCAAATTTTCGTCAGAGATGCATCTTATGATGAACCAGGTGCCTATGTAAAACCTCGAGCTTTTGTATTTATAAATTTTTAATGAAATTTTAAAGTATTTATTCCAAGGCCGTCTGAGTGGCCCACAAGGGGACCATGGCATCATAATATCTCAACAAGGATGCTTTGCAGCTTCACCAAATTTTAATCAGAGATGCACATTATAATGGGCTATATTCCCATTGATAACCAGCTTCCACTTATTATTTTTAAACTTGTGAAACTTTTGAAGTATTTATTTGGAGGCCGTCTGAGTGGCACTCAAGTGGACAATCTTGTTACCATAATATCTCAAGAAGGATTCATTGCAGCTTCATGAAATTTTTGGTGTAGTTACATTTTATTATGGCACCTGTTAAGTCTTAAAAAAATGTACAATTGAGGGGAAAAAATTGTAGGCACCAAGGGTAATCCGTTCTCTGAACGCTATTTCTAAAATGGTAATTCCACTTTTTATCCTTTATAATGGTCAGAAGGTGTTCTTTTCTGGCCACATACATGTAGCTGTAATGATGTTTAAGATATCACAAGCTGAATTCAAGAATGTGCGTATCATCTCAAAGGCTACATTTCTCAGCCCTTGTGTATGCAAGAATTTATTTCTGCAAACAGATAGTCTAACATTTTATTGATTTTTGTACAGAAACAGGTTTTTCATTCACTGTATTCATGTCAAATGTAATCAACTAGGCTCAAAATAAAAGCTCAAACAGGTTACCCTAATTTCTTGATTTGTATTACAAACTCATGGCTGGATGTTCAGGAAATAATTACAATATTCATCTTTTTTATTAAACTTCATTAATTTTGTACAGTACTTTTTACTGTTGGAGACAAAAATCATTGAAGCATATTCTAAGGTTTAAATTAATTTTAAAATGGATTATGTAAGGGTACAATCAAAATAGAACGTTTTCCAGGTGAAATGAACAAATGAGATGCAAGTTTCAATTAAGAATGAGGAAAGGAATGATTTGGTGTGCTTAAAATCATATATATATATATCCAAAAGACAAAATGTTTTAGCTCAGTTGATGTTTCAGTAAGATGTGGTTTTCACTTCTTAGAAAGCAGCTCCTGAATCTTTTTCAAATGGTAGGGAGGTACCTTTGATGGGTATCAGCATGTACCAATGTTGCTCAAATAGTCATATTCCAGCAGTCCTTTTTGTATTTATTTATAATTTATTTATAATTTTCTATTTCTTTCTTTTTCTTTTTCTTTTTTTTTTTTTTTTTGTTGGGGGGGGGGGGGCAATTATTTCGGAATTGTATGGAGACACCTCTGTATACCCCATAGACCTGAATTTGTCTAGCGAGTGGTGGTGTGATTCCACAACAAAACACATATTTGATAAATTTTTTGTTTTGTTTTTGCATTATTATGATAGTTTTTCTCCAAAGCCAGACAGATGATTTGCCTCAAAACATTATGGGAATGCACCACAGGTAAACCTCTGCCAAATTAATCATAAGATGGGACCACTACTGACACCTGATTTTCATTAAATTCTTATTTTGCAGCATGTTCAGTAAGTGTATTCAACACAATTTATATATATACAATGTAGAAATACATCTGCATACTGATGGATATGGCAAGGTGAGTGCACACTTGAACCAGTCTCATGAAATTTGATATACACATATATAACCACCCATGGGTTTGTTAACGAAACTCATAGTACATTATAATTAGATAAAAGATGCGAGTTAGGGATCCTATGAGCTCAGAGCTCAGATTAGCTCAGCTTTACTTCGCACATCTAACCTCAGTTCAAGATGTCCATGTAGTGGAATTAAGCTCAGGTAAGATTAGCAGCAGTCAGGACTTCCACATGGATTTTCGGATAAACGTTTTCTAGGTCAGCTGAGCACAGGCTATATTTACACAGCCCTCTTGTTTGGAATTTTTGTTGTAGTTTGGGCTTCAGATCCATCTTGTATATACATGGCAAGATTTATGTGTACAGTGGTACTTGTCTTGAGAGACCCCTCCAATGAGAGACTGTGTATCTTTTTAAGACCACTCTCTCAGTACACTGTGCTATCTTTTCCGTGTTATTATACCTCTAATGAAAGACCACCTGTTTTGAGAGCCACACTTTCACCTGCCATAGGGGTGGTCTCTCAAGACAGGGACCACTGTATAGGTAATGAGTATACAGCAGACACACCCCAATGAGGTAGCACCTCTCTTACCTTGGTGGTTGACTCCATGAAGATCTTTTCCCTTTTGTTATTTTCCACATCATGATTCTGGTGAATGTGCTAAATTGTTTGTTTCCTAAGGGAGCTGAGAATAGATAGAAAAACATTCCTTTTTTTAGCAGAAAAAAAAAATTATAAAGGGGATTCTTTTCAGAAAATTTTCCAGTCTGCTGACCATGATTTCCGGATATCACTGTAATGAATTAGGGAAGACCTACATGTCTAATGCTGAAAATTTCATTGGCAAGTGGAAAACGAATAGATGGTATGCTACAAAACTAGGAGTATAGTAGGGGCATAGTGTATGCATGACTGTGTGTGCAAGCTCTGTGAGGGCGTGCACACATTTACAAGTCGTCTCTATTCAGGATCTAAGGTTAAACAATAGCTGATTGATATTCACCCTTAATAAAAAAGTTTGACTTAAATATAAATCAAAGCCGATAGATAAATATAGATTGAAGACAGAGTGCACTGGCAGGCCGAGAGCAGACAAAAGAATTAAGCGACATTGATGTATGGGTCCCCAGCATGGAAGAGCCGAAAAGTTCATGTGAACAATGGCAGTCTTCACAGATGAGATACTTGTGCTCATCTGGGTCTGCGGTGGGGATTTGCAAGCAACTATCTATCATGAGTATGTTTTCAGGCAGCAGAAATTGCAATGGCCCCCAAGAGAGGAAGTGACTATGGGTAGACATTATAACAATACTCAAACTATTGATGCCGATAAGGCTACCTGGTCAAACATCTGCTGAAGTCACTACACTGTACTTTACAGTGTTTTTTTTTGGGGGGGGGGGTGGTGGTGGTGGTGGTGGTGGTGGTGGTGTCAGTATATACTTGAAGTGTTTGTTATGTTCAGATTGTTCATAATCTCTTGTGTTGTCAGAGCAGTTCTTTCATTTCAAACACTGGTAGTTTCCATTGCAGGTTGTTCTTGGCTGTGTTTGTACGCTTGCTTGCTCTCAAATATAGCAAATGGTTTTGTTCAGTACCAGCAGGACACTGCTTTCCTCTGCTCAGTTGTCCTCATGTAAATATATGCATACATGTGTATATATATATATATATATATATGATACATTATCCCTTTGGAAGAGGTAGCACTCAAAGGGGTCTACTGATGTTTCACATAAAAAAGTTTAATGTTATTTTCACATGCCACACGAAAGTGAGGGATGTCATATTTCACTCATACTACCCGTGTACATTTTCACTTTCTTCATTATTTGAAAAGAAAAATGGCATAGCATAGACAGGATCATGTTTACATTCCAGGGATGCCAGCAATTTGAGCATGCTCCACGTTGAAATATCAGGATTCATGTTTAAGGAACTGTGTTAAAAGTGGCAAGAACTTGTCTGCAGCAGCTTCTTTTGTGAACTTTTTGCTTTAAAAAAAGGGGGGAGGAGAAAAATTTGGATTCGAACGGATATTGTATGTGAATTGGTTCCTCTTCAACAGTGTTGCTTGCATGGTTTAAATGCATTCTCTGCAGTGAAGCGTTTTGTTCCTTGCTGCTTGCCTTGGCATCTGCTCATCAGGACATTAATTGAGGACTTGACAGAAGCCTCCAAAGAAGGAAAGCCATTGACACAATCCTAATAACGTGACTCACAGCTCAAGACAGGTTTTTTTGTCTGACACATGGTTTCCCCGGTGTCAGAAATAAAATTGACAGTGATTTCATTACTGTAATACAGTAAATAACATCAGCAAATCTTTGTTTTTATTAACCCATTGCCCTTGAAGTGAGACAGAGTCAACAGGTTTGCTCGATGTGGGCTGAGCGCTAAGTGCCCATCCCACATCAAGAAAGGCTGCTGACCAGTTGTTTGTGGTATCATGATAGGTCACATCTACAGTTCTCATTCAAACTGTTTTACAGTTGAAACTAGTCAAAAACATTGAAGCAGACCACATTGGATCACTCCCTAGTTTTGGCCAGTTTAAGCAGGGAAGCCTTGATACGTCTTTCATGTTGCATCATTTTGTATTCCACAGTTTTATTTTTGGCCAGAGGGATAATTGCTCTTTTTATAATTGCTCAGCTGGCAAATTACAATTGGGCAATCCTATTTCAACCATTTTCTCAAAAAGTTATATACTTTGAAGAAGTGAAAGAGCATTGATGTTTTATTTATTTATTGACTGGTTAAGTTGGCTATTAATGTCAATGGCAAGAACAGCTGCTGTGCTGGTAGTAATGAAGGAGTGGTTGACATTGTACATTATTCATGAAAAGGCTAAGGCCAATCAGATTCATAATCTCATTAGGACTTTTAGTAGTAAGTTTGTCACAGAACACTCTGCAGTCTTATATAACAATATAAATAATCCATTTCTCAATGTTGGATTAAACCTTTTTCTTCCTCCCAGTGTATCTGTTTGACAATTATTGCACAAATTATGGAAGATTTACTTGTTTTGTAATCTCCATCACTTAATTGAAGTATTTTTTATAGAATCTTTGTGTCTGTCAGCCCAGGCCTCATGCTGGGGGAGCACACAGTAATAACACATCTTGGTGTGCTTTTATTACCTTAAGAACATTTGGTTTCTCAGCTCCTTTGATGTCTTGAAGATTTAAATTGACTATAAAGAATGGAGTTCTAAATTTGAACTTTCAGTCTTCATCTGAATATCTATTTTTGTGCATGCAATTTTATTCATTAATGTTCATTTTTTTTAATTGCTAAATATTTCAGATCTGGGTCTGTGGGGGATTTCTCAAAGATTATTGAAAAAAAAAAGAAAAAAAAGAAAAGAAAAACATTGAAACAGTTCTTTGTGCAGGCTTAAACACTTCTGTTAAAATGTTTAATTGTCTTCAATGGAATAATTGATGAGACTGACAAAGGTAATTAAATATATGAAGGTAATTTTGATGAAATGATTATTGATGGCATGGGAATTAATTGTGCTAGTGGCAACAGTTTTCAGGAGGCCTGACAATGGCTAGAAAACGACCAGAATATTGTCATCCTTGGAACAGATAGCAGTGTAATTCTGCAATTCTTATGCTGAAACTGGTAATGTTTGCATACAATCTTGCTGGATATGTGTATTATACCACCATTGTATAGCAATATTTAAAACTTACACAATGGTCATGTGTGACAAATTGGCATGCAGTGTATGACTTGAAGAAAATTGGGACAGAGCTGCAAAGCATGCTTGATGGTTTCCTGCATATGACCCATTTATAAATGCATTGGGCTGTTAAAGCCATCCATTTTCCTTTTAAAAAATTCTAGGAAACATGATAATAGTGATTAATTGAAGTAAGTTTAGACAGACGCAGTGACTGGATTTTATGTGGAGTTTAGAGGGTTTGCATTGTGGTATTTTAGGGGTGTTTCAGAACTACACAGAGGTTATGGCGCTGTTGGCACTGGGGATGGGAATTGTCAGCCAATCAGCTGATTTTCAGAGGGGTTTTGTGTGTGTGTGTGTGTGTGTGTGTGTGTGTGTGTGTGTGTGTGTGTGTGTGTGTGTGTGTGTGTAAATATACTAGTACTTTTCTTTGTTAGACACTGAAATTTCAGGGTTTCCTGGCTCATTTCAGAGTTTTCCAGAAAAAAAGCATTCTCATCCTTGACAGTTGCATCTGTTTGTATAAGGTTAACATTTTGGACACCAAGAACTGCCCCAAAACCAAGGAAAAACCACTTACCGCTATGGCATACCCTGATAATAATCATTTCAAATATGTTCTAAGCATAGGTGACATCAAGGTTAACAGTGTGTTTTGTAGTGATTGGCACTTGTTACATTTATTCATAAGTTTACAGTTCTGGGGTAGCTGTTGAACATGAGGTTCATTTGATGGCACTGTAGTAATGATATGAAGCTTGACTGTTGCAATAACTTGGACAAATGTTATCACCTTTATTGTGGGAAGGTGTGAATCAGAATCATATTTTACATATAGCTATGAAAGTAATAATTTCTGTGCTGAATCAGCATCATTCCTTGGCCAACTTTGGGTGGAGTACACCAACAAAAGCTGTGGACTTGAACCATTTACTGTCCGAGGAACTGCTTAACTCATTCCATACCAGTCCCTGATTTTTCCATATATTTACCTAGATTTAAGACGACAATTGCATATTTGAATTCTTCATTGAAAGAGCTTTCATTCAAGTACCAATATGCCTATAGTCTTAAGTCAGTGGTTCTGGCACTGGCTGGCAAGTCATGCTGCAGCTGCCGCAAGGGCAGCTGCTGCATGACTTGCCAGGCAGTAACAGAACCACTGACCAAGGCCTGTCACCATAGTATGGAAGGAGTTAATGTAGACCAGGCATAGTGCTACTACTTTGCAGGAGGAATTTAAAGGTAGAATCCTTGTAATAATTAATAAGTATGACCATTGTCATAACCACTGTACAAGTTGCACTCATAGGATTGAAAAATTTTGAGATCAGATTTGTGTAAAAACTCTATAGAAAAATGATTTAAATGTTCAGTTATTGGCTCAAACTTATTACTTTTATTGTGGTTCATTAATTACATTACATTCAAACTTAAAAAGATGATGCATTAAAGGTAATCTGTCTTAATTGCATAATTCTAGTGATAGGGTACATGTAAGTCTGAAATATTTGTTTATATGATACTGTTACTTTACATTTAAAATGTGCTATTTATTTAGAAACTTAAGAATCCTACAAAACTTCCTTGCACGATGCACCAGGGTAAATAAAATCACTTCTGCTAGTACAGTGATGCATATTAACCCTTTCCCCCTTGAATTAAGACTGAATCAACAGCTTTCCTCGGCATGGGTTGGGCACTTAGTGCCCAACCCGTGTCGAGGAAAGCTGTTGACTTGGGTCATGTTGTCTTGACAGGTCTCATCTTCAATTCTCAGTCAAATTGTTTTTCATTGCTGTTGAAATCAGTTGAAAACGCTGAAGCAGACGACATTTGACCACCAGCCGGTTTAAGGGGGAAAGGATTAAACTGACTGTCACGTTTGATACAGTTGTTTGTTGTCACTGTCAAAATGTTGGAGATATAACTCTATCAGCATTGAGACTGGTTTGTGTCAGCAGGCTGTGGCTGGCAATGACATTGTTTTGATATATGTGATAACGAACCATAAGTCAAGGTCAAGTTGGTCACACAATAATTGCACAAGGGAATATTTTCCCTAATTATTCAACTTGTTTGTTCTGTGACGTGCAGAGGAGGTTCAAATGTGAAGTCAATAACCACATGCATGCAAGACAATTCATTAGAGCAATTTCTTTGCACATACATGTCTCAGAGCTGGTAGCATCAATCATCTCCTCCCATTCACTATATATAGCTACCAGGGGGAGATTCATTAACTGTAGTGTTGGCTCAGGTATCCTTCAGGTTCTATATGGACATCTGTGGCAGACTGGTGCTCACCGATTGGATAATGCCTGGATGAACAACCTATCAGGGAGAAGAATGCTCTTTCTGAGTATCATGTAAGATAAATGACTACAGATACACATACTGTACACCATCAATTGTCATCATTTTATCAAAACTGTGGAGAAAAAAAAGCATGAAAAACACATCGCAGCAGAATCATTACATACTCTTTTCTTGATAATGAGAATGAGTTTTTAGATATTTATATATTTTTGAAGATAGGATCATATGTGATTTAGGTAGTTTGCATGACACATTCTTGGCAAAGCAACAGGCTGAGTGGCTAGTGAGTGTACAGTCCAGTCCTAAATTGCGACAGTCTGTTAAGTTTAAATCAGTATTTGAAACAGAAGCTTATGCTGCGGCATTATTACCGAAATATGAGCGTTCTATATTTGCTCAATTTAGAATGAGGATTTTACCTTTGAAAATAGAAACAGGGTGTTATTCAGGCATACCAGTTGATAGACGGAAATGTATATTTTGTACTGACGATGCTTTTAAGATAAGGTCAACTTTTTGTGTTCATGCACTTTAAATGGAGAAGTAAGACAAGATCTTTATGCAAAAATTATGGAAGAGAATACTTTATTTAATGAGATGTGTGTTGAAGATAAATATTTATTTATTTATTACAGAGCGCAGATGCTAAAGTAGTTTCAAAATTCTTGAGTCAAGCCTGGAACAAGAGAAGAAAATTCCATTTATTCTAGTTAGCATGTGCAAATTGTGTTTTTTCGAAAAATGGTTAAATAGTAACTTATAAGCCCAAGAGGGCTGGGTACATGTATTAAAAATGGGTATTATTAAAGTGTGTGTGTCAAGACACACTTTTCTCTTTTTCCTGAAAATCTTTCTTTCTCTCTCTCTCTCTCTCTCTCTCTCTCTCTCTCTCTCTCTCTCTCTCTCTCTCTCTCTCTCTCTCTCTCTCTCTCCTCTCTCTCTCTCTCTCCTCTCTCTCTCTCTCTCTCTCTCTCTCTCTCTCTCTCTCTCTCTCTCTCTCTCTCTCTCTCTCTCTCTTTCTTTCTTTACCAGCAAATTTGTCCGACACTTTTCTCGAGCACTATTATACACAGAAACTCCAAACTTGGCATGATTGTACCTCCATACAAGGAGTTTGACCGTTTTATACAAAGGAATGAATTTGTTTAAAATGATGCAAATTAGGGGCATTTGAAATTTTAAATCTTGAATATCTTCAAAAGTATAAAAGATAGAGATGTCATTCCAACTTCTACTCGAGGGTTATTGACCAGTGCGCATCTAATGAATTTAAAACAAAAGTTGTACCCATTTAAATTATGCTAATTAGCAGCATTTAAAATTTTAAAACTTGAATATCTTCAAAACTATTATAGATAGAGATGTCATTCCAACTTCTACTAGGGGTTGTTGACCATTTTGCATGTAATGAATCTAAAACAAAAGTTGAACCAATTTAAATTATGCTTATTACCAGTATTTCAATCTTGAATATCTTCAACACTATGATAGATAGAGATGCCAATTCCAACTTCTGCTGCTGTGTTATGGAATAGTTGTACATGTACATTGCCATACCAATATGCTTTTAAGAAACACACTGATTTGCTATGCAGCAAATCGTCTTTCCTAGTTGTATTATGTTTTTGTTTGTACAAGTCACTCAAATAAAAAAACTACTTACTCACTTACTTACATGTACTTTTACAACTAATGACCCTCTGCTGATGTTGCTTTGTAATGAAGCCTACAGTTTGCATGTTAGTGCATATAGTTATAGTAGATATCTTTAAGACCTAATTCTTAAATACCTTAACATGTTTGGCTGTTTCAAAGTTACAAAATATCAGGGACACACTACACTGTATATGAGGTACGTCTTATCTTGTGCAAACCTACATAAATATTATAATTAAATTGTTACTTTGACTTTAAAAACAAGAATAGTATTGAGTTTTGAGGAGCAATTTAAGCAACTAACCCAATAACATGTGGACATGTACATGGAGAGACAGTTGGGTGGGTTTCTTGTCCACCAGCCTGGTTCAGCAGTCATTCCTTTGTCGCACTATACGGTGTTTCTGGGAAACATTGTCTACGTATCACACAGCATGGGTGGCTGATGAGTAGCCAAAAGTCTGTTACTCTTTTGTGAGTGATGTTGTTGGTGTATCATTCCTTGCTAACTCTGTGCTCCTGGTTGCCTATTTTACTGACTGCCAGGGTTATTGGAATTTGCTGACAGCCACCTGTTTAATTGGCCTCCAAAGAAATCACAGGTACTAATAAAGGCCAGGGTGAACAGGTAATGGTCCAGTTGATATGACTTAGTCTACCATACTACCTGTGACTGGAATGAGCAACTTGTCTTCGGAAACTTACATTTTATGTATTGTATGTAATGCCATAGTGGCAAAATATACATGTAGGTTGGTACATTGGCATCATTCAGCTAAATTCCTAGGAGTATAAAAAGCAGAGGAAGACTAAAGACATAATGGCTATACAGTGGTCCCCCTCTTTAAAGGCCCCTCTCACCAGAGGCCACCCCTCTTGAAAGGCCAGCATTCTTGTGCAGAAAGCATGGTATTTCCATTATATTCTCCCCCTCAAGAGAGGCCACACCGCCTATAAGGCTACTTTTTGGTTGCATTTTTGGTGGCCTTATGAGAGAGGGACCACTGTATAACTAAGATAGGTATATCTGGTACACCAGCAATCATTTGCACTTTGATGATCCAGTAATTGACAGAACTGCAGTCCCAAGTATTTTAAATCTTTTAAAAAAAAAAACCTTTCCCTGGGCCATGCACTTCCCGCTTTAGTGGTAAAGCGATCAGAATCGCGGAATTATCATTTTTATCACGGAATGATCTTTTGTCTGAAAATATTAAATAACAATAAAAAACAGTAAAAAATATGAATATTAACAATTTTTGGCAAAATCATCATTGGTAATTCTGATGTTTGTTTTCAGGCTGTAGTTATTTTTTTGTCTTCATTTTGGCACTACTTCATAGGGTTGGGACGATATATCGAAATACCGAAAAACCGTGATACTAATCTTGTACCGAACTGTATCGTGATACAATCCTAGTGAATCGAATTTTTATGATACAATAAAAAATTTCGATTTTACCATAGATTATGAATTTCATATGAATAAATTTAAGAAAATCATCCCTGTATGGAGATCAACAGCCACTAAAATACATTTCACAGCTTACATCATCAGTTCATTCCTGGTGCATCTAGACACAGTAGAATGATTTATCAAAACACCAGCACAGAGGCTGTGATACTGACGTGTGTAAATTTGAAGAGTGTGATCACTACATACACTCTCATAATATATCGTGATACGTTTTGTGATACATGGCTCTGTATCAAAAAGTATCGTGATACAGAAAATAGTAATGATACCCAACCCTACTACTTCAGCACTTCTAGTTTATCATTTCCGGAACATTCTAGGTTGCCATATAATTCAGTTACGAATAAAGCAGAATTCAGTAAAATTAAAAGCAGAAAAATATATTTTTTAAAACAGGAATTGCGTGGCCCTATTTTCCCACTCAAATCACTTCAAAGCACCTACAATGTATATGTAAATTGTCATCTGCCTTAATGTTTGTGCTTAAATTTTTCATTACTAGTGAATACTTTTGCAAAGATTTGTATGTAAGACCATTCATGATGGCATGCCCTAGGTCAACAGCTTTCCTTGGTGCAGGTTGGGCTCTCTCTGCTCTAGCACCAAGGAAAACTATTGACTTATAGTCGTACAGTGGTCCCCCTCTTATAAGGCCACCCCAAATGCACCAGAAATGTGGCCTTATAAGAGGGGTGGCCTTTCTTGAGGGGGGAGTATATTATGGAAATCCCATACTGGCTGCACGGAGAAGTGGCCTTTCTAGAGGGGTGGCCTGTCTTCAGGGGGACTTTATAAGAGGGGGACCACTGTACTCTGACCAGGAATGGGTTAACATTTTTCTTCATAAAATGCGAATAAAGATCAGTTTAAGTGAGAAATGAAGATGAAACTTATGAGGTTTGCATATGCGCGTAATTAGCGGCTTTCCTCACTGTCAGCTGGGCACTAGCCATCCTGTTGCATCTGACAAAGCTGTACATTTTTCAGCTACAGGTACATTCAATAAAAAGCGTGACTTTTTTTTTTAACCAGTCACATAATTTGATTAGAAGACATGATGGATTATGTAGTATGTGCCACCTGACGCCAAGGCACAACGTAATGTTTATCTATCTATGCTGATTACAAGGTGACGATAAGCCAACATGCTGCTCTGTTTCTATTCAAACCTACCAACATATTACTCTTAAATGAATACATGTACATCTGTGTCAATTTTGCATGGTAAACATATCGAGCAGTACAGGTCTGAAACGTAAATACTTGACTTATGATTGTATAATGGAAATCATATAGTTCCAGGAGTCCTAAGATATCAGATGGACTAACTTAGAAAAATGAAGCTGTGTCAATCACAGAATAATGTAGACTCATAATATACTAGTGAGCAGGAGACAATTTAAAAATGTTATGGTTGTTCATTTTATTTCAGCAAAAAGCTAAATGGCACTTTACATGAACAGAAAACAAATAGATTTTATTCATGTGTACGTGTACATACACTAGCTGTCACCGGTACTTGTACATGTATGTACACAAAAGATGAATTTGTACTTGCTATTAAATGTATCTAATATTAGTATGCAAATATCCATTCCAGCTGGTAATTTACAACTGTAACAGTCTTGGTTGTTTGCTGATGTTACAACCAGCAACAGAGCTTCGAAAAATAATGTTTAAAAGTGCAAGATGTAAAACATATGGTGTTATAGCATCCATGGAAATAAGAATGGAGAACCTCTGGTAAGGAAGAGTTATCTCTGTGAAATTTAACCATCTCCTTCAACACATATCACAAATGTGCTGTTTTAAGTATCATGTTAGCAGCTCAATGGCATATGCTAAATGCTTTTCGAATATCCATAAAAATTGTTTTTGTGTCACTGATGTCAAGGTCACATAAGTAATTTTGTTGAGTTACTGTAACAGTTTTCCTTTTCACTGCTTTGTATTGGTTTCTCATGGTCAGTTAATAGCAGCTGTGGATTTAGTAGTCAGTAGAATCCTGCCTTAATTTCTCTGACAATTGGTTTATGTCTGCCATAAATTTGCATTTTGTACTATAACAATTCAAGCTAGTGACTCCTAATAATGCTCTTTCATAAAAGTAAAACCAAAAGTTTTATCATATTATTGATTCATATGGAAACAAATTTGTTCACCCAATATGTATAGTGCATCTCTATCTTTATGTAATATTTGTGTAGAGTTCATCTTTTGCTTCAGATTACAACTGTTGAGATGGAGTTGTTATGTACATGTATATATGCCTGAACTGTCTGTGATATCACCAGTGTGCAAAACCTCAGCCTTTTATCCATCAGTGGCCATATTCATAAAGGACCTCTTCTAAATTACAGTGTTAAATACTGTATTAAACATAATAGTGACATATATGTTAGCTGGCACAATTTTGTCTTCAATTTTGTACGACAGGCATTCAAGCAAAATCAGGTAAACACAGGTATGTGAAAATGCGATTATGCCTAGGAATGAATAATCCATTAAAGATAATATGAAGAAAATTATTATTTGGATTAAGGACTGCATTCAAATTATTTATGACTTTGGCCATAAATCATTTTATTTTCTCACAGTAAAGTATTATTTGCAGTTGTCATTTACAGTGTACATTTTCACTTACTTTGCATTTGCTTGATACAATATCCACTAGTTTTGCTTACATAGTCAACACTTGTCCCTTAATTTTGTTTATTGGGCACAAGACCTATATATGGTGCACAGTGTTGATTCAGAGGCAGTTAACAGACGAGTACAGTTATTATATTTACTTTCATCCATGCCACAGTTGCCAAATTTTACAACCAGCAGCAATTAAAAACTGTCACTTTCTGCCACTTGCAACATACGAAAGAAAATGTACATGAAATGTTTCATTTTTGGAGTATATCTTTTTTGTATTGTATTATGTTTTATTGGGAAAACTAGTCAGTATTACAGTGGTTTTTCATCGTGCCCATATATGCGAATATACACATAGAAATCATAAAAACTGGGTAGAGCATGAAATATAAAAACAAAGAAAAACTCAGGTGACTTACATGTTTAAGATAAAAAGGATGATAATTCTGTTATAAAAGGAGGTCAAATGTATACCAGTGCTTTTAAAGCATTGGTAGTGGAATAGATAATGATATCAATTTACATACAGAAAAACAATCAAATTTAAAGACAAATATCTTAAAATTGAGGTACTGCATCTAAAACATACTCACTTCACCTAGAACCAGTTGGTTGTGTTTTTCCGTACGTTTTTCAGTCTAAAACATACTTGATGCTGTCTCTTAAAACTGGTAATTGAATTACTGTCTTTCAACTGATGGGGAAGGGCATTCAAGACAATATTGCCCCTGTAAGAGAGTTGTCATGAATACGGGAGACATACAAATGTTTGCTGATGATCTGTTGCTATGGTGATGGTTAGATGACTTAAATTGGAATAAATCGGATACATACATATATAAACTGAAGTGTGAAACGATGCAGTGATTTCCTTGAAAGTACACATATGTTGAAATGAAGATGCTGAGGAACACTTATCCACTTCAAATCATACAACGATTCCAAGAGATGTGTGTGAATTCTGGCTTGACCGTAATCAGGGGTTTAATCAATAAAAGATACGGCATCCAAGTTGTTTTATAACACACATAGCACCTGCAGTGGCCACATGCAAGGTATCATGTGGCATACAGTAATTGTGTCATTGACGATGTACATGTAATCTTCGAAGAAGTGGGGTTTCTACATATACTGAACAGTACTCCGCACTTCACTCTTTAAGGTGGCACAAACAAAGCTAGGCACTTAGAGGAGTGCTGTCTTCAACCCGCTCTCCTGTTTTGGTTTTTATTTTTAGACCCATAAAACTATATAAATTCATGTTGCTTGGGATCTTTACATTATATATATACCAAGAAAAATGTCAAAAATCCTTTTTCTTTCGGGGAGAAAAATGGACACTTTACAAAAGGGTTCGATTTGGAGATTTTTCTTTGTTTGTGCCACCTTAAGTCCTTTCTTTACAGAATACAGACTTTGCTTCATCACCATAGCTAAGACATGGAACTGATCTGACCTGAACAGTGAACAACAACACATCAGCAAGACAAGTATTTTCCACACTCAATAATTGGCAGTAATACCTATTTTGGCTGGTTGTCAGCCCTTTTTAACCATTGATTATCAAAAGTGAAAAGGCGGCACTTGTATTTGATGGATAACATACAATTGGCACACCACCATTGGGGACCGTTGGGCGATAGAGCAAATTATGATTTTAATGACTGTGTAAAGCATTGCTGGAGAATCAGACTTTGCCAAATTAGATTATGAAATCGCATCTTGCACCCAAGACATTGCCAAGCCTTCTATTTCAAAATTACCACAATTGAATCCCATTTTTTCCCATTTGTTCAATTATTATTGGAATTTTCAGGGCTGCTATTTGATGCAGGGAGAATAAAATGATAGCTGTCTGGACTGCTGCTGCCTCACAGTAAGCATTGACAGAAATCTGAAGCTGCAATCAGAGCTATCAATAAGATTGTTCTGTACAGTCAAACGGGATTTTTATGACAGTCAGGAATTTTGTGATAAGACTTACAGTAATCAGTTCTTTTGTTTTTTATTAGTATTATTTTGCCTCATAGTTGTCAGTCGACGTAGCTGTAAAAGAAAAAAATGGCCAACTGGATTTAACTGAAGGCTGAATTCAGTTATTTCAGCTATCTCCAGAGGAAGACATGCTGCATGGAAATGTCTGCCACAAAATCAAAGCAATGTCATCACCAGTCACTGATAGTATTACTGAGGTGAAACATCATGATTATTATATATGTATGAAAGAAAAATTTTGAGTCAAAACACAGGTACATTAAACAGCATCTGTTGCTGTCCTGCTTATGGGTTGGGAAAAATACAGCTTATCAGATTGTGCCAAGGGAGGATATGATATATATATATATATATATATATATATATATATATATGTATATATATATATATATATATATATATATATATATATATATATATATGTATACACACATATGTGTGTGTGTGTGTTAAAATGATTAAGACATTTCCTTTCAAGCAAACCCATTTACTTGTCTTTTCTGGTCTATTTGATATTCTGTTGGTTTTTGTCACTTCAAGGGATAGGAAATTGATTGACATTATATTTAAGCCCCCATTGCAGAAGGGGGTGGAGAGATTAATTGCTATGGAAACCCTAATGGAAGGAGAAAGGGGAGAATCAATGTGCTTTCAACATTTGGAGAAGAATCTCCTAGGGTGTGGTATGTGTGGGTGGAGTGGATGTGCTTTCATTGTTGAGAGAGAAACCTTCCCCACTGAAGATGGAATCAAGTGTGCATGCGGCTGACGATGTTGTAAAACTGCCCACCAGACAGAATTCAGTGAAGTACAAGAAAAAGTCACAGTTGTTCTGCCTTGGCTAGCCAGTAGATTACAGTGATGATCAAATGAATGCAGAGCAAAGGTAGCTGTCCAGTAAATAAGTTGCCATACACTGTTTGTTACAAATTGCAGCCTACATTTAGCCAAGACTTGGGCACCGTGAATAGGCTCATACCAATTAATGTTGCTGTGCTTCTGTTTGACTTTGCCAGTTGGAACAATTGTTGTATCCCACCATGAAGGGGGGGGGGGGGGGGGTAATATTGTAATGGCACCCTCCTTGTGTTCTGTCTGTACTTCCATCGACCTGGCCGTCTGTCCGTCTGTTCAGAACAAATTTGTCTGGGCCGTATCTTCTAAACTATAAATGCTAGCCCTTTGAGATGTATAGAGTTGGTTGATCATAGGTAGTAGGTGTGCATATGCATTGTTTTGTGTGCCTTATTGCTTACATTAATTAACTAATTTACAAAAGTTCATTAGGCAACCTCCAGATCAGAAACAATTTTGTCTGGGCCATATCTTGGGAACTATAAAATTTAATGCTAACCCTTTGAAATTTTCAGGATTGGTAGATCTTAGGTGGGAAGTGTGCATAGGATTAAATTTATTTGACTGGTTACTTTCTTTTACTAATCAATTAATTTACAAAAATCATTATGCACCTCCAAATCACCTGCATCCTAAACAAATTTTGCCAGGGCCATATCTTCTAAACTATAAATGCTAACCCTTTGAAATTTAGAGAGTTGGTAGATCATAGGTAGTAGGTGTGCATAAGCAATGTTTTGTGTGCATAATTGCTTACATTATACATTAATTAATTCACAAAATTTCATGAGGCATTCTTTAGATCAGAAACAGTTTTGTCTGTGGCATAGCTTTGGAACCATAAATGTTAGCCCTTTGAAATTTTCAGGGTTTGTAGATCTTAGGTAGGAGAAGTACATAGGATTAAATTTATTTGGCTGATTACTTTCTTGTTTTATTAATTAATTAATTAAGTAACAAAGATTGTTAAGCACCTCAAAATTATCTGCATAGTTATTTCCTGGCGATATCTCCTAAACTATAAATGCTAGCGCTTTGAAATTTATAGCAATGGCACATCTAATGTTGTTGGTTTGCATATAGGCACTGTTTTGTTCATTGCATTACTTTCATTAATTAATTAATCAACAAAGTTCATTAAGCAAGCTCCAGATCTGAAACGATTTTGTCCAGGCTATATCTTTGGAACTATAAATGCTAGCCCTTTGAAATTTTCATTGTTGCTAGATTTCAGGTAGGAATTTAACATGCTTATAGCCCCTGTTAATATCATGCAGTAATCTAGGTAGGGCTTACATCATGATTGAGCAGTATGTAAGAAGCAAGACAAAAATCACATTAAATGTGGCATATAGAGAAAGCAATAAATTAATTAACACTTATGTTTTTCGTACTGTGAGGAAACCTTCATTATGCCTTTGTATATGAAGAAAACAATAACAAACCATTTTGCGAGGCACATGCAGCCAAACAGATTTAAGAACTGTATAAGCTACATGTGTACGATCACAAAACGTTAACACTTGATCACTTTTTTCAGAGTAAGAGTATACGTGTGGACCAGGATTGAAGAACAAAGACCTTGATTTGACTTAAGGGACATTCTCTTTGTACATTTTCCGGCCGCGTCTCTTGAAATGGAGTGGTTGGTGGAGGGTTTTTTAGGTAATAGACATATGTGTAGCCTTTGACTTTCATGTATTCTTTTTTCTTTTTTTTTTCTGTTTAAAAAGAAAAACGTGTGAAGTAAAATCAAGCATGCATTAAGCTATACACAAGAAAGGATGCCTACATGTAGTGGATCTGTCTCTGTTTCACTTGCCAGTAAGGCCTGGAATAAGTCATTTTGGCAGCACAATCTGCATCAGGATGGGAAGCAGGTAGGCAGAAAAACTGGCTGCATGTGTATAATTCCATTAGAGTTGTGGGAGCGAGGTTGGTGCAGGCTCAAGCTTTAATGTACAAGTGAAGGCACCATGCAGTGCCTACCATACCAAGATGAATTCTCCCCTTTGCATTGTGGCAGTATATAGGTACATGTAGGTTGGCCTTGGTCTACATGAAGTATGGTGATGGGTTCACTAATAGAATACAAAGCATGGGAAACCAGACTGCACAGAGCTCCCCTGTGAAATAGTCTAGATAATGAACATGCTGACCCACGACCCTACCAAACAACAAGTTTCATTCTGCCTCGTGCAAACAATTTGACCTTTTTGTCTCACTGTCCGTGTTTCCATTATCTGCAAGATGCCATCTCTTTGGCAGCATTATTGGACACTGGCTCTTCAGGGAACAGAGAGACAGCACAAATGTTTATAATTGAGATGCTGGAGCTATGAAATAGAGTAAGCGGCAGGGTGTGTTTGTGAGATCGTGTCAGTAGGCACATAATGTAATTACAGAGATTCACCGAGCCATTGGGACAGTATAAGTTTACTTCCTCAGCAGCAGTTTTCATAAGCAATTTGCCGTGATCTGTGTACCCAGCACCTCTGTTCACTGTATTTTCCTGCACCAGTTTGCTTAGCAATTGATGCCAGAAGCTCTGCCTCCATCAACATTATCTCATACAGTTGTTCCGGGACAAAGACATGTTTATGCATGTAAAAAGGTGCACCAGCTAGGAGAAACTGTAGCCAGCAGACTGGGAAACTGTACCATTTCCTTAAGAATCTATTAATTCCCCTCAGGGAAGTGGGTGACAAAGTGTACGATTCCTGGAGGTTAATACCGTTGGCACACGGTCTTTGATATCTCATATTGATATTGCTGTAGCATGAGGTACCTATAAGCAAATTCAGCATAATTAGACGTTCAGTGGGAAATTTTACCCATTGATAGGATGTTTATTGACAAAGTTGTCACTGACACTGTCAAGTATACTCTTGAAAGTGGATATATGCTTTACTTAAGGACTTACGAGGTGCAGCAATAAATCAGACAGCGTGCACTGCCTGGCAGCTGTCATGCCAGGCAGTGCATTACCAGTCATACTTCATCCTTTTATTGTCAGGAAACGTTCTGAAAACAGGATCACACCAGGAAACAAAAACTTCACACAAAAAGATTTTCTTCCCCTTAAATTCCACATGTCATTTTTTGCTAGAGGACAGCTAGATTTTCCCATGACTGTTGAAAGTGGATCTGATCAAAGAGTAGGTTGTCATGATAACTGGTTGGTGCATCCACTTGGGTGAGGCCCATGCCACAGATGTGGAAGTTTTACTGTTTTAGATCCACTTACTTGCACCTTCTTACAGGATTGTGATAAATGCTTCTCTTACTGGATTATATAAATTGTATGATTTTAATAGTATGATCTTAAAGCTTCTGTTGGATGATGAAAAATAATGTTATTCTAATGCTTAACAACTTTCTGCTTGTACTTTTATCGTTCAAGTAAAAAGAGGAGAAGTCCTGATCTGTGCTCAGCCTGCTGTCTCAGCCATAGCTCAACTTTTGTACTGCATGCCTTTCTGCACCATTATACACAGTACACACGCACACATGCACACACACACACACACACACACACACACACACACACACACACACACACACACACACACACAGCTATATATACACTGCAAACACAGTAGGGTGTATAAGGAAAACATTTCAAACTGATTAGGCATGTGTGAAATAAATACCTCAGTCCATTTTGACTAAAAATGATGTAGATAATATGGCGGAAAATTGTGGAGACTGCTAGACCCAGCAGGGTAATCATTGTAGCCGTGGACTTCAACACACAAGATGTTCCCTGTGGAAAAGGAGAGGTACATGTGTACATGATGGCTCAGCCTGACCAGATATACATGTAGAGTAGGGTTTTTTTTCTTGCTTTTCTTATGTAATGATATGTAATGGAGGGTTGCCAATGTTACAGGCATGAAACATAGTTTTCGTTAGGAATTTTTTTCAGGGGGTCACAAGAAGGGAAATTTAGGGCAGAAGGCCATATTATTACCAATTTTGCATGTAAATAAACAAGACTTGTGACCCTTTAGAATTTTCTCAAAGAGTATTTTAAGGTTTTGAAAGGGTAATATACCCCCATTTGGGGGGTAACCAAAACACTGATGTAACATGCATGGAGTAACTTTAACCATCAGCCAAAATAGCCTCAGTTTATGTTTGCTGTTAGCTGTATTTGTACATGTAAGGTATATGTTAGTACTCCTAGACTGTATTCTTGCCATACCTTCAATGGTATGGACTAGCTAGACCTTAGTTCAATCCCTCAATACTTAGATATTGCTAATGCATGTGGGACAACTGCTGACTATGCCATAGAATATCTCGATCTTTGCTTGCTCCTAACTGCACCCCTGTGTTGCTCTGAGATTAGTTTAACTAGACAGAATTAAATAAACATTGCATTATTATGGCCTGTTGGCTATTTGAAGTGACCCAGAAATGTTTACCATAGCTAGCCTGGCAGTGGGAACAATCACCAAAACCACTACTTAAAACTTATGGCATACATGTACATGTATGATTTGTTCATTGTGGCTAGAAACGTCATTTGTTCTTCATTTACTGTGTCCAATACAACCAAGTTTCTGCCTGGTCTTCTCTTACACTTTCAATGTTGCCAAAGCAAAGGAATAAAATAGTAGGTGCTTCTTTGGGGTATCCAGAAAATATTACACCCAGCGAAAGTGACTCTATGGCTGGGATAACTTTGCTGACCCTTTACATGTACTTTTAAAAAGTATGGGCAAACAGAAAAATGATGAACAAACAATCAGATCTGACAATAAGACAACAACATGTGGGGATTATTTACATTTTGAAAATTTGGAGTTGATTGTAGTTGTCCATTTAAGTTCTCGAAGTTAGATGGTAAACATTTTTAAAATGATCAAAGTATTAGTTTACAGTACTGTGTCTACCCAGTTTCACTTTTATGAGTGATAGTTGTAAGTATTTTATCAATTTTGGCAATTTCTGCATATGATTCAGTGTGTCTAATAACACCGAGGTCTTGTTTTTAAGGTGAAAACAAATGAAAAATGCTGAAGCAGCAATTAAAAAAGATATAGGCTAACTTTGTGATTTTGTGTCAATTCTATTAGGGCAGATATACTAAGAAACAAAATTTAAAACAATATAAAAAATAGATAAATAAACCCGCAGTTCTGGCCTATGTTTGCAGTTTAACCCTGGCACATAAAGTGCTTGAGGGTATATCATTACCCCCTGCACCCTGTGTGTGTGTGTGTGTGTGTGTGGGTGTGTGTGTGTGTGTGTGTGTGTGTGATCTTTCTTGGGATACATTATGATTGGTTGTTGTAATAGGATTCTTCATGATGTTCAGAGGTAAAACTTTTGCTTTGCTTTCATGATCAAAGAAGTGATCTTCATTGTGTTTGTGGTGGCTCCTGAAAGCATGAAATGGCCTGAGCCAGCCTGGGCATGCTGGGACTGGGCCATATAATTCAGATGATGGTCCTTGTCACTACGTTCCCACCTGCCGGTTCCCGTTCCATCATATTCAGGAATAAAGTCAGCATATGGTGTGTTTCTTATGGTGGGTTGTATATGGAAGTGTCTGTCTGTCAGCCGGATGCCTTGCTTTATATAGAGGAAATCAACAGGATGAATGGTGAAAAATCAATTAACACTTTCCTTTCTCAATGTTGTACATGAAGATAAACCTCATGGACTGCCCAAGATGTTTCCCTTCAATACTATGGGTAAGGCATTCAAAGGTTGCCTGCAAAGCAGACCAAGTTCTGTGTTACTACACTTGGTCTGCCCTTCTTGGACAGGATTTTATTTATATTAAGGGAAACAAAATTATACTGTGACCCTCCCCCTAGACTGAGACACCAATCAGGAAGTTCATAATTATCGCTTAGGCCAGTAGCAGCCTCTGGTCCCCTGGTGTGCAGAAGCCTGTTACCATAGTAACCTGACTCAGCCAATTAGAAACTGAGTCACTTTTCCGATGCTAAAACAGTGACCTTGTCAAAGAAGGGCACACCCCAGCATAGTAGACAAAATAGGCAGCTTGGGTGTGCATTGGAGCCAATTTCAAAAGTAGCACTTGCCAGAATATTGACATCAAATACTGATACAAGATTTGATAAAGGAGGAAACAATGGAATTTCCTGTGCAGAGCAAGAGTGTGACTTGCTGATTGAATACACAATCAACAGTGCATACTTTTGTTTTGGTCATAGGGTCTACAAACAGGTGGTAGCAAAAAACCCCATGGGAGATACATGGTTTGGTGGTCGGTGTACCAATGGCAACACTTGCAGCTGCATATATTGCTCAACTCTGTTAATATGTATATTAGTATAAATCTAGATAGCTAGAGAAATTGACAAAAACAAACTATGCAGCATCCAGGAAATTTCACTCCAACGCAAGAAGACTCACGGATGACATTTGTTCTTTGAACAGTAATGATAAAATCAAGAATACTGGGTAAAAAAGGTCTACCCGGAAGAAGCAATTCTAAATGCGGATAGTCAAAATGAAACAAAAGCAACTTTCCTTGATACCAAAATAGAGATAAAGGAACAAGCAATTTATGACATAGATATTTGACACAAGAGATCTGTTCAAATTTTATATTGTCTTGTATCCTGATCTGATAGGATTTTAGAAATCTGAGGAGACAGAAATTGTATTGAAGAAGTAATTCAGCTGAGTACATGTAGCCAGGAATACTACTCATGGCTCCAATTTCACACAAGATCAGGAAACTAATGAAGAATCTTCCATCATAAAGTTCATGGGGAATGTTTGGCCAATAAAGTGTACATGCATACTAAAACCCACCAGGAGATTAGTGTCTAGTCTGTCACACCTCAGACACCATAATGCATATTTGCATTCATTGGTGAATGGAAGGGATGGCTTACATTGTAGCTCTGGGCTTTATACATTATTACATGTACACTTCACTAAATTAACATCTCTAGTCATCCTAAAGAGGTGCTTAGTACATGGTGCCTGCACAATGTACACAGCTTGTACATGCACATATAGTTACAGTAGTCCCTCCTTGGAGAAACCGCCCCTAGTGCCACCCAAAAGGTGGTCACATAAAGCAGGTGGTCCCTCAAAGGAGGTATGAATAACATGAGAAATACTACAGAGAGACCTGACAGTTGTGGTCTCTCAAAAGAGGTGATCTCCCATAGGAGTGGTCTTTCAAAGAAGGTACTACTGTACTTGTAAATTTTCCTTTTTTCTCTTACAAACTCATGTTTGGAAACTGCATACATGTATGATGTTGGGATCTATGAATAGTTGTTTTGTGGTGGACTTGGGGCAAAAATGATTTGTTTTAAATGTTGTGCCTCCGATCTTTGGGTTGTGGTTGTAGGTCAATTTGTAAAGTTTCAATTCTAATTCTAAGCTCGAGTGGGTCAATTTAAAACACAAATGACCTTCCGGCAGTTGCTTGTCACAAGTCGGGAAGGAATTGAATTTGTCTGGATAGAAGTGTCTAATTTGGATTTTTTTCCCTGGCTGCCTGAGTCTGTGATTGATACATGTGTACAAATTATACTGTACAAATTATAATCTCTGCTTTTTCTCATAAAAATTCAGGTTTTGATCCCGAATTCACTACAAAAGAGAATTTCACAGGTTTCATTTTTCTAATTTTATGAGGCTGTCATTTGACAAAGTATCTGCTACAATTTCCTGGATATTAATATTTCCCAACTGGGTCATGAACATAGACGGATTGCTTTTACCTGCTGTTAAGCTTCCATACAAAAACAATGGAATAAATACTGCCCTTTACCACATCTTGGTCTGCCAGATCTTATTCTCAGTTTCTAACATATATATGACTCTTTCCCCCCATCCCCCATGCTTGGCACTGTCTCAGTGCATCCTAACCAGTCAATGTCAAGGTAAAGGAAAGAATGGGAAAGTCTTTGGCGGGGGATGGCGTGATTTGGCGGCGGGCGGCGGTCAATGCCAAGCCTGGGCAAAAAGAGAAAGTGCTTGGCGGGCAGTGGCGGGCAGTGGCAGCAGCACCTCCATATGCGGCGGCGCTGCCAGTGACCGCCACACTGGCGTGCAGTGGTGGCGCCGCCGCCAGTGACCGCCGTTCTTGGCGGACAACGGCGGCATTGCCGCCAGTGACCGCAGTTTTCCGCCGAAGGTGTCCATATGCCGCCAAATCTGTCCAGTAGTGAATGTACACGTGGCAGTAGCTTGTGATTGACAGAGGAGTCAGTGTGTTGACATTGTCTCTCATATACAAAGGTGTTGGTGCACAATTCATGATGGGAAATTATTTTGATTGACCTGTGGTCATAGAGTCAGCAAAACTACCGATGCATATATCCTTTGCAAGGGTGCCTGATAAATGATAAAGTACTACACAATAAATCCCCTGATGCATAAAATTGTCAACAGGTGGAAACTTTAATGAAAAAGCCACAAAATGGACCAGGATCCAGTGTGTAGGAAGATGAGTATGGACTTCATGTGGTTTATCATGTTTATATACCATCAATACTGATGGTTGTTACAAATGTTAGTCTGTAAGATGAAGTTCAATTGCTTTTCACCTATATGCAGCTGTACTGTAGCACAATGGTGTACATGTAGGACACAGACACAAGGTAAGTACATGTATATTTGTATAACAAAATGGAAGGAAGTTTACCAGAAATCTTCTTTAGGAAGTGGATTGCTTTTGCTAAGAGCGCTGTTGGTATGTAATCCATATTTGGGATGCAGAATATGTTTCTGCATGTACCATATGGTACACTTGAAAACCATGGACCAACTGGCATAGAGTGTTGATACAGTTGACACAATGAAGATCAAGACACAGGTTTGCCTAAAAAAAGTGATTCCACTTTGACAATTGTCCATTTCATGGTGAAACAGATTCCCTGGGAGTAATTTGTTTGTCAGCACCACAGAAACACAACATCAATCTTTGAAGTTCTTCCTTGTATAGATTTATTGTTTCTGACTCAGACTTGCATATTTTATACATTGTGTACTTCATGATGTGTGTATCAAAGTACACTGGTCCCCCTCTTATAAGGTCCCCCGAAGAGAGGCCACCCCCTCTACAAAGGCCACTTCTTCATGCAGTAAGTATGGCATTTTCATTGTATTTTACCTCTCTAGAGAGACCACCCCTCTTATAAGGTCACTTTTCTAGTGCCTTTGGGGTGTCCTTATAAGAGGGGGACCACTGTAATGTTGACATAATGGTACTGAAATATGTTGTAGGTTGTACACTTTTTAGGGCATGTGTTAGGATACATATATATACTCATCAGATATATGTTTGATGATTTGTTTCAGTGGTTTGTCAAAGTAACCGTATTGTAAATATATGGGCCTTTTGCTTTCTATCACCATACTTAAGTCAAAACAAGGTGAAGCTAACAAGCCATTATTTATCATTATTTTGAAACATTGGTAGTACATTATACAGTAGTCCATGTACCTGCAATTTAATAAAGACCACCCTATGGCACCAAAAAAGTTGTCTCATATTGCAGGTAGTCCTAAAATACAGGTACTTTTATAAGAGAAATAAAGGCCCAAACTCTGGTACCACAGAATGGCCATGTTAAAAAGAAAGTGTCTCTCACAAGAGATGTCTTAAGGCAGGTACCATGCATTGCTGAGTGCCACTGGCAGTACATCAATAGCTTGTCTGTGACAAATCAAGTCCGCCAGTCCATGTTTATTTGTTGATTTTTGAGCCTTGATTTCCTAACATTGGTTGTAGGACATTAAGGGCTTTGCTAAAAAAACAATTTTATTAACTGTTATGTATGCAGGCTTGTTTATTTGGTGTTAAGAATTCATATTATCCGAGGCTGCATTGATGAATAAACAAATATAACATACATTTGTTTCAATGAAAACAGCATGCACATGATTGATAGATATTTTAGGTATGTTAAAAATTCTCAGGTCAAACCAAATATTGGGTAAATACAAGTCATATTAATGTAGCTATTTTTTCAGACAAACACATCAATTCTGTGATCATATTCTCGTTTTCTCATTAAAGACAATTATATATTGAGCTTTACATATTCCATTTTTGATCAGCAATATTTGAATTAAAGAATACCTGTGGAATAGTCAATATAATTAGACCATTAGAAGGATGAAGTGTTCGATTATTGGATGTAGTTATATGCATCTAGTTGAAGACAGATATTTGCAGCCAAGCTGAGAAACCTGCAATCAACCAATCAGATAAGGTTTATGTCCATTTTAAGTAGGCAGTCTCACAAGACCTCTTTGGTATAAATGAGAGATAGAGGGCTGAAAGGTAGGCTATTGAATTTATGCCATTCCCTCCCCTCTATATATTTCAAGTGTTTTCATGCAGGCAGGATACCATCCCAGTGTAATCCACCCAAGCCCAGAGTCAATAGATTTTCTTGACTGTTTTAATAGGATTTAGTCTGATTTAGACTGAGGCCAACATGATCGAGGTGAAAGAGCATCACAGTTCTCTCAATCTTGTTCAGCATGAAGAAAATATTGAAGAAACGGTGCATGAGTTTTCAAGATGAAACTTCAGGAGGTGAAAATATTTATGGGGGTTAATTTGTGTGCATTTGAAAGAATCTCTTGGTGCATCATCCGATCTGCAGCAACACTTCAAGGAGCTGGCTATCATCAAGGTTCACATTCATATAATAGAAGACAATTTATCATGTACCAGACATTTAACTCATTCATATATAAGGCAGTGACATTAAAAATGTTCTGTTTATATTTCTTAAATATGCAGATTTTCTTTGAGACCACCGTTCATACACTTTAAAGAGAAGATACTAACACAAGTGTAAGGATGATCTTTTGAACAAATACTTCTTTGCTATCAGACAGGCACAATATGTGACAATCAAGATCTGCAAAATATGAAATACTTACAATGAAATTTGTATACTTTTATTAAATTTTCATGGTACCAGTGTTTCAGACATGCAGCCAGTTTCATGCAGACAAATATGGGCATGTGCACTTATGTATTTCCATCTGGGAGCAGTTGCTGCATTGTGAGCAGTAATTGGTGTGCATTGTTCACATCTATTCTGGATACGTACGTTTGTGTACCCCGGACTCACAGAAGCTGCAGGAAATTTTCCCTTTGATGCCCTTGATCTGCACTTTCTGCACTTTAAAGCAAAAAAAAAACAACTAAATATTGGGTAAGAGTTGAAGGGATAGTAGCTCTGTGTAGGCAGCTAGGCCTGAGTGCCCATTCTTCACACTCCCAATTGCAGGCTGCTCCAAATCACAACATATAATTGTCACACTTCAGTGTACAATTTATCCTTGTGTAGGAAAGTGCTCAATTTCAACTGTTATGGGAATGGATAGTGTATAATTTAGCATGTATAGTTGTCCCCAATTTCATCAATAGTTCCTAACTGAGCCACTTGCCAGTGCTTTGGTATTTCCACATGCTGACACAGGAGTACCCTGTCTGTAGTGAAGGTTTCTGGTGGGCTGTTCTCAAACCACCTGATGTCCCAGCTGAGCATCAAAGCCTGTAGATTTGCTCTGGCAACTCTCACTGCCATGAAAGTGTTGAGGGCAGTACAACATTCCTCATACATATTGGCAGGGACAACGTATCTGGGCTGAAGTTGTCGGAAAGCATGGAGAACCGCAAGTTGCTTTACAAAGGCGAGCTGAAACATGATGGTAACGAGCCTCCCTAGAGAGTCATTGAAGGTTCCTGGCTGCCAAGATCTTTGCTGTCGCATTATAGTACAACATATCTCTGTGGCTGAAATTTGTTCACGGCAGAATTCTGTGGCAACACATCCTTCCTTAAAACATCCTGGCACGAAGAACCACCCCATCCATGTACCTTAAGCATACACTACATGTCACTGGCTGTGCCAGGTTGATTTTCAATTCCAGTGTGCCATGTTGACGTGCAAGGGCAAGGCAATCCACAAAGGTATGGCCAAGGATCAGCACTAGAGGTTTGGATGACTGAGTGTGGTGATTGTGGGATACCATTGTATGGGCCAGTGGTCAGGTCCGGAAAGTGCACACTTTCGCACTGACATGATGATATACTTGCACGTGGTAATCGCCCAGTGAAGGCAAGAAAATGACACATTTTGTTTTAAGACAAAACTTTCTGAAAACTGTTTGGCTCTGAACATGTTATACATGTACATCCTTTGAATACAGGAAATGGAAACAGAGTGACATGATTATAATCAATAAGCCTCAGAAAGTGCGTGCTTTAGTCATGTGGCCATGCACTGGGACCAATCAACGCACTTAACCAGATCATTCTCTTGAGGTCATGTGACCCAGTCTCTTGCATATATGAACCTCTGAAGTTTTTTAATCTACAATATAGGAACAATTAAGGAGGCTCCTACCTGGAAATGACCACAATATGAACTGTGTTATCAGTGACTGAATCTTGTATAAAATATGTGATGTTCATGACTTGAAGTTACCGTTTTCTTAGATTGTCTGTTTACTTGCATGATCCTTTTTCCTATCTGACAATCAGTACTACTTTATTATTTCTCTCATGCCAGAGCAGCAGAACCAGTTGTGAAAGATCACCTTGTAAAGGACTGTTAAATTCGGCACATCTCTCAAAGCAGATGGTGTCTCAATCAGATTACAAGGCAATGGACTATAATGCCCTTTCTGGTGAAAAGAAGGTAGCCTGAAAAACATCCATTTACACATTTATTTCCATCACAGCTGGCGTAGGAAATGACTCTTAAACAGGTGGTGTCTCGATCAGATTACAGGCCAATGGACCATAGTGCCCTGTGTGGCAAAAGCACCTGAACCATATCTGCTTACAAATTTATTTCCATCACAGCTGGCATAGAAAATGACTTTGATTTTGATGGGCAATAAATGTAGTACATGTTCATATATATATCTGCACAGCATTGTGTGCCCGCCTAGTGAGTTTATATATACATAAGTACATGTACATGTATGTAATGATTTTATTGATGTATAGTGCTGCACTATATGTCATACAAAAGTTACACATAGTTTATAGTGGTCATAGACACCTGAACTATATTCAATACACATGCCTGTGTTATAAGTAGATACACAGATATTCAACATATACATGTATAGCTACATCTGAACTACAATGCAATGTACATACCTATGTGATAAAAAAATACTGAGATGTGGATTTAGACAGTATTCAGCCATCAAATTAAGTTTTATTTATAGCACTTTTAGAGGACAGATAGTACATACATGTATCCAAAATACTATACATGTACATGTAGATATGGATTAAAATATATAATAAAATTCATCCTACAAAAACTATAATAACATTATGAAATGTGGATGGAAATCTACAATCTGTGACTAATATTGAACAGCAAGTAGATACATAACACATATGAAGATAAAATGTAATCCTAATTACAGTTATGGTGAATAGCATACAACAGGGTCAAAAATCAAGAAATTTGCAAATTAGAAGCTCTGTGAAAAATAGCACCTGCATGTGTCAGTTTGCCTGACAAATGAAATACCTGCCCCACATGCATGGTACTGCACAGAAATACATCTAGATGAACCATCGATTCATTTAAAATTAATCTCCGCCAGGGGTGCACACACAGCAAATATTCTGCTGTGGAGGAAGACAAGTGAAACTTTCATTCATATATATATGTGTGTGTGTGTGTGTGTGTGTGTGTGTGTGTATATATATATATATATATATATATATATATATATATATATACATGTATATATATATGTATTGCTGATTCAGTTAAATTAGACAATGTTGTATCATAACAATTATGTTCATTGTGATGAACAACAGCAGAAGAATCCACTGCTATAATAAATAAAACCAAGGCGGCAAAAATTCTGTGAAAATATGTAAATAGAAGTGGCCTCCCCAGACATGTTTTCGGCCTTAGGTGGCCCTCCATCAGGGGTGTGGGAGGCTGCTCCATTGGATGGTGGTAATACGCTTAAGTGCAGATTTGTGGCTAGTTTTTTGGCCACAATAGTTGCAGAGCTTTTATACAAATTTTTGTCGTTAGATGGCACTCTTGTGCGCTCAGTCTCTTATTATCACATGGATTGTCTCTGGAGTGAAAACAGCAGAATCTCCGTTGCAGTGGTCAACATTATAGGCCAATGTAAAGGTCGGCATTAAATATACATTGAATGTTATGATATTACTTAGTTACCGATGTAAAGGTTGGCGTAAAATTATTTAAGAAACCTAATCCATGAGAAAATTTACATTGTGATCATTGAAAGTGAAACATTGTTGCAAATTGATAAATCTTATATAAATATGAAAAGTGTTTAGAGTTCTGTTTCTCTTCAAGGTCTGTGGTAGCGTGAATCACCCATCTTTTGCATGTCACTGTCTGTTTTCCTGTACCATCAGCTGTGAAAAAATAAAAGATAAAAGTTCAGTCCCAATTTGGCGGGGTGGGTGGGCCTTCATTTTCATCGTCAGATAAATACAGGTCACTGTCTATTGCTGGTGTGCTTTTCAATAAGCTAGTTTAACAATGTTGTATCACTACAATTCATAATACAGCACCACACGAGAGTCTTGCATCCATTTTTGAGTGGCGCCCTCAGGTGGCCCACATGAGGGGTCTCCAGGAGCTACCTGTGCCAGAGGGACTCACGTGGGGCGAAACCCCAGGAAAAAGTTGGTTTTGATTACACTGTGGCTGCTGGTACCAGCCTTTGGGCCGCACCAGGGTTTGCTGCAAAATTTTTATTTTAATTACAGTGTGTCAGAAGTATTAGCAAGTGGTGCCACTAGTGGCCCGCTAGTGGGTATGGTGCAAGACTTTTCTGTGGCAGTGTAAACTATTGTATCAGTGATAAATTGAGAATGTTGTTTATTGTTGATTGAAAAGTGCTTAGTAACTTTTGTTGGGTCTGGTTGTACCTTGGGCAGACAAGTAAAAAATGTGTTTCTTCAACACGCAAATTACATTTGGTGCAAAACCTCTCATGTTTTCAAATGTTTGGTCCTGTGTATTGACCCATTTCTAGGGAAAGATAATGAGAACTCAGTCTAAATATACTTATATGGCTGGTCGAAATCTTTAATATCCTCAGCTGAATATAAATATGGGCCTATGTAGCAATTTTGTTTAAATTTTGCATAGGTAAAAATTTGTCTCCATTGATACTAATATATTGTTTGTGCATTTACCTGCTAAATTTTGTTTCAGAGCTTTTTGTGCCTCGCTTAGGAAGGATGTGCCATTGTAAATCTTTTGTCAGTCCAGAAGTTTGTATATCCAAGGTCACTTAACAACAATCTAATTTTACTGCAACCATTAAGTCTCTTAACCACTCAAATCCAGATCTCTCAGAGTCCTATATGCACATTGTACTGGGTACATATCTGATAAATTCAGAAATTTGACCCACAATTCCAATGCTTTAAGTGATGTGTCAAATGCAGTAGCATTCTCCCTGTCTCAGAATGTATTGCATGGGTAGAAGTTTGGAGAGAAACACTCAGAGATGCCAACTGTCGCTCATCGTCAGGTGCAGTCCCTGAAATTAGCTGAAATTTTGACCACTAAACAGTGTTTGTCCAGCATTGAAACTGAGTATTTTCTTATATATTCCTTGCTAAATATGCTCTGTCCCTGAAATGGCATTTTGAATGATAGCATCTCTGAACAGTTACCTGAGAACTGATTTAATTATGTACCTTTAATTGGGACCTCTCCATTATGTCTTCTTATATATTCTTTGCTAAATATTCTCTGTCCCTGAAATGGCATTTTGAATGATAGCATCTCTGAACAGTTGGCTCAGAACTTATTTGATTATGTATCTTTAATTGGGACCTCTCCATTATGTTCATGTATATTAAATGGTTTGTTTAATTTACTAGCATTATTTCTGCACTATATTCAAGTAGGGGCATTAGTTGAGTATCACATTTTAAAAGCTATAACAATCAATTTACCTACTTCCAGTTCACTAATCCTGCATATCTGGTATGCCACCTTATATGCTTGTTCAACAATTCATGTAATCAAAGGCTTCTGTAAAATCTACAAATAAGTGTAAAGTGGTTAGCCTTTCACTTTTGCATTTCTATCAGACAATACAGAATATCAATACTGTCTGTGGTCCTGCAATTTTTGGTAAAACCAAATCACAAATTGATATGGGTCATGGAAGGTATCATGTTTATAATGTAACTGGTTATTTTATGAACCGATTCAAACAGTTTACCCATGGTATTGTTCATAGCTATAGTGAGCTTGTGACAATATGGGTTATCTTTTGAATTTGCTTTATGTACTGGATTAATTGCCAAACTCTGACAGCACATATATCTGGGTCATCCTGTACTCTGGCACATAATAGAACATAGCAAGGACACATGCCGCTATTTCCTTGTCTGTATATCTAAAGAACTCCACACTTCTATCAAGCCCACATGCCTTGCCAGACTTAAGTTTGTGCAACTTTAGATATACTTCCTTTAGTGTAATTACCTTGTTTAGTACTTCATTGATTACATCACTGTGGCTGCCAACCTACATGTAGCTTGTACAGTGAAAACTCATTATAATGACACCATCTGTTCCCTGAGAAATGTGTCAGATAACTGAATATGTCAGATAAATGAATCAAGTGACAAAGAAAATAAACTTTTGGCCATGAAAATTTGTGTCATTGTATTGAATATGTCGGATATCTGAATGTCATTAAAATGAGGTTTCAGTGTATTTCCCACAAAAATAGCAGCTTGTTACATAAGTTCATTGTCATAAAGTTGGTACAAGCTGGCTTAATTTGTTGTATGAAGTTTTACAAATGTGTCAATATCAATACATTAAGTATCAGTACTAGAATTTTTCTTAGTTTGTTTTCCCTAAAAATGCCAGTACTTATTTGGATTTTTACTAGCCATATTCTTGAATTTACACAGTTGATTTTGCTCATCATCTCATTTTCTAAATTTGATCAATTTTTTATAATCGCTGTCAAGTATTCTGTGTTCAAACCAATGTTCTGGTGCTAAAATATTAAATGTATTGTTCAGGAAAGTTATGGAGCTGTACTTGTAGTGCCTTACAATCACAGGCTAAAATAATGCATTGTGTGGGAATTTCATGAAATTTATAAAGCTGGATCAGATATATACCCAGGAAACTCCATATGATCTGGCATGAATGAGCACCACACAGTCATGCACATAATGACAGCTTATAACAATAAGAACTATTCTTGCAGCAGGATCTTTGGATATATTAGAGATAACTATTATTTTCTGTTCAGCAACATATCTGAAGCATCTTTAAACAATATAGTTTTGGGAGTCATAGTTAATTTCATTATTTCCGCAATGTCTAGCTTGTTACCAATCATGTCCTCTTATTACGTCCATGAAGGCCAATGTGTCTGATACATACCTATCTGTATTTAACAAAAATGCATCATTGGAAATGTGTGTAAATTTATGTTTAAAAAACAACACCTTGTTTGAAACTCTTTGAGAACGCTAATTATTGCAACAAAAGAATCAAAATAAATGCATTTTTCCCTTGAGCAGCTGTCTGTCTGCTGGAGCCAAGGAACTGCATGGCCACCACACAATGGCAAGGGCCACCCTCAGTCCCAGCTTCCATTTTAAGCAAACTCTCCTGTGACTTGTAAAAAGCCACTTCTATACAGAGTGATTCTTTCAGGCCTATTTGCTGTAGATGTGATAGTTTCAGTTATGATTCTGCATGGAACAATGACATATTGAGTACTTCATACTGTATACCGTCTGACCATATGCAGCCAAGCATGTTGATCATGGCATGCACATGACTATATCAGAGGTGCCAAGTCCTCCAATTTGGCAGGAGATCTCCTGTTTTCCTAATGATATAAATCACCTAAATTTGCCCAACTCTCGCTTTTTTACGGTCTCCTCCATTATAGTATAATAGGACTTCTGCTTTTTGCAACATTTTTCAGCTTGAGCACCCTTATTATACATTGGCAACTTGGCACTGCTGCTATAGCCATCCAGTTTGTTTAGTATGGAGATATACAGTGTAGTGGCTAATCTGAACATATGCAATTCCCATTTTTATGGGGTCACAAATGCCAAAGGTTGCTGGTTCAAAACCAGACCTGGCCTGTTGTGGTCAAAACATTAAAATGCACCGGTAATGCTCATTGTATATTTTCTTAAGACAAGGATGATAATGGATGTAAGACTTAAACAAGCTGCACTTTTACTTATGTCCATTCCATAGACTAACCAGGCACATGTATGGAACCAACAAATGCAAACTAGTGTAAGAAGTATGTATCAAGCATGCTGATATTGTTGTGTGTCTTATAGCAAGGACCACATGCAGATAAATCAAAGTGATATTCAGCTCAGCTTAGCATGGCCTTGGTTTACATCCATGACATCTGACTGATGTATGAGTCAACAACAAAGCAGGCTGTCAAGGAAAAAGCTATGTTTCTGCAAATAAACATCCAGCTAATTTCATAAGTGGACCAGCAGATTTGGACCAAAATGTCAAATGTCAAAAAACACATTGTGACAGGATTTTTCAATCATTTTCCCCACGGAGGAATCAAAGGATGGCTTAATTTGTGTGACAGATAATATTGGAGGCTAAAAAAAGTATCCTGAATTCATTGTTACTTTGTAGCAGTTTTTGCAGGAAGGTAGAATTGAAATGGCCTGAGGTGGGAACAATATATGTGAGGGCGTTGACCAGTTAGCCACCTTAGGTACATGTATGCCTAGATGGATCATTAAGAGGATCATCTTATGGTTTAGGAAGTTACATGTACAAGGTATCTTGTAAAGGAAGCAAAAAGAGACATGCATGTATGACATTCATGAGGATTTTGGAAATTCAATGCGTTTGATCTAGCGTTCACCTGTGTATGGTATAGGTGTGTGGGGGCTTTATTGTGTGCAGTGTGGAATTTATTGTATGGGTTTCCAAATTACCAATTTTCCAACCCTTTGGCTTAACTGGTGCTGATTTTCTTACATTTCATGCTTAAATTTCACATACGTCAAACATATATCATAGAGAACAAGTGAAAATACTGTGTGTTTCAGATGCAGAGTAAATAAGCCATACACAGGACAGTGTCAAAACTTGAAATTCAGAGTTCAGTTCAGTGTCAAAAACTTAAATTTCAGAGTTCAGTTCTGATGAATACAGCCAGCATGTTGGTGATCATAAGCACCAAAAAAAAAAAAAAACACACACACACAATCATATACACATACAACATAGAATTAGTAAGAGCAGCCATATATATACCACAGCAAGTTTCTGTCTGTCCCTTTCACACACATTGTGTGTCTTGTGTGACACAGGTAGGGTACGCTATACATGTAAGTACTGTGTCACAGAGGATATTTTAGCTCAGTCCACTGTTAGCATATATCGTATGTAGACCCAAAGGATCAAGCATGCAGCCATCAAACTGGTGGCAACTATGAATTCAAAGCAAATTTACATTCAATGAATATAGTCTGGTGCATCCTTGAGGCCTGGTACAACCACTCAACTCTATTTATGTTATACGGACGTTTAGTAAAGGTGCACCCATTTTTTTTCAAGATTTCTTAAGGTTAATTAATTCAAGTCTCAAATGATTGTGCCAAGCTGATAGAGTTTGTGGAGCTGCTTTCTTACAGACATGTGCAATTGATTGGCGAGTTTTAATAGCATGTTTTAGAGATGGGTGATGGATCACACTTTGCTTCTGGTGTGGGGATGATGGAGCCCTGTACCTGTGGTTATTGGTTACTAATGACTGGTGTTGTACGTAAATCAATTATAAAGCTGTACACTGAAGACTGGCAGTGTTTTTTTTATAGTGACAGCATACCTGTTTGTCTCGATCTTCTGCACCTATCTCTTTCTCCTAGATACTGCATTGACCAGTCAGTCTTTCCTAACCCCCATAAAGAAAGTTCAAACAAGTTTTTGGTGTGGGATCATATTTGTGGATAAAGGGACACCTGCAGGCCTGTTTGTGTCTCTCTATGGTGGTCAGCATGGCTACTAGATGTTAACACAGCTTTGTGCTGACACTGGGACAATGGATTGGTTGTACATTAACTGCAAAGGCAGCCAGGTGCCTGCAGTGCAGTTACCACATTCGTAAAAGTAAATTAACGATTGGTCATAGGAGCATTTTCAGCACCATGTGACATGAAGCCACTCATAGACCATACCATACCATACCATGTTCAATGACCTGCGGATCAGCTAGCATCCCAGGTCTTCCCAGATCACTATCTAATTGATTGCAGTCCAGCACTATTTGCTGGGATCTCCCAGCTTGAATGATAAGAGCTGCCAACCAATCTTTTTAAAGACCTTTCTCATGAATCACATTTTTTCAATCCCATTATGGTCAGCTGAACATTCTTTTATCAAATATGATTTAGCAGATTGCCCTTTGAGGCCAAACAGTTCAGGAAATTGCTGTAAAATCGAATGAAACTTGTGATGTGAGGGTTAGGTTACAGTTTCCTAGAATTGTGAGTTTGAAATGGCCTCTCTCACTGACATCACAGGACACAGACTGTGACAAAAATTACAGTCCAGAATTCTTTCAATTTGTCAGAAGGACCAGCACTAGCATGCTTCTATCATAGTACACTCACAAAGTCACCAACGGTTTGACTGCTGTCAGAGCTAGTACACTGACAAAGTCACCAATAATTTGACTGTTGTCACAGTACACCCATGAAGACAACTTAACAAATGATTTGACGGCTGTAATAGTACACTTACAGTCACAAATGACTTTATGCTCACACCATCCATGATTCTATAGCTACATGTATCATGGCACAGACATGAATTAAGGCACCCATGATTTTGACATCACAGTACACTCATATAGACACCTCACCTATGATTTGACAAATGTTACAATACACTCATCAAATCACCAATGATTAGACTCTTGTCACAGTTCAGTCATGAAGATAATTTAATAATAAATGAAATGTCTGCTATCACAGTATAAACACAACACCAATGATTTTACTGCTGTCACAGTAAACACAAGGACACAATGATTTTACTGCTCTTACAGTAAACACATAAGGACACAATGATTTCACTGCTGTCACAGTAAACACATAAGGACAGAATGATTTTACTGCTGTCACAGTAAACAAATAAGGACACAATGATTTTACTGCTCTCACAGTAAACACATAAGGACACAATGATTTTACTGCTCTCACAGTAAACACATAAGGACACAATGATTTTACTGCTGTCACAGTAAACACATAAGGACACAATGATTTTCTTGCTCTCACAGTAAATACATAAGAACACAATAACTGCTGTCACAGTAAACACATAAGGACACAATGATTTTCTTGCTCTCACAGTAAACACATAAGGACAGGTGATTTTACTGCTGTCACAGTAAACACATAAGGACACAATGATTTCACTGCTGTCACAGTAAACACATAAAGACACAATGATTTTACTGCTGTCACAGTAAACACATAAGGAGACAATGATTTTACTGCTGTCACAGTAAACACATAAGGAGACAATGATTTTACTGCTGTCACGATAAACACATAAGGACACAGTGATTTTACTGCTGTCACAGTAAACACATAAGGACACAGTGATTTTACTGCTCACACAGTTAACACAAAAGGAGACAATGATTTTACTGCTCTCACAGTAAACACATAAGGACACAATGATTTTACTGCTCTCACAGTAAACACATAAGAACACAATGATTTTACTGCTCTCACAGTAAACACATAAGGACACAATGATTTTCTTGTTCTCACAGTAAACACATAAGGACACAGTGATTTTCTTGCTCTCACAGTGAACACATAAGGACAGGTGATTTTACTGCTGTCACAGTAAACACATAAAGACACAATGATTTTACTGCTGTCACAGTAAACACATAAGGAGACAATGATTTTACTGCTGTCACAGTAAACACATAAGAACAAAATGATTTTACTGCTGTCACGATAAATACTTAAGGACACAGTGATTTTACTGCTCACACAGTTAACACAAAAGGAGACAATGATTTTACTGCTCTCACAGTAAACACATAAGAACACAATGATTTTACTGCTCTCACAGTAAACACATAAGAACACAGTGATTTTACTGCTGTCACAGTACACACATTAGGACACAGTGATTTTACTGCTCTCACAGTAAACACATAAGAACACAATGATTTTACTGCTGTCATGTACACACATTAGGACACAGCGATTTTACTGCTGTCATGACACACGTCACCTATTATTTTATTGCTGTCACAGGACACTCATGAAGATAATTTACTATATGATTTGAAGTCACGATTTAATATCTGTCACAGTGCACTCACAAAATTACAAATGATTTTGTTGCTGTCGTGTACAGTACACTTATGAAGACACCAATGATTATTTGACCACTGTCACAGTACACTCATGAAGACAAATGATTTGACCACTGTCACAGTACACTCATGAACATACCAAAGATATGACCACTATCATCTGTACTGTGAGTACACTCTTGAAGACACCAATGATTTGACCACTGTCACACTCATCAAGACACTTAAAGATTTTACTGTTGTCGCAGAGTAGTAAAGATGAACAGAGTATATAAAGATGACATTGTGGCAATCAGGGTATATAAAGCTGACATTGTGGCATTCAGAGTAAATAAAGATGACATTGTGGCAATCAGGGTATATAAAGATGACATTGTGGCAGTCAGGGTATATAAAGCTGACATTGTGGCAATCAGGGTATATAAAGCTGACATTGGCAATCAGAGTATATAAAGGTGACATTGTGGCTATCAGGGTATATAAAGCTGACATTGTGGCAACCAGGGTATAAGATGGGGACATACTGCTGCCACAAAATGCATAAAAGCATGCAAGCATATTGCTGACACATGATACATGAAGGCTGACATATTCGTCACATATGGTACATAAACTTTGACATATCACTGGTACCTGATACATAAAGATTGGAATGCTTTCGAAATCATTGATATGATCCAAGCTGGATGTTACTGTCCACTAAGCTGATGTCCACCATAGACTGGAGACATACAGTGTCTTAAGTGCTAGGAAGAGTCATTCTCAAGATTACAGATGTACACCATTTTGTCATACTGGCAACAGCTGTAAGACATATCTGAACTATTTCTATACTCCCTGGAATGTAGACGGGAACATTATATAATCATATGCCTGGTGGATCATGGAAGCACAATTAAGTTCCCAACTTTGCTCATCCAGGCAACACAGACATCAAAGCTGTCTGACACCAATGTGGAGGGTGGCATTAAGCACTTCCAGCAGTAAATTTTTTTAGCTCCAAAGAACTTCCAAAATGTTGGATATCATATGTGCAATTTTTGAGTTTCGGATCCCAGATTATTTGATATAGTCCCCAAGCTATCTGGATTATGTTGGGATGTTCTGTAAATTCATTAGAGCATTTGGATATATTTTCAGTCTATGAATAATCCTGCTTTACAGTTGAAAACCAGTGTTTTCAAAGGTCATTAGGTGTGAAAATCTGACTTTTTCAACTGTACAAAGTCACATTTCATGGACTAAACAAGATACCAACAAAATATGGGAACCATTTTGAGATAATATTGTTGGAAATGAGGTGAAGCCATTTTCACACTTTTGCTAGTTGTTTACGTGAAGAAATAAACAAAAATGGCACAAAAGCCAACCCTTTCACTATCACTGTGTTTATTTAACAGTTATATGGACAAACATTAATATTTGCATCAATAGACTGTGCATGTTCGTACTAGCCCAAATGTATGTACTTCAACCACCTTTGTGTCCATGAAAAGTACTCCATAGAACTTTAAAGTTGGTTTTCTTCGAAAATAGTAACTTGTAAGTACAGTCCTTAACTGTCTACCTGTGAGAAAGTCTAAATTCAACAGCCTGCTCCATATGGCATAGTGTACTATATACAGATATATCCCAACAAGTCTTGTTGGAAGAGTCAGCCAGTACAACCGCATGGAGGTAGCCACCCATGGCCATTTTGGAACTGGCCCCAATAACCATCTACAAGTACATGTGTATTGCGTAAATTTGTAAGTATGGCACATGGCATAAATTCTGACACATTGCTGGTTTCACACATAAAGACTGACATACTGATGGTGCATGATACATGAAAGCTGATACATAATTATGTAGAGTGCTGATACATGGTGCATAAAGGCTGACATATATATTGCTGACACATATGACATATAAAGGCTGGCATATTGCTCATACATGATATATAAAATGACATATTGCTGGTACATTTATAAGGCATAAATGTTGACATATTGCTGCTGCATAGCATATGGAGGCTAACTGTCATTTTGCTGCTACATGACACATGAATGCTGACATATTGTTGGTACAATGATACAAAAAGGCTAACATATACATGTAGTGCTGGTACTTGATACATCAGTGCTGACGTGTAGTGCTGACGTGTAGTTGACACATGATGCATTTAGCTGACATATTGCTGGTAGTTGACACTTACAGCTTTCTGTGTGGCTGACACCAGTGGGGCCTTGTGTGGAGAAACCTGTAGCATAAATACTTTGACACAGGAGACTTGGGAGAAACACTGGCATCATTGTTATCAAAGGACATTAGAAGGAAGGCTGTTAATATACTCCCAGAATAAGGGCAGGAGTATATTATGCAATATGAGGTTTTTACCCCTAGGCCTTTAGGCCGGAGTGCTATTGTTGTCACATACGCGTCCGTCCGTCCGTCCCTCCATGCCTTGTTCATGCCATAACTCCAAAAATACTCTCATTATACAGACCAAATTTTTATCACAGGGTCCATTGAGGTGCTTCAGGTGCATATTGAAAAGTAGGTCACTAGGTCACAGTACTACATTAAAGACAAAAACTGGTGTTAACACAATGTCTAAAAAAATATTGAATGTAGCTTCATCAATTATTTCGGACAGTTGGTCCTAAATATGCCTCAGATGCCAATTGAAAACTAGGTCAATGGGTCACATATTTCAGTAGCAGTGCTACATTGAAGAAAAATGGCCTTGTCATGATATCTCTGCTCACTGCATTTTCACCAAAGCTTTGTCATTAGGTCAAATAGAAGTAACCTTGAACTACTGGAGGGGTATTGTCGTCACGTACATGTTTGTCTCTCTGTTGGTCCATCCTGGCTGAGGGGTTTTCAGTCACTGATCGGGTACTAGTTGATATTAGAAAAGAATGCACCTAACTGTATAAATCCAGTCTGTATTTTGGAATGTTGTTATTTTAAAGAATTATTATTCAGGATAAAATTTTACTAACTTGTTTTCTCTCCATGTTTTGTGCACTTGTATATTTTCAAAATTTTATTTTAAAACAAGTTTCTACACTTTACCATGTTCATGTCCTTGAAATTAAGTAAGTGGAATTTTAATAGGTTGTCATTGTAGTTAGCAGATCAAATTTTAAGTTTATGAAATCCTATTACTTCTGTATGACAATGCCATCTGACTGGAACTGAAAATTATAGCTTTTAAGGTGAAGAATAGTTTGTGTCTATAGATGGCAGTTTATGGGCCCTGTAACACCATGGTAATGGCACTTAGCTGTGGGAAGTATTTTATTGGGCTGTAAATCCCTTCAGACAGTCAAAGCACTGTTGCTGTGATGATGTGCATGCCGTGTGCTTCAAAGGTATTTATGCTGGTGAATCATGCAGGTCAGATATTGTACAATTTTAACATTAAGGGCTTAAATATATATTTAGCCAAAGCATGGGGTTTTATAGTAATTAAGATAAACTGTGCACAAGGCAATCTATCTTCCACAAGGATTAATTGCTTTGTTGAGAAATTGGCATGTAATCTCATTGTGCCACAATCAGATTCTTGAAGCAACCTGTTGCCATTATCATCCATATGGAAAAGGGTATGTCACAGTGATTTTATGCCTTGGTGATCATCGATGGAAAATAGGACATATGTCACCGTGATTTTTACCCCTCAGCCCAAAAGGCCAAGGGATATTGTCGTCACCTACGTGTCCGTCCGTCCGTGCCTTTTTAATGCCATATCTTCAAAAAATACTCACTTTACAGAGACCAAATTTTTATCACAGGGTCATTGAGGTGCTTCACATGCCTATTGAAAAATGGGTCACTACATGTAGGTCTCATTTTTAGGTCACCGTACTACATTGCAGAAAAAACGGCGTTAACGCAATATCTTAAAAAATATTAAATGTAGCTTCATCAATTATTTATGACAGTTGGTCCTAAGAATGCCCCATATACCTATCAAAAACAAGGTCACTGGGTTACATGTATAAGTCACAGTGCTGCATTGAAGAAAATGGCCATATCATGATATCTGCAAATATTAAATTATTTATTGTAGCTGCACCAATTATTTATTACAGTTGGTCTTAAGGATGCCTCAGACACCTAGTGAAAACTAGGTCACTGGGTCACATATTCAGGTCACAGAGCTTCATCGAAGAAAAACAGCCTTGCCATGCCATATCTCCAGAAATATTCACTTTACAGATACCAAATTTTTTATCACAGAAGGCCATTGAGGTGCTCCAGGTTCCTATCAAAAATAGGTCACTAGGTCACATATTTAGGTCCCAGTATTACATTGAAGAAAAAGGGTTAATATCTAAAAAAAATTTGAGTGTAGTTTCAGTTATTTATGACGGTTTAAGGATGCCTGAGGTGCCCATCAAAAACTAGGTCACTGGGTCACATATTTAGGTCAAATGCTGCATTAAAGAAAAATGGCCATACCATGATATCTGCAGATATTAAATTACTCATTGTAGCTGCACCAATTATTTATGACAGTTGGTCCTAAGGATGCCTCAGATACCAAGTGAACACTAGGTCACATATTTAGGTCACAGTGCTGCATTGAAGAAAAATGGCCTTGCCATAATATCTCTGCTCATTGCATTTGCACCACAGCTTTGTCATTAGGTCAAATAGAAGTAACCTTGACCTACTGGAGGGGTATTGTCGTCACCTACGCCTCCCTCCTGGCCGAGGGGTTTGCAATCACTGATCGGCTTCTTTCGTGCCTTGGTGGTGATCCATAGAAAATAGGTATGTCACAGTGATTTTATGCCTTGGTGATCATCTATGGAAAATACATGTAGAGCATGTCACAGTGATTGAATTCCTTGTTGTCCACCCATGGAAAATACCAAGGCATGTCAACATGATTTACCCTTGAGAAAATAAGGCTTGTCATAGTGATTTTATTCCAAGGTACTAATCAATGGGAAAATAGGGCATGTCACAGTGATTTGATTTTACTTCTTACTTTTGTATGCAACCAAAGATGGAGGTTTCTGACTGAACCCCATTCATCTGGTCCATAGAATCATCAAGCTATAATGAACCCCCAAACACTCAAGGGGTCCCGCATTAACTCTAAGCCAGCCATATACAGGTACAAGTCCGTCTCTACCCTAAGAAGAGTCCAGAGAAGATGTGGCATATGCTAGAAGCAGTGATAAAGCAATTGTAAAAATTAAAGCAGTCACTCTTATATTGGATTTAATGGATGTAAAACTTGAAGGTACTTTCAGGCTATCTGTCTTTGCTTGTATGAGATAATTGGAGTAAATGATCATAACATTTGTACACTTTGATGCTGTCTGGGTCTCTTAATAGACACATTTTTATCAATAGACACACAGCCAGGGCCCACTGTAAAATGCATGTTTCACTTCTCCGTTGGCATCCACAGCCACACATGGAATCCCTTTGATGAACAAAAATTAGAACAAATTCTACTCATCGTATGTGACTGCTTTGATCATACCAGGTGGCAGAACCATAAGGATTGGAAAGGGTGGGGATTAATGTCTGACAAGGACTTGTCTTCAGATGAAACAACCATCAACAGATACTTAACTGTCCATTTTTCACTCAATGCAGCAAGGAGAGTATCAGTCTTGTTTCTTGCCCAAATGGTGCTTGAAAGTAGAATGTTTACGTGGTCCCCCTCTTATAAGGTCACCCAAATGCACTGGAAATGTGGCCTTATAAGAGGGCTGGCCTCTCTTGAGGAGTAATTTACAATGCAATGAAAATGCCATACTTGCTGCATGGAGAAGTGGCCTTTGTAGAGCGGGTGGCCTCTCTTCAAGGGGAGCCTTATAAGAGGGGGGCCACTGTAATACTAGAGGGCTGCATGAACAGGTCGTGCTCAGCTGACGTAAGCTTGTCCCACAAATTCAAGGTTGCAACTGAGTAGACCTGTGTTGAGGTTTACTTGAGTATATATAATGTTTGGAAGTATTTCTAAGACGGATGACTGAGCCTCCTGAAAGCGCATGCTGCCTGACTAGCATGTCACCTGAGCTCAAAATCACAATGCCATCTGGTGAACAAATTAAGAACTAGGAAACCCTAGAAGTGTTCCTGTGTGATATGAAAGTAATTGGGTGAGCAGATTTAGAGAAAAGGGTTTTCTAAGATTTGCCCAAAAAAGAACATAAGAAGTCATAAAAAAATAAAAAATCATTGAAGTGTGACCATTTGAACAAATTTGGTAGATACCCAGCCAATAATTATTGCCACCAAGTTTGAAGTCAATTTGGTTGAAGGCTTCAGAGAAGATGTTCAAAATGTGAATTAGCATTAGAATGCCCACTGACTTACATAGTAATCAATAGAAAAGGTGCATTTGCCGATAAGTTCCCAAATTGAAAAAAATGTTAAAAATCAGGAATCCACAGCAGTGCCACCTAGTGAACAACTTTGTTTGACACTTCCACAAGGAACTTATTCACAAAGCTTCAGCTTAATCTGAGCGACATTTCTGGAGAAGAAGTTGACAATAGCAGAAGCACACAAAATTTGAAAAAAAAAACTAGAAAAAAAAACTAGGTCTTCTCTAGAAGTATTCCTGCATATCAAAGCAATAGGTTAGCCGTTTTGGAGAAGAAGATTTTGTTTAAGATTTGCAACCAAAAAGAATCACTGAAGCATGACCATTTGAAGAAACTTGGTTGTATAGGTGGCTTTGTATCTTGTCTGGTTACATACTGACAAGTTAATTTTTGTGGGAAACATACATGCATAGGTGGCTGGTCATTTCCAGCAAAAGGTACACATATATTCTGTCCCTTTCAGTTACATGCTGACTACAAGTTAGTTGTGTATTTCCCATGTTAAATAGAGTTCCAAATCATTACTGGAAAATTCACAACTATAAATGAGCTTCCCTTTCTCCATTGCTCATTTAAATGGCGCTCTAAATGCTGTCAAATGCAACGTACGTTCTTAAATGATATGTTGATAATTATCCATTGTGTAGACCGATGTGTTTTTATTTTGGCAGTGGACAAATGTCAGCATCTCTGGTGGTAGACAGAACATGACCTTTGGGTAATGTTATTGACATGCATACAGCACAAAAGAACTTTGCTTGAAAACCCATAAGCATAGGTACAGTGGATTTCTAGATTTAGTGTCAAGTTCATTTAAAATAGACCACAGGTGTATATATGTAGATGAAATGTGTCAAACTCAGAGCTTGTTGTCAGTAGCTGATTCCCTTTGTGGACAGGGCTCAATAGTTGTTGTCATTATCAATATCAAACACATGACTGTATATGTAAGCCCAGAGATTCACATCCTTCTTGACAATGTCACCCATGCAGCTGTTACTGATTAACTCTGCCGAATGAAGTCCTCTTGTACTATGTACATGTAATCTATGCTGATGTCACTAACCCTGAAATTCAAGTGGTTTTGGACTATGTGATCAATACTGATGTTAAGATTACTCATTTGATCCCCCCCCCCCCAATTCAAAGCAGCCCAGTTCTCAGTAATGTCTGCTTCAACATTTTCGATAAATTGTGCTATAATACTGCAACACATTTTTGAAGGGGAATTGTTGATAAATTGGGTTTTTAATATGTTAAAAAAATTTCATAGACCAGCAACAGTACATGTTGATTAGGTTTTTCTGTTAAAACGAAGGGTTAATAACAAATTTTTAAAGGGAAACATCACAATCTGGTAATGAAGGGTGTTATTGAGAGAATTAAACTATTTTGCTAAGTATGCATATTCATATTTTTTTTTAGGGTCAATGTGTCCCTGTAGATTGCCAACTTTAAACTGAATTGGGAAAGTTTTAGCACATTGGATGTTAAATGGACATCAGCTTGGCCTTAGTAATCCTTACTGGTTGGTCATTCATTCAGATTTCCATTGTTCCTAACATTCTAATAAAACCCCAGTACACATTTGAAAAATTTAAAATGCTGGATGGAGTCCAATGCATGTAGTTAAAGTCTCTCTTTTTTCAATTTTAATTCACAAAGTGAATCTTGCAAAAGAATCTGGAGATTTTTTCAGCAAATTTGTGGCTAGGAATATAAATTATCATACAGAAGTCTAATCTAATGGTTAAAGTTGGGAGGAAACCAGTTGAAATTATGTTGAAATTGAAAGAAAATTTCAAAGAGACTTTTTAAGAAGTGCCTTCTTTCTTATCCATTGATGTGGGGGTCTTTTTTTGTGAGATGAAAGACATTCATTATTAAAGAGAGAAACCACAATGGTCCAATATATGGGACACAGCCCATGAATCCTAGATATATGTACATGTATGCAAAAGTGTACACCACAGAATAGGCAGACTGCCTGCTGAGGCTGTCCAAACAGCCTGCATGCTCACTCCATCTGCATTAGCCTGGCTGCCGCAACGTTTTTTGTAAGTCTAGTGTTTTTGGTGTTTGTTTTCCCCATCTGCTGAAATACTGCACGCTCTGCATGACTACATTCACCACTCTGTGAATTAGTATGACAGATATTGGGGTGTAATTCAATTTCAAATATCTGAGGGTTTGTGAAAAATGGATTCAGGCTTACTGAAATTCCTGTTTAATGGAAAAGTGGGACAGGAATAGACATAAGTAAATTGACTTCCACTGTTCAGGGGGAAAACAGGCAGACTAGGCTCTTCAGTGAAGTAGAACCTGCAAGATAAGACCACCACTCTGCCAGCCAAGAGGACCTTACATACAGTAAATGATATTTCATAGTAGATTAAGATACATGTATGGAAGAAATATAATTTATACTCACAGACAAAATTTAGGGATACAGCTATATATGCATGCTGTAAAATCACAAAGAGCATTGAGCAATTATAACAACTTAAATGTCCAATGTTTTCCTGACAAAGAAAACTCTGGTTACCATGCATTGACGTCACCAAGTTCTGCTGTGAAGCCATTGACCAGTTGTCAGGTTTTACTGAAATATATTGTTATCCAAGTTGTCACTGGAACTATTAGATCAGCAAGTTGAACCTTATATGTGTGTGGGTGATGTTTGAAGTTTATGCTTCTTTCTGTCATGTAAATGATCTACCATAATGGCCCAATGAAATAATAGAAGGTGTTACTTAGTTGCCATCATAATTTGAGAGCTGGTGGTCATTATCGCATGGGCCAGTATACATGTATATGGCAAATGAGACTTAGAAACATGACAGCTGTGTAATCCTTATAGCAGATACCACTGTATAACACTAAGGGTGGCCTTAAATGTCCTGCCCTTAGTGGTAAACAGTGGCTGATGTTAGTATATAAAATAAAATACACACTGGCTGATGTTGGTATAGGTAACACTAAAGGTATGGCAGGTAGGTGGTCCTTAATTATTATAGATAAAAATGTGTCAGAATATAACACTAAAGACATTGACAGATGCATATAGGTTAACCCTAGTAGCCTATCAGTAGATACCAATATATTTTCATGTATGCTGCATGTATAACACTAAGGACATACGTGCATGGGATCTAGAGATGATAGTTAGGTAGCCGTTATAGCAAATACTAATACAGTGACAACTCATCATAATGACACCATCTGTTCCCGAAGAAATGTGTCACATAACTGAATATGTCAGATAAATGAGTCAAATAACAAAGAAAATAAACCTTTTCCCATGAAAAATTGTGTCATTATATTGAATATGTCAGATATCTGAGTGTCAATATAGTGAGGTTTCACTGTATATAGTACCAAGGACACCACAGCTACATGTACATGTAGGTGATACTTATAACATATACCACCATACAAAAACCAAGGACAAAACGATTACACATAATACGTTTAAAATACTGAAGGAAATGACAGGCATTTGCTCCATGCAGTACGTGCTCTGCCTCATCACTTTGCAGCCCTTATAGTGAATATCAATGCATAATACCAAGGACATGACCCTGGCTGGTACCTTTAGGGGATACCACCATATAAAATAACATCACGGGCATAACAGGTACACACAGATAGGCCCAATATAGTAGAGTTGATACCAGTATATAGCCCTTTTGGTTCTCCAGTCACCCTAAGGTGCCTAAGTGTATATGTCTGCTTTAATGTTTTTACGTAAATTTCATGTTGGGAGAAACCAATTTTGTTTGAAAAATTAACACGCATCACAATGTGCCTATACCCAAGCTCAAAAAGCTACCAACTCAATCATATTCTCAACAGCAAATTGTTAAAAAAAAAAGTTTCATGTAAAGAAAATTATTGGCATGTACTTATGAACATCAGTAAATATATTGGACTTTCACTACGACAAGTACCATATTTATGTCAATTTTGTTTGAAATGTTCACCATTTACTGGTTTATTAGTCAGGATTTTGTACTACTGTATTTTGTCCCCTACATATGTGTTGTCTTGATTGATTGTGTACTGACTGAAGGCTCACCCCCTGCACTGATTGATGTCAGAGGTGGCCCAGAAATATGAAGAATTTAGTTTTTTTTTATGCACAAGTTTGTTTGGGAGAATGTACGTACACCAGGATTTTTGAATATCCTCTAAACATGGGCTGTAGAACAATGTCACTAACAAAAGTGTTATGTACCCTCGAAAAGTCTACTATGTTTGGAAAATGGAATGGACAATATGAGTCAGCTGCCACATGATGGTTTATAAGATCAATGAAGACAGCTTAAGTTGTAAAGTAATCACTGTGGCCTATTGAAACTGATACATCATGGAGATGGATATAAAAGATAAATTGTGAAATCAATACTACATGCAATAGAGCAATAAAAAGGCTTTGAACAGATCTATGTAGAAACTATTGTACATTACATGTATGTATGCTAGATGGAGTACATTCAAAGGGCTCTTTACTCTGGATGCAAAGGATGCAAGCAATGCTAGTGAATATTTTTGAAAGTAAAGCATCGTCAAGATGAGTTCACACTGGCCATGAGTGATTCGAGAAACAGACATTTCGATGGGAGGGACTTTTTGCTGATACTTAAAGTTTCTATTTTTTGTTTCTCGTTGGCTTCAAATTCATTGCTCAACCACTCAAAATCAAGTACTTTTTGAGCAGGTGCTTTCAGGAAGCCACAGGTCATTGCCAGGCTTTTGATGTACAGAACCACAGGCACAGCCCGCATGATGAAAGAGCAGCAGCCCTCAGACAACACTGAGATTATTATCAATGAGGTACAAAGGTACCCCACTCTGTTTGATGTAATCTTGAATTCACTCCAGGATAAGGAAAGATAATTCCTGGTCACTCACTGGCACAAAAACGAATTTGTCAGATGCATCTAGATCTTTGTAAGTTTTGTTCACATCAAATTATGGATTGCAAAATAGGCATATGGTCTATAGCCCAAAGTAATGTAGGGCCTATGTGTATTAACATTGGCAAAAGTCTAATGCAAGACATCATCCAGGCCTAATGCTCCTATGGCTGCACTAGGCCCATCATCTTTGGTAGGCCTAGTAGCTCTACCCAATTACTAGGTGTGACCTTGTCAAATAGCAAGCACGGAAGTAAATTTCCAGGTCTATCAACAAATTAGTACAGTTAACTGAGGCCTAATGTAACATTTAATGCACTAGGCCAACTCTATTTTGTTTAACTGTGACCCCCTGGGGATATCATCATCTGAGGAAGGGGGCACTGTGTAGTGATTTAGGGCAACATAAGCCCCCTGCTAGCCAACAATGTCACAACTGGGTAGTTTACCCACCCTAATTCAGAGCTCTTTTGTTTTCACCAGTCAAAGTGTCCAGTAAACCAAAGAATTTAACAATCAAGTATATTACATCCTTTTATGACTATAATAAGTTAGGCCTATCTGCTGATCAAAGTGGCTGCTGAAGAAAGAAATAAGTAGGAAATGAAAGCATTGGCCAGGAACAGTTTATACAATATATACTATTATTATGTGGGCAGTATTAGCATTTGGCGAGTGGTTGCTGGCCTCCATATAATATAGGACCATAACTGCATGATTACTTCAATTGAGATCATGGTAAATTGGCACAAAGAGGCCTAGCACTTTTGTTCTAAGCTTACAGCAATAGAGATTTAGCCCTTTCAGTACAAAGTTGTGACCAAAGTGATTGTCCATAGCAAAAGACCCCACATGGAACAAACTTGTGAATTGAAGTTGGTATAACACCTCTACAAGTTAAAAGTTTGAAGATATAATTATCAACATTCAAATTTTTTAATTGTCTCTTATTAACATGAGTTGAAATGTTTTAACTTAAGCTCAAATTTCATAAGAACACTGTCTGAAGGGCGAGTGCCCAAAGCCTTACCAGTGCGTTTGGGCATGTGTGTTACCTGCCAATGCACCTATTTCCAGATAATTCGAGACATTTTTCTGCCAGAGCTTTCAAATTGTACATGATTACAGAACTATATAAATATAATTATGGTACTTTTTCAGCTATACATTAAGTTTAGAGTTTATAATGAGTAAACTTGACCCATTTATCAAGGTTATGAGATGATTTTGAAAAAAGGGGGTTCCAGAGTATACCTTGACAATTACAACTGCTTGTACATGCCATATTTCACAGATTGATGCTCTTTTGTAGGATCGAGATTAAAGCCAAAGGTAGATGACTTTGGCCAATTTCCAAAGGTCACAGTGCAATTTTATTTTAAAATTTATTCTGGATCATAACTTCAAAAGGTTTTAAGCATTTTTTTTCTTCCAAATTTCATGACTATAGTTCCCTATAAGAACAAGGACAAGATTGTATATAGGTGAGCTCGACTCAGTCCCCAAGATCACAGATCAACTTAAGTTATTTCCATTTTTGGATCATAATCAGACATTTTGGGAAGCTACCACTGTCCCCAATAAACATATGTTTGATGACCAAAGTGTAAGTAATGCATTCATTAGATGCAAAAGTGTTAGAAACACACAATGCAATTTAGAATTTTTTGTCTATCATAGCTTTGAGGATGTTAAGCATTTATATTCTTAATTGCCTTTGATTTGTATAATTCTAGAAATATTATTTCAAATGAGGTGGATAATTGTTCTATTTGTGCTATCAGCTCACCAAATTGTGAGTTTATAACCTCAGCCAATTATGCAAGATAAGTTCTTGTTTAACCTACAATTATATTAACTCTTTCAGCACCAATTGTGATGGAAGTTGAATTAATGAAGCTGAACTGTTCTGACTTCTCATCAGGATGCTAGATTTATATTCATGCAAAAAGACCCTCTAGTTAAGTACCCGCATGCCTGTAGTTATTAAGGGAATCTAAGTATAACCCAAATTGAGTTTCCTTGGTGCACTTTGGGCACATTGTGCTAAAAAAAACGTTGAGAAAAGCTGTTAACTCAGTCTAAAGCTTGGCACTAAAAGAGTTAATTTAAATTGCAACAAATCTGATGGCATATCCATTAGATAGCCGGCCATGGTGAACATTCTATACATTTGTAGCTGTTGTAATTTTGTTACTATCTATGAATTTTCAAAGATACTGGAGATTGTATTGATCCTATTCTGACTTATTTTGAACATCTGGGCTTGTGCAATTGAATATAGTTGGTGCGATGTAAAGCTCAGGATGGATTTCTGGTGAAGAATTACAATAATTGAGAATGAAAAACATGGAAAAATAAAATGTATGTATTGAGACAAAGACACCAGGGGTTGTTTTCAAACCCTCAGGCCATCTTTTTTCACATACATGTATAATAAACAAATAATCGCTTTATGTAAAAATAATTCAGTTATACTGAGGTACATATAAAATATTTAAGTACCGTATTAAAATTTCATATTCATTTTAATAATTCCCTTGAATATATAAACTTTGTATGCTATCTGTTCAATTGGGAAAAATGATTCTCAGAGTTTTAACACCAGAAGTTTTCTCGTGTCACAGATCTCAATTTGCTTCCAGGCAGCATGAATGGCCCTTTAGCCTACATTGTAAGTTGTAGCTGATAAACATGTAACACATAAATTTATTCGTGTTTTACCTCCATGTATAATGATAAATCTACCTAGGCTCCCTGTAACCTTGATGGTATGCCTGCTGTATCCGGTCTCTAGACTCCTACTCTGCACATTCAGAGTCCGCAGTCAAAGTGTTACATGTCATTTGACAGCCACAAAGAGATGACAATGGTTTCACCATAATAACCATGTAAACTGTGGGCAGTGGACCTTTGTGATGTTCTAATGTAAACTCTGTTGCTTCAGGCTCTGCCACCTGCTTTCATTCATTCTTTGCCAAATGTTTGCAAAGTCCCTATGAGGCAGTCTCCACATTAAGTTCATGAAGAAGCATACTGACCTGTGATACTGATAATAGCCAGAGACTTAACGCTTTGATAACCAATCGCATGATAAGGCAGCACTGGTCAACAACTTTCCTGTGAGCCCAGAACGCAAAATGTTTCCAGGAGAGCAACTGAGGGCTAGATGTAGTACACATGTTATAGGTATTCTACATACACTGGTGGGATATGAGATGGCATGACTAGTTGCTGCGAGCGTATTAGAGCAGAGCAGGGTCAACATGATTAGAACTTTGATGCTTACATTAATGGGGTACTAATGTTTATGTCATTGAAAACAATTAGGATCAAACAGCACGTTTCTATCTGTGATATGTTATGTCAACACCTGCCAAACTTTCATGATTCTCTCATTAACTCCTGCGAGGTCATGTGAAAAGACAGAGGCAGCAATTTGCCGTGGCACACTCTTGATGCTTTACCCAGAGAATGCCACAAAAATTGTTGACCATATGGACTGCAGGCATGTGGTAATAAAAGGTGCTCAATTCAACTATTTTCAGAGGGCTTTATAAAGGACAAGACTTGAGAAAAACATGGGATAAATCACATTTAAATATACCAGACTCTGTTTAGTGGCAAACCGGTGAAAAGGTTATGTGAGAGAGTGTCTCTTCAAAACAATTACATGTGAGTGCCATGCAGACACAAATTGTTTCTCTGACATGTCCACACCTGATGCTGGGTAGGATGACAGGTCAAAGGGTGCTATGTAATGGTTTCTTCTTTCTCTCACAGATGGTGGCATAGAGGACACACCCAGCAGCCAAGCACAGACACCCAGTACTGAAAACTTTGGCCCTGTTCATCGATCACCACAGGTGAGCTTTTGCAAATTCACTTCATGATTCCTTCCATGCAAAAAACAAAAAAAAAAACAAAACAAAAAATCAAAAACAAACCTCCAAAATGTTGAAAGTTGTTTTCTTGATAAGGAAATAGCTTTCCTATTGTCTTGACATTAGAACTTAAGAAAATATTGTTATACATGTACCAAGAAAATGCTTCTTGGCAAACAAAATACATGTTAGCAATTCTGAATACTCTGTTGTTTTTTTGAACAAGGAGTGCTTTGGCATTTAGCTATTCTTTTTTGAAAACAAACATGTTGAAAAAGCTGAGATTTAAATTACCAAAAAAGAACTTTGAGGTGAATTTTAAGTAATTATATTTCTGAAAAAATTGAATAAATACTCCAAAATATATCTAAAAAACTTGTTCTTGTAATACATGCATATACACAGGGAATTTTGCAACTATTGCTTTGCAGACAAGGGAAATATTATCTTGCATGTACAGTTATAAAGATATCATTCATGGTGTTTGAAAGACTCAAAACTGTTCGGACAAATTCTCGTATAGATGTGTGACAGACCCCTTACACAGTGACTGCCATCATGTTATAGTTTAAAGCTAAAATAAAGGCTGTTCAAGTCAGAAAATAAAGAGGTGTGAGTTGCTAAACTTAAACAGTCACATTACAATACCAGTGTTGATCTGGGGGGCCAGAAGTCCCATGGCCTGTGTCTATTAAAGGCAGGCAAATACTTGGTGATGCACATAGGCCCAGTATTTTTATACATTTGCACTGGAGCCGCAGCACTCTGTTCACCTGTAGCTTGACAGAAAGATTTTCTTCAGGAAGATAGGGAACTTAGCAGACTTTTAATATTTTTCTGCAGCTATGGGTTTAAACTTCTTACCTTTCAGCCTTATATGAGGCTGAAGGGTGTTGTTGTCCCCTGCACGGTCCCTTCACATACTAGCAACTGCAAGAAAGTTAAAATGTACAGAAAAGTGAATAGAATGTGGATTACAGATAGCACAAGTGATATTCTACTAGGTGTTGACAAAATCAACAATAGGAATGGTGCCAAATCAATTCATACCTTTGATTTCTCAACATTGTATACTAAGATCAACTTGACAGACTTAAACCACATGTTAATTTCAATGTTGGATCAAGCATTCAAAGGTGGCACATGTCAGTATATTAAAATATCTGGTGCTAAGGCTAAATTTGATAAAGGTTAGAACAAAGGAATATCTTACACGAAGCAAGAGTGTGCTCAAATGATAAAATACATTATCAACAATGCATACTTTTGCTTTGGAACCAGAGTCTATCAACAAATAGTAGGCATACCAATGGGAACAGATCCAGCCCCATATATTGCCAACCTTTACAAAATGTTCATTATTATGAATCAAAATGGATGGAGGAATTGGCAAAAACAAACTTGACAGCTGCAAGAAGATCATATTCTCACACAAGATTTATAGATGACCTGTGTGATTTAAACAGTGGAGATAAAATAAAGGAAAATTGGAAAAACCTGTATCCCAAAGGAACTAATATTAAATCTGGAAAATGAAAGTGATACAAAAGCTACTTTCCTTGATCTGGATATAGAAATAAAGAAGAACCAGTATGTACCAAAAATATTTGACAAGAGAGACTGGTTCAAATTTGATATCATCTCCTACCCTGATCTGACAGGAAACATTCCAGAGAAACAAGCATATGGAGTTTGTATCAGACAAGTGATACATATTGCTAGAAACACCACACTTTTTAGCGATTTTGTCAATAGAGTCAGAACTTGGTTGCAAAAGCTACAACACAAAGGTTATAAAAAAAAAAACAACTACACAAAACTTTGTTGAAATGTTTCCAGAAATATGACCAAATACCTAATAAATACAACACTAACTCAAGAACATTAGTCAAATTGTGTCAAGATGGAGCTTGAAATGACAAAGTGTAGTCCTCAAAGTGTTTAGAGTGGTAGTAATTATTTTATTCAATCAATTTACAAGTATTCAGTTCATCAAAACTATTGACCAGGGAAAAATAAAACATATATTGAACCGGGAGACTTGTATTTGTGCTTTGTATTACCTAATTCCTAATTAAAGCTTAAAGCCTTTCCCACGCAAGTTGTCCACTAAAAGCAAATGGATGTAAATTGTTGCCTGTATTACATTTTTACATAAATTTGTCATCATTAGAAAATATCTTGCTGAGATTTGTATGTAAGACCGTGCATGATGGCACACCCTAGGTCAATAGACTTCCTTGGCATGAGTCGGGCGCATTGCCAGCTGGGCCAAGGAAAGCTATTGACTCAGTCATACTCTGACCAGGAATGGGCTGAAGGTCATTTGAACAGTAAGTGACATATCCCAGTAAGTGTCGATGACTACTTGGACTCAAGGTTTACAAATTAGATACTCCATATTGCAAGTACAGCTATGTAGAGACATTTTAAAGCCACAAAGACAGCCCTTTCTAGAAACAGACTTGCCAAATTTTAATATGAAAGATAATTATATAAAGTGTAATGTGTTGCGTCGGCCTCTTTGCTGATTTCACAGAAGACATGCCTTTATGTATGATGTTATGTTACTAACACCTTGTTGTAAATGCAGTTCACTATTTAACTGATTTATCATTGAAATTTTGTTATTTTTTTTCCTAGAATTGCTCCTCAAATTTCAAATTGCGAAGCAGAACTGTTCCCTCAGCTATACACATTGGTTGATCAAATTTTACACCTTAATATTTTGTAAACTGCACCCATTTTTATTTAATTGACTAGCACTTTTCATGCTGAAAATTTTGTGGTTAATTGTGGTGTTGCTATGGAAAAAGATGTTGCTCATTAACCCTAATTTCCTGCTTGGAGTAAAGGGGCTACAGCATACCAAAAATAAGACAAAAAAAGGTTTCGGTCCACTGTTGGAAGGAAAGATTGGGCCTTGCTACATGTGTACCAACAAAAGTGATATAGCTGTGACATCACTCTATACAACCAATATACAAGCAACAGTCATATAGGTGTGACATCAGGCTAAAAACATAGTACACTGTGGCGAGTCCCCCCAAAAATTGAAACCATTCAACCGGCAATATACCCAGCTGAATTTGGTATCAATCAAAAGACAAGAACCTGAAGTTTAAATATATGTAGGGTGTACTATGAATATCATGGTCAATTTGCATTTAGATTGGTTACCATGGCAACAAAATAAAATTTTCATGAAATAAAGCGAAAAACACCTTATTAACCATAACTTTATACACATACAAAGTACCACCTCACAACTTTACATCAGCATACCTACTATACAAGTTGTTTCATAAGAAACCAGTTTGAGATAATAAGTGTTAACAGTTGGTTGCCATGGCAACAGAATGTTTGGAAAAATAACTTAAATGTGCAATTAAACATTGGAAATTTGTTTATAGTTTTAAATATCGGGAATAATTTTCATCACATTTGATGTTAAAAAGTAAAGAGATTCTTTCTGCATTAACAGTGAGGTCAATTCATTGAAGTAAGAGTGTTTTGGGTCGCCTAGCAACGTTCTTTCAAATGTTTAGATAACTCAAAATGAGCAGATTTTTGTGGATATGGCAATTTGTCACATGGCCATTGTTGCACATTGCTGAGAAATGATACATGTGGTAATACTGCCGGTAACTCTTTCCTTAATCACAAAAATACCCAGCTAAATTTGGTATTAAACTTCAGGTTCCTGTCTTTTGATTTACTCCAAATCCAGCCAGGTATTTTTCTGAAAATAAGCCGTTTTGAAAATTTAGCTGCTCTACTACTACTACATGTACATGTGTACTAGCAACAGTGATTTAGCTGGGACATCAGGCTACAATCATGCTACCTGGATCCTACAACAGTGGTATACATTTTAGTTGTGACATCAGGGTATAAGCATGCTACATGTACACTAGCAACAGTGGTATATAAGTGTGACATGCTACATGTATACTGGCAACAGTGGTATAGGTGTGACATGCTACATGTATACTAGCAACAGTGTTATAGGTGTGACTTGCTACATGTATACTAACAACAGTGTTTTGTGTGTGACATGCTACATGTATACTAGCAATAGTGGTATAGGTGTGACATGCTACATGTATACTAGCAACAGTGTTACAGGTGTGACATGCTACATGTATACTTGCAACAGTGGTATAGGTGTGACATCAGGTTATCAGTATGCTACATGTATACGTGCAACAGTGGTATAGGTGTGACATCAGGTTATCAGTATGCTGTATACTTGCAACAGTGGTATAGGTGTGACATCACCCTACAATGATGCTACATGTACACCAACAACTGTGGTATAGGTGTCACATCAGGCTCTAAGCATGCTACGTGGATGTCGATCATGCTGTAGAAAGCTGTATCACCATAAAGCTAATAGTATGGCCCACCCACTGTATCCAATTGTGATTTTTTCTTCCACTGTGTTGTACTGTTTTTTCACTGCAGTTAGTAACTGTTTTTGATGCGGACTGTCTCACTCAACACAAGATGAAAGCTGTTGATGTGGGATGTGCAGCTCTCATAATTAATGGATCACTTGCATCTATCTACAATTTTCATTCAATGTTTTTAATTCTCAAGAATTCGAAGTGAAAATAATGAAGCAGACGATATTGACATACAGACATACGGAGGATGACAATATAATATTGGTGATGATAGTGCCAGCATATGTAATAAACAAGCAAGATAACAAAGGGTAAAACAGGTTATGTTTGAGAATGTCTCTTTGTAATTAATTCTGTCAGAAAATGCTTCACAGGAGCATTTTCCAGTAAACAGCTCATCTTGTTACTGCTTCAGCTGTCACCCCTTCATTTTTTCATCGTGCAGAAGATTTCTTTCAGACAGTTGATCTTTAGGATTTTTGACAGTCATTTGTCTATAATTCTGATTTTGTATCTTGTTTGGATTTTGTCAAAGTTGCTATGAACCTGCTGGACATAAAACTTTCTGAAATATGTGAATGGGGAAAAAATTCATCACGCAATCTGTCAGACTCTGTGGAACATTTTAATGCAATATTTGCATCATCAAAATTATTAAAAATGATGTTGAAATTTGATAGCAACTCTGCTTTAGAGAAAGAAAAAATGTTTCCAGTAGTTTTCAACAACCTGGCATGGTGTGTAATCTAATAGATTCATGTAAATGAAGAACATGAAAATGGTGGCATGGAGAGTCATATGATAATCAAGGATACAATTGATTATAGTTTAGACAACAACAGTATAAACTTCTGAAGGTAACTACAAAAGCAAAACATTGCAAAGTTGATCACATTTTTACTATATTTTTAGGTCATCATGTTTCATCCCATTAGAAACGTGAGACACACATTTGTACATATATTTTGGTTTCATAGGAGGGTTACTTTCAATTTGGATTTAATAAGTAAACTAACATGTACTTGCATATTTTATTTGCTAAAAGCACACACACGGACACACACACAATTTTGGCTTGTGTTATGATCAATGTCCACCTCAATTAAGTGCTTATCTAAGTTTAAATACCTGATTTCAGTAATTAACATGAACCAATCCTGCCATAATTTGTGTGTAAAACATGATGGGAATGTCATTTTAGGGCTAATGTCTGGTCTGAACCTATTTTCAACATTTTTTGACAAAACAGAGGTCCTGTGTTTTTCCAATTTCCAATACATTGTAACTGGTGTAGTGCCTGCCTGCACATGAACACTGTACCTTAAGTTTGTAGGCCTCAATTAGTTAATGTGAAAGTACCACTGAAAGTCTTCATCAGTGATCCTGTCATAAACACCATGGTAGGTATGCAGGTTAACATGGGGATAAGGTAATATCCATGTAATCCAAACAATTCAAAAAAAAGAATTTAACAGCTTTGATTAGCACCTATTTCTTAAAGACTACAAAGTAATGATTTCAAGTATCTTTTGTATTAAGGTTGCATGCTTGAAATACCATTGGCTTATATACACATATACATGTAGCTAGTGTTAGGTAAACATCAACTACAACCACCTTAAGTTTCAATTTATTGGTCCATTTTTTGTGAGCCCTTTAATTTTAGTGTCAATATTGTAAGTTAGAATTTTAACCCCAGACTGCAAGGCGGCTTAGAAATACAAGTAAATTCGTGTTTTTAATAAAATTTGATAACCAAAAGGGTTGTGATGGGGCCAGAGTAAGCATGCATGAATGACTGCCTGTTGAGGGTAACCGCTTCAAACTTCGATCATTTTTTCCTGCAAAGTGTCTCGGCATTCTCAGAATTGTGTATGTATAATATACAAATCAACAGTCTGGAAATTAAGATTATATTTTATCGTAAATGTAAGAACTGTGTTAAAATATTAGTTATGCCCCCCTCCTACCATAGGAGGGGCATGTAGTAATCGTTTTTTCCATCCATCTGTGCATCCATCCATCTGCTATTCATGTCTGGATTTTAATTTGCTTGTCCTTCAACTTAGATTAATGGAACTTTACACACAGGTGCATCTGGACATAAGGGTGGGTCATGTACCAAAAGTATGTCACTAGGTCAAGTATCTGTGTCACAAACAGTGGCGTATCCTTGGAAAGTCATGTCTAGGCTACAATTCCTTTATTATTCAAATTGCTGTCATATCAAAGGAATCATCGTGGGAACCCCATGACCTTACTTTACTCACTAGGTGGAGTTGCCACTGTGTTCTAGATTTGTTATAATTTTAGGCTGATTCTACTATATTGACCTTTGAAAAAACTGTTGATTTCATGCATGACCACTACAGTTCATAACAGTCAATGACTCTGGTCTAAACTTTTAAGGTCAAAGAAACCCACTAGAGGATTTTTTTTCTGAAATATTGAGAACCAGTATGGCGTATGTGTGTACAAGGTTTGAGTTCTGAATAAACCCTTAAAGTGCTGATTTAAGATTGAGTCTACAGCTTTCCACATTGCACACAAAGTGTCCTGAGGAAAGCTGTTGACTTAAGACTCCTTTTTTGCTTTAGACTAGGTTTGCTGGTATTTGAATGGAAGGTATATTCATGAAGAATTTGAACTTTTGACCATTATATGTTTAACAGTAATGAGAAAACAACTATAGCAGTGATTAGCATTTATAGGGTTAAAAAGTAAAATTTATGGGCAATGTGCTTCACATGAACACATCATTTTATCTAAACCTTTGCTTTCAATCAATAATATGATGTTGCCATCTTTGAATTCAATATTATGTTGTCTGCTGTTGAACTAGAATTGGCAGAAATGCTGACATAGTCATGTGCATGTTGCCATAAATTATGTCAGCAGTTTTTTGTTTACTCATTGTTTCAACTGATTTTTACTAGTACATTTTGAACATACATAGTCACATGAGCACAGGACAGTTAGAGACCTTTTGTTTCATGAAACATCTGAAAATATTCCCAGGTGCACAATATAGTTACATGTACATTTAGGCTTGGTACATGAAAAGTTCAGTATGGTCTACATAAACAGATGGCCAAATAAATAAATAAATAAGGACAGTAAACAAGTCCTTGTGAGGCCTGTTTTTTGCCACGTCGTTGTTATTAGGTGGTATTTGTTGGATGTTAATTGCAAAGTATCGTGCACCTGTTAAACAGTGTGTTAATTACCTTTCAGTTAATTTTTTCAGTCGTGTGCTAGACATGCAACTCTCAAATACAATACAGGGGTACATGTACAATGTAATTTCTTCAGTGATCTCAGCGGACTCATCAGGACAGGTGCCAGTCAATTCTGTGTGTACATGTATATAGTTTTACTTGTCGCACTAGAGACTACAATGTACATGTACTTGTCCAGATGGACCACCTTTCGTGGATACCTTACCTAGGAACTTGTCATCTTACATGTGTTTATATCTCCTGTGGGGAAAGACTTTGTGTTTTGATGTACCAACTGTTGATGACTCCTGTTCAGTGGCAGTCCCCGAGGCAATACAGTGATGCCTCTTTACTATGCTAATGCTGAAATTCACAGAGTAAACCTGTCAAAAACTACCTTATAATGTACCTTTGAAAAGGAAAGCATGTCTTGCCATGTGTGTGTGTGTGGGGGGGGGGGCATTTATGCTCCGCACATTACACGCACCTGAGACACTGTGCGGGAGGAGTGGCTCATGCAGTCACCAATACAATAAATTTTACAATGAGTTCCCACATGGGCAGCTCCCTTGATAGCTTAACTGGAGTTCATTTAAGGAGAGCTACTAGCAGCTCCCATGTGATTTGCTCAAGACAAGGCCCATGGTAGAAATGGAAAAATTCCCCCAATATGCTGCGCCTGCCTAGTTATAAGGACATCAAGCAAAGTTGAATGTGGGCAAGAGGTACATGTACATATATACATTTAGTACATATAGCTGTTACCGATAAAGCCCTCAATATCCCCACCACATGTCTGTGTTTACCAGTGCCAATCATACATGTATCATCTGCTACCCTTAGTTACACCATTGACAATCAGTAGACATGCTCATTTGTGTGAATTTTGCTGTCTTTTCAGTACAGTAAACTTTTATGACCTTTTACCAGAGAAAATCCATTTGCCCCTTGGCATACTACTGTGTGCTCATGCATACAAATGCATCCCATAATTGTGTCCACAGTTGCTAGCTTTACATGCAAACTTGGGAAGAGTTACTCAGTTTCTGTGTCTTCCTTTGTCTTGGTGCCATATTTGCAATTGGATTGTGTATGTGTTGCTTTGGGTACCTTTAATCATTTGTTTAATTGAAAGATTAAAACACAATAGTGCTTGAGAAACAGGATTGTGTTGACAACGACTGGGAGCCTGTTGCTGGAGTCTTCTTGCTGACAATACAGTCCTCCCTGTCAAGGTCATGTTTTAACCGTTTCAGTGCCAAATTTTGCACGGACTCAACAGCGTTTCTCGGCAGGCACTATGCACCCAATGCATGCCAAGAAAAGCTGTTGACCTGCGGTATTCTCTATGGAACTATAGGCATACTGGTACTTGAATGAAAGGTCTTATTTCTACGAGGAATAAGAATCTGGGATCTTAATGATAATTGAGACTTGTCTGACTTAAGTAAATCGACTTTAGACATGATTGGCACTGAAAGAGTTAATACATTTATGATAAAACAGTGCATGCATGTATCTTTGGTTCAGTATCAAAATGAGTCAGGGCCAGTATAACAGTATTAAACTGGTCTCATGACTTTGTTCATGCATCTGATTGGCCAAAGCTAGCACTCCCACCTATATTTCAATTATGATTACTGATAACTTTAAGCAAATAGATGTCAATTATTTTGGGGGGGAAAAACAGGAGGAATGTGTGTAGATGTTGGGGGATCTTTAACTGAATTGCCACAAGCGTAAACAAGTTACAATTTTTACAATGCTAGCAATCAAATAAAAACATAAAAATTCCATGTACAAATTTATTTATGAATATTAGAGTGAGCAGTGTCAAAGTAAAAGCCTACCCCAATTACATGTGATCACCACATGACCCCTGTCAGAATGAAGTGAGCAGGTTTTCCCCAGGTGGTATTCCCATCCATCTTGTTTAATGATCCCACGGTTACACAGTGTTTTGGCATCAGTGGTGCCATAGCAGCATTACAGGAAGGCAATATAGTTTCATTTGTGTACCCTTTCCAAAATGAAAACAGTTTTCAATGGCCCCTGAGTGAGTAAAGAGGCCCATTTTGTAAGCCAGGCATGCTATGCCCCATATGTTCACAAGACAGAGGGCTACCCTTACCAGGCTAACAGCCCATACAGATCAAATAAGTGGGGGCAGATTGCTTTCTGTAGTACATGGCGATTATAGCTGGCCACTTAGAGGCTGTGGAAAGTGTAATTTCAGCCACCAGGTAGTGTGCGGGCAAAATCTAGCTAAGCTGATGATGTGGATGATGAATTTACACAAGCAGATGTCTTAGTGGACCAAGCCAGCCTCCTGTCAGCAGTAAGTGCAGGAGGCTTAGTGAAAAATTAACCCATATGCATCCAGTGCAATTTTCCTCCTGGTGCTTTTATTATCTTTCTTATATGGCAAAATGTATGTATCTCCTTAACATGGATATGTCTACAAGTTTCTCATCATGCATGTATGCAAACCAGAATTTTACTTATATTTCTAGAGGATCTTTTTGAAGATAGCTTAAGGTGCAACCAGGTTGCAGTCATGGGGCTCAGTGTTAACTGTAAGGTGAGATAATACCACTTGATTCCACAGCAACAAAACCTCCAAGCGCTCCATGGGTACATGCGTAAAGACGACTACATGAGCTATCAAGTTCTTATCTGGTGCTCTTAATGGTCCTGTCCACAATGGGATGTATACTGGAGCCTTATGCTGATTGATATGTTCTTGGATGAGCTAGTAGGGGTAGCATTCAGGAAAAAAGGATACCTGTAAGACAAAAAAAAATATATTTCCATTCAGAAATCGTAATGAAAACCTGAGGTATGCTGGGATAAAAAAAAGTAAGAAATGGGAGAGATATCCCCATTATATACAGTATATGTATAGCTTCACTCCCAAGGTGCTTACCAGTGTTGCCAACCCTCCGGAATTGTCCGGGAGTCTCCCGAAAATTCAGGCATGTGCTGTCTACCCTCCCGACTCCCGAATTACTCCAAGAATCTCACGAAAATCACCACAAATGGCATTCTAAAAATGTAATATGGTAAATTTTAACAAATGTGCTTTTCACAGTGACATTTTTGAGGCAAATTAAGCTGCTGTGCATCTCGCGGCATACTGAAACTTGAATCCAAGTACCCTCAAATGCCCAAAATATGCATATTTTGATGTCTATTTTTGATTTTTTTTTTTTTTCTGGGGAGCATGCCCCTGGACCCCCCAAGGAGGGTTCCACTGCTTACGCCGCTTGTCATTTCATAATCTCCCGAAAATATACATTCACCAGGTTGGCAACACTGGCTTACATGTATGTTGTGTGGGAAAGAAACTGATGAAAATTAATAATTCAGTCTTGCAGTCAATAGCAGTAAGCAATGTATGCTTTATGATGATAACCTGGCACCTAATTGAAAGATGCATTCACTTTCATGTTTGCATTTTGGACATGTTACAAATGTCCTTAGGATAAAATCCCAAAAGATCTGTTGTCAGGTAAAAGCTTTATTGTCTCTAAGGGATTACGCAATATATTTAATGTTGCAATCAGCCAAATTACTATCAGGTACAAAGTAGAATGCATAAGAAAATATTGACTGGAAATAATTCATAATCATGCTTTCTTAAGTCCAGTTTGTAATCTATAATCACAGACGGTTATATCCAGGAAATAATTTCTTAAGCTGGTTGAGGCCTCATGGAACTTGCAGTACTTATTCCAATGAGAATAAATTGATTAACAACGGTTACTGTGCAAGGCTTGAAGAGGAAGAAATACTTAACATGTGTCTGCATGTTGAAATGTTTCTGTCTTACAGTTGTTTACCTGATACTGGTCCTTGTTGCTAAGCCAGGTCTCGTGCTAGCTTCATGAAGAGCCATTTGTGGTGGTGTCATAAGGCTGAAAATACGTACATGACAGCCAACAAACAGCATTTCCAACATAGGTTCAGATTGTGGTGTGTTGTTGGTATCTATTTCAAGTTATCAGTCTGTTGCCAGCTCAGCAAAACAATAGTCATCAGATCAGACTATTGACATTGTGTGAGTTTCAAAGCTGTTGACATGATCAACTCCTTTATCGTCGCCATTTTTTCCTCTTTTGACTCAGTTCTGTAAACAATGTTTGGGAGCATCATGACCAGAAGAGTATTTCCAGAGTGTTTCTTTGATACTGTGGCTTTATATGATTGTGACAAAGTGTCACAGCTGTATGATGTATACTTGGAATATCAAAAAAAATGTATACTTCAAAACTTTCCGTACCAATCCCTGAAACTTCCTGTATATTTACATAGATATATAACAGGATGATTGCACATTCAAATTTTTCACAAGAAAAGTTTCTGTCCAAGTGCTGACGTGCCTGGTTTACAGGTGCCAGACAATGGAAAAGTCACAGACTTCAGACATTACATCTTTTTGTAGTTTAAAGAATAAACTTAAGTTAATTGTATCACAGATTCGCGTCGGTCTTTAAAGCTGGTTTAGGTATGTTGTGATATTAGTTTTATCCTTTGGAAGAGGATCTCATTTAATTTCAAAAGCATGGAGTAGTGTTGTACATGTATCTAGTCTTGTTCAAGTACACCCTGTGTGACTATGTGGAGCCTAGAGCAGGAAGAACGCCAGGCATAGAACACTTTGTTCACCCTCACACCTGCAGGATGAGTTTCAGACTGAGTCAGTGTATGCTTAGCATGGGTTGGGGGCTAAGTGCCCAACCTTTGGCAGGGAAAGCTGCTAACCTGTGTTATGTGATCTTGATAGGCCTCATCTACCTGTACTATCCATTCTCATTCATATTATTTTTTCATTTCTTATGAAATCAGTCAAAAAAATTGAAGCAGACGACATTTGGCAAAAGCCAGTTTTGGCGGGAAAGGGTGAAAGCCTGGATAGTGAACAGGGGCCTCAAAACTGAGTGGCACAATGGCTCATCAGTAATTGTGATGTATAATACCGTCACAGGGCATGACTACAAGTCTGCATACATGCACATGGAATGCTGTCTCTGAACAAGAAAAGATATAACAATACCCCATGCTTGTAGAGTAAGGGGCAAGAAATTGTCAGAGCTGAGTGAGGCAAAACGTCTTTTTCAATGTGTTTTATACATGAATTAAAGAACCTACGCAACATGTCTGGAATTGTGCACACAAATTTTCAAGGTGTAGTGATCCAAATAGGTCTTGGATATTTATATTGAACCAGAAATTTAGGACTAGTCAAGAAGGCAATGACAGATACAGTGGTCCCCCTCTTATAAGACCACCCCAAGTGCACCAAAAATGTGGCCTTATGAGAGTGGTTGCCTCTCTTGAGAGGCAAAATAAAATGAAAATACCATACTTGATATATGGAGAAGTGGCCTCTTGTCAGGGGGGCCTTATAAGACAGGGACCACAACACATGTACATAGCATGCCACCTTCTACAGATGCTTGATCTTCTTGTAAGTTTCTTAGCAAAGAGTAATAATAATAATAATAATAATAATATGTAATTGCTATATATCTTTTCGCTTCCCCCCCCCCCCCCCCCCCTTTCATTTGTATGAAAGAGACAGTCACTGCACATTTTGATGGTTGGCTTCCGCAAAGTGGGCTACGTTATAATGAGCGGTTCTGCCAGAAGAGCATGCATGTCTGGCCTGATACCTTCTGACTTCAGTGTCATACAAGAAGGGCCACTTGCTGTTTTAAATATACACTTACATGTCCGGTCATAATCTTGGATACAAACACTGTGTGCCTCAGTGGGGCCTGCCACTCAACCTGTACACAAGCTTGCCTTTCTGTGAAGTCGCAGTTGCATGAGGTTGATCAGCAAATAACGTATTTTGTAGGTGATTTGTCTCAGTGACAGGATTGTTATAGGTTCATAATGGTGGTCATTTATATTTGTGGTCTGTTGACTTCTTTATGACATATTGCTATATGCTAAATTACCATTTCTCAACACCCATCAATAAATGATCCAATGACATTATACTCCATTAGGTACAGCTAGATTAGCTTACAATAAATTAACTCGTTCAATGCCAACTGCAACTAAAGTCGAACTACTTAAGACGAACTGCTCTGAACTATGATAAGGATGATAGATTCATATTCCTTGTAAAAAGACCTTTCATTCTAGTACCAGCAAGCCTGTAGTTCTAGAAAATATAATGGTCATTGCACCCAAAGCATGCTGAGGAAAGCTTTTGACTCAGTCCAAGACTTGGCACAGAAGGAGTTAACTTTAGATCTCTCCATACCCATATGTATTTCTCCTTATTATGTATAGGTTGCTGCTGGTGCAAAACTGTGAGTATGAGAGAACAGGAAAAAGTGTGTAGCATGACTTATGTTTGAGTGGAATTGTGTCCAGAACAGAAAATTCACAGTTTCTATTAGAGGTGTATCATTTGAAAACTGCAAATGCCTGTAAACATGATAGTAAATACATATATAGTGCCACAGAAGGCTGACTTGCCTGGTAATAGTATAGTGCCTGTAGGTATAAACACTAGAATCTCCCTGTAAATATACCATTTCTATATTAGGACCAGCAATTTACGGACCCTTTTTTTGGTTATTGTTACTTACATTGCATCCCCCAGTAAGACCACTCCCTGTTAAGACCACATTTTTCTGTCCCAGAGGTGGTCTTAATAGGGAAATTTCACTGTATACACCAAAAATTTCCCAACTCTTCTGCGATGTCTTTCACGTCAAGTTTTGCACAGGGACTTGTTCATGATACGTCCAAATATGAGTGGAGCATGGTGCAACACATACCTGTATGGCTGACAGGTGTACAAGGAGCAACAGTGTCTCTTAACTCTTTCAGTGCCAAACAAGTCTAAAGTCGATCTACTAAAGTCAAACTAGTCTGAATTATTATTAGGATCTCAGATACGTATTCCTGGTAAAAAGACCGTTCATTCAAGTACCAGCATGCCTCTGGTTCCAGAGAAAATATCCCAGGTCAACAGCTTTTCTCAATGCACCCAATGCATGCCAAGAAAAGCTGTTGACTCAGTCCACAATTTGGTACTTAAAGAGTTAAAGTAAAGCCCACACATGAATTTCCATTCATACATTTTGTGCATGCAGTGGCACAAAAAATAACTATAAAAACATGTTGGCTGGTGTTCTGATAGGCTGGCAGTTCATGTACAGTTCATAATTACATGTACTTAGTGTAGTCTCAGTAATTTGGCCTGTTCCTTGACTCTGGGACATATTAGTTGGCCAAGTATTCATGAATAGTAGCAAGGATTTGTCCATTCAGTAAACAACACAGAAAGTTGAAGATGGACCTAAGGACTACAGCAGAGGACTTCCAAGTTTACTGATTTTCTCATCCATTTTTGTAACATTATTTCACCTCACATATTAATTCTACTTTGGCATTTCAGCTCAGATGACTTTTCAGTCAGCTGAGATCATAATATGGTTGGCATGCGTCTGGTCAAGCTGTCGATCCATTGGTCCATCCTTCCATAATTCACACTTTTAGCTTCTTCTCTAAACTGTGGCATGGAAGGCTTTGATTCTACACATGTATGCCCCCTGTGTGGACTTCTTCCAGGTGTGTAAGGAGGTGATGATTCAATTATTTTCAACTTTTATGCACTTTTAAATTTATTTTAAAAGAAAAAGAGACTTTCCACAAATTACTTGGCCAGTTGCTTTGATGTTGCATAATGGATCACCTAATTTTCATTTTGGTCACAAGCTGGCAGAATAATTTATTAATGTTATTTTATGAATTGTCTTTGTTAAAGGTATGTTTGAATTCTGCCCCAGAAAGACTACAGAATTGTTTTTAATTGTGTCTGAATATAATCTAAATATGGTGCAAGTTTGCAAAAAATTATGAGAATCTCTCAATTTGCTGAAACAAGTATGTGATATCAAATTTTGGGACTGCATACTGGTAAACCCTGATTCTATACATGTATATAGCAATACAATGCATGCACATGTATAGCAGTATTGTAAAAACTGTTGAAACGAATTGCTTCTAAACAAACGTTCCCCACTTCTACTATGTTTGCCAGGGAAATGATGATTCAACAATTAATCTAATTTCTGTGACTTTTTTTCAAAATTTGTTTTTATTCTTCTTAATAGTCAGCAAGCTGCTTTTACATATTACACTTGAGGTCTGACCTACATGTTGTTCTCCATTTTTGGCCACTAGGTGCAGGGGGTGCTGCTGATTTATTTAAGTTTTTCAATGAATGTTTGTGTTTTTGAAATTATCAGCTTCTTCTCCCAAACCACGCACTGGGTTGTCTTCAAACTTGGACATGAAATCAGCTGAGCACAGGACCATCATTAGTCCTCTGGGTCTTTTAAAGTTATTTTGGAGTGAGGATTGTTCTGGCTGTGGAAAAGTTGATATGTTTTTGATGTGTCCTTTTTCACTGAAAGGTCTCTGTGGTGAGCATGCACTATGCAGGGACATAGTGTTGAGGAAGTGACGCTGATCACAATAATAAAGTTACTTTGCTGAACTGGACAAGACAATTAACATGATTGTGTTTGGTTGAACCTGAGGGACTCGATGCCAATGTCGGAACATACAACATCTTCCCATGGAAAAAATTGCCAACGAACCCAGGATATCAAAATGTCATCTGCTTCTCTGATGTCAAAATGTCATCTGCATCTTTGATGTCATCAGTCAACACCTTGTGGTGAAGTCAGTGTCCAGAGAATTAACTCGTTCCCCTGCCTAAGCTGGCAGGTGGTCAAATGTCGTCTGCTTTAATCTTTTTAACCCTTTCCCCCTTGAATTAAGACTGAGTCAACAGCTTTCCTTGGCATGGGTTGGGCACTAAGTGCCCAACCCATGCCAAGGAAAGCTGTTGACCTGGGGCATGTGATCTTGATAAGTCTCGTACATTTCTCGGCCAAATTGTTTTTCACAACTGTTGAAATTAGTTGAAAACACTGAAGCAGACGACGTTTGACCACCAGCCGGTTTTAGCCGGCTTAAGGGGGAAAGGGTTAAATAATTTCAACAGGAGATGAAACCAGTTTGAATGAGAATTATAGATGAGACCAATTAAGATAACGTGCTCCAGGTCAACAGCTTTCCTTGACATGACTTGGGTGTTAAACACTGAACATATATCTATGCCAAGGAGAGCAGCTGACCTAGTTTGAATTCAAGGAGGAAAAGGTTAAATATATTTTATTGAATGGACAATATAGGAATAGAGAGCTTAATACTATGGAATGGCTCCTGGAAAAGGGCTTGGCCCTAAGTGTTTCCAGTTTGCTGGAGAAATATATTCACAGGTCTACAGGTAATGCACATACATTGTACACTGTATGTGATTAAACAGCTGGGCCAGTTACTTGTAAGGCTGCTAGAGTGTAGCTGAAAAAAATGCCAAAGAAAGCACACTCATATTAAACTAATCTCATATACTTGTTGGCAGTTTGGGGACCTTATTCTTATTACGCGATGTGCATATTTTAACCCATTTCTGCTCAATTTGCCTAAAAGAGCCCAGGTATAAATTGTCCTGAGCTTTAGTGATTAGACTTTAAAAACCAATAGAAAAAGTAAACATTTTTTGCAAAGAATTGTCAATAAGATGTGTCATGGCACATCTCTGATCAGTAGCTTTCCTTGGTACAGGTCAGCTGCACCACAGGGAAACCTGTTGACCGAGCCTTAGTCTGACCAGGTTAAAGGCACACACACCATGAGGCCAACAACAAATGATCAAGTTATTCTTGTATCCTAAGCATATTATCGTGAAAGAGTAGTTCTTACTCTGTGTCTATATTTGATAAAAGGGGTTCAGGTAAGTGACGGACGCATGCAATGACAGTCACACAAATATCGATTATTGTGCATGTACATGTATAATTAGTGGGAAACACCTGTGCTGTATAGCAGAATGGAGTATCATACATGTATATTGCTTCAGTACTAGAATGTCATTCATATATATAAGATGTTACTATGATAGAAGTAATTGATGTGCCCAGGGCCATGGTTTGCCAAGAATGCCATGTACACATAGCACAAATAACACTGTACAGCCACTGCAGGCTTCATTATACAGTCATTTTTTTGTTGGGTGGAGATGCTGTGAGGGAGCAAAATGCACAGCTCAGCCTCACAAATACCATTGATACTGTGCCATGGTCTGCAGGGCTTTTTTATGCATGTGAGGTATAGCCCCCGGGTTTCACCCCTGGCAGAGCAAGCAAACATCTTCCTGGCAAGCTGTACATCGTATATCCTAATAAATGGGACTGCTGTCCACTTTGCGATACCCAGCTCTGAAATGTGCTATTCATTTCTCCCTAGTCCAATCCAGATCAATAATGCGGAGTAAGTGTATGGTTTCCTCGGTGAGATCATGCCTCATACCTGGTGTTTGTCCAGCTTGTCTCAAACTTTGCAGTGTGCTTCTCACAAATAGAAGTGGCAGAACTCTAAAGTGAGGTGGAGAATTGGCGGCCACTTGGGCTGTTAGCTGGCCTGGGGCCATAATGGGAGTAGACTGTTCTAATCAGATCTGCAGTGAAAGCATACGGCAGGGGACTACATTCATTTACGGCAGCATGTAATGTAGAATACTGGTAAGCTGGGCAGCTTGCAGCCTTACCTAGAAGGAAGACAGATCACTGGCTCATGGGACGTTTGATCACCTGGCTAAAAAAGATGAACTGTTCTGTTATGCTTGTAGCTCCTGATCAGTGATGTAGTTGTAGAGCAGAAAAAGAAAATGCTTGCACAGCCGTGCACACGCAAGTCAAAGTTTAGTTCACCAAGTTTTTACCTTGCGTTGAGTTTGAATCATAAAACTTTTACTTGCACTAATGCATGTGTACCTTCACTCAAAGAGATTAAGAGCAACTTTTAGAAATATCTAGAGCCTTTTAAAACATTAAGAACGAGTGCTGATCGGGTACTAAATGTAGTTGCCACTGACATTGTGGGTGTATCCTGTTGGCTAGAGCATAGTATACTTTCTTTATCTGATCCTACATGGTCTATCCCTATGATGCCTTGCATGGCTGATTGGTATGGGAGCCTGAAAAGTCTCTTCAGTGGATGCACCATGAAGCCATCAAATGCAGTACTTCCAAGTCCATGGCCATTTGAGAGTGTTTCTTTTCAAAATTCAAAAGTCTTGTCTTTAATTTTTGTGAATTGATTTACAATATTTAATACCACTCAAAAGATCACAGATGACTTTTTATTTATAAACAGGAGCAATAGTGCCACGTTTTACATGTAGGTCTGACCCCCCCCCCCCCCAGAAAAAAAGAAAAGAAAAAAAACAAAACAATACCATCCAATCACTCTGTACTCCATTACCATGCCATAAACATCAATTTTGCCAGTGAACAGTAAATTATTTTGAGACTAAAAATCCTCTTGAAATTAGTAGGCAAAGCCCCTCTCTGTATGCAGTGTCATAGTCTGACCAGAAAAGTGTCAACTTATGTGTATACAGATATGCAAGTATATATTATGTTTGGATATACTACTTATGTATATGGATGGGTCAACATTTTTTTCATTTTCAAGCGAGTACACAAGAATTCGTTTCATCACCCTCTACCTCCCCAAAAGGAGTATATCCTGGCATTTCAAATTGATGACTTTCCAATATTAAACTTGACGATGAAAGAAGCAGAGACATGACAAACTTGCTTTAGTTTTGGTCCTTATTTCAAGTGCAAATATACGTATATTACTGCATGTATTAGGGTCTCAACATAAATGTTTCCAGTAATTTTCCTGCTTCAAGGTTGTTTGCTTTGATTACTTATCATTTTGTTACATTGTTCAAAAGGTGTCCAGCACCAAGTACCCCCTGCCCCTAACATATCCTCTGTACTCTTTATTAATATAATGAACCATCACCAAGCTACATGCTATAGCTATTTTCAGGGGGACACCTGGCAGTGTGTATAATTGTGGCAAAAGAAAGAGAACATACATAAGTTTGAGCACCAAATGCTATAAAGGATCCCTTGGGCTGCTAATTTAATCTGATTGTGGAAGATTCCCGTGATTGTGTCCTAATTATGTAAGTCAGATAGCCCCAGGGCAAAAAATCTTGCCCGGCATAGCCTTTCCGCACTATTGATGTCTTATGATACAGTGCAGCCATTGACTAGTAATGATAAGTCAATGCTGGTCACATCCAGATGTGACATATGTCAATTGAGCGTAGATTCCAATGTATTTACTGCTGTGGCAACATTTAACCTTTGGTGCCAAGTGACCCTGCCTTGACTGCTCTGTGGCTGCAGTCCTGTTACAGCGGTCAAGTACGATTAACTTCACAATTGCAGTTTTCAGTGATGTGTCCAAGTCTCTTTATGTTTCTGCCAACTCGATGCATAGCAAAACTTGACAACAGTTTATTAAGTCCAGCCTGTGTTGATTTTGAGTCTATAAGGTTATTCCTCGTGGATAATTTGACAACACAGGCTTCAATACCTGACTTTCACTGTGAAGATAAATTTTTTATTTGAACAAACACTATGTGACGCTTGCACAACATAATTAAAGTGCTGTTGTTTCATAATACTTGCCTGCAAGTTGGCCCAGTGTGCCTGCTCTTAACTCTCTTGTCTGCTCAGCAAGAACATGCATGATGCAGTGTGCCCTTGATGAAGTTTTGAGGAAATCTAATCACAAAAAAAAAAAAAAAAAATCACCTGAGATTACCATGTTAGTACGCATTGGTTGAAATTTCACAAGGTCCCGGGCAAAATATTGGTGTGTTCAACTGCTGTTGCTCAGTCTTGTTAGGCCCTTATTATTTTTAAGTAGTACATATATAAACTGATCTTTAAATTTGCTACATGTATTGTTATTGATGACTCAGATGTTAATTATTGTAGAAAACATCGTTCAGTATCACTTACCAGGTAAATGTACCAGTACAGAAATCATAGGTGAAGAATTGGTGAAGCACTTTTTTGTTTATACACTTTAAGGACGGTTGATGGAATAATGACTAGTATACCAGTCATTCACCAAGTTGAACTTTTAGACCCATTGCTGTGTCTGTCTTTATTTAGAACAAAATGCTTGTATGTAATTTTGCCAGTAGCCAATAATTTCTGGATGAAAAATTTAAGTATGTGAACTTACTCAGTCTTTGCCTTTATAATAGCCATTTCATGTAACATGCAAAACAATGCTTTTGGTCCAGAAGTAAACTGCTACAGTTCTAGAGAAGTTATAGGCCAGCTGTTGGTTATTCAGCATTGACAATTAATTGTAGCTTTGTTGAAATCAGCAGTGAGACATTGTTGATTTTGTCTCTGCAGAGCCTTTACATGAGACTTGCATGAACACCATGCTGTTAGAGAGAATTAACTGACAGTGTACCCTACAGTAGAGGACACAGTATAGTGTTTGTCACTCAAGGTGTCCTCGGTTGGAATACGACTAGAGAATCTTGTAATAGCCAAGCATTTGGGACCATGTTGAGATGCAAGTTGGGGCATTTTTGGTTGTTGTGAGATTAGACTGAGCAAAAACTGACAAACGACCGAACGAGTGTCCTAACGTGGTCCCATATGCAAAGCATACAAGATGTTTTTTTTCACGTACCTATTTTAACATATTTAATTCTCCAAAATGTGTTCTGAAGTAAAAGAAGATTCTGTGATTGAGAAACCAACTTTCATAAACATGAACTTTTATTCATGCCCCAAAATTGCACATAGGCCTATCTCCCTTACTCTGCACTCTTGTGAATGGCATTCCATAGTAATCCTGTGACTGCTACAGTTTCACCACAAAAAGTAGTCCCTAGCAAACATGATTGGCCACATCTGTTACATAAGGCTTACCTTTTAAATCTGTCTCATTTGGGCAGGGAGCAATTTTATTGGCTGTGCAACAATCCAAGGGTGTGTAAGACTGAAATTATTATATGGCTAAAATGCTGTAGGTGTGTGACAAAAAGTCATATTGTATGGTCTTTTTCTGAAGATGTATGCAAGTCAGTAGAACTGAGCAGGGTAAATTAGAATTGGGGGATAAAATTTACAGTCGGATGTATTTGTAGTAAATCATCTTGTGAAATGCTATAAGGTTCAGAAATTGAATCAACAGGCAGGGCTGCCAATAATATCAGCTGGAAAGGGTGAGTGTGACCAAAAAAATAATAATGGTAGAATTAAATCACACATGCCAAAGGAGCTATTGTCCAACATAGCCTGTAAGCGTCCTGAGTGGCCATGTATTGTAGGCCAGAGGATGCTGTCCCCGGGCAGTACATGCTATCTTGTCAGCCTGTGATATGTTCTTCCCAGAGGTGCTGAACGTTGCCATCCTTTGGCTCATACGGTGCCTGATAAGTTTTTGGGTAAATAAGCCCAACACATTAATATAGGAATGATAGGCATACGGAGGCTCCGCATCCTGTGGAGATTGCTAATAAATTGTTTTAAGAGCCACAGCCAACAGATAAAAAAGACTAGAAAAGAAATATAGACTGCATTACGCATGGCTGCAGTGGAGAGAGATGATCAGGTAGGCAGATAGAAATCATTGCCATGGCTTGCAGATATGTAGTTCCCACACTTGTGTCTGATGAGTTTTGTCAGTCAGGGGCGGCAGTGTGTATGATGCATGGCAGACTTGTGTATGTAGTGCACACCAGGTGCAGTCACATTGGTGGCCCTCCCAGGAGGCGTGTTGCTGGCTGACTCTCATACACATCAAGCCACTGTCCCTGCCTGCTGGGTGTGCACTCGCTTTGAACTTAGTACGACATATACATGTACAAGTGTCCTGCACGCAAGTCAGTGCATGTTGTGGTGTGCAGCCATATGTACGTGTAAAGGTTGTCATGGAGTAATTCCCTGAAGGAAGAAGTCCAAAGTAAGTTTAAATCCATACTTTTGCAGCTTCAGACAGGTGTCTAAATGTAACTGTAAGTGGTGTTCCACAGTACTCTTTCTACTGGGTACAATCGTACTTCATTATCAGGTTGTTATGTACATGTAGCATTCTTAATATTGGGTACAATCGTACTTCTGTGAGTTTGTTGCTTAGCATGGTACTCTTTGTACTGGGTACAATGGTACTTCTCTACTTAATATTGGGTACAATCGTACTTCTGTATGAGTGTGCTCGGTAGCATGGTACTCTTTGTACTGGGTACAATATTAATGGTACTTCTGTATGAGTGTATTGGGTAGCACGGTACTCTTTGTAATGGGTACAATGGTACTTCTGTATGAGTGTATTGGGTAGCACGGTACTCTTTGTACTGGGTACAATGGTACTTCTGTATGAGTTGATTGCATAGCACAGTACTCTTTGTATTGGGTACAATGGTGCATGTACTTCTGTATGAGTTTGTTGCACAGCATATGGTACTATTTGTACTGGGTACAATGGTACTTCTGTAAGAGTTGGGTGCTCAGCATGGTACTCTTTCTACTGGGTACAATGGTACTTAGAATCGTGTAAGGTTGTTGCTTAGCACAAGCAGTACTGTTTGGTACTTCACAAGGTCAATGCTTGGCATGGCACACTTATGCATACTTGGAACAATGGTACTTCACTTTGAGGTTGTCAGTTTAGATTTGAAATCACCAACTGTTACAGCAAGATACGGAAAGCAAGACAATTTCAATTGTTTATTTGGTACAGCTCTGTCAAATATGATGTGCTACAAGTATATACTTGCATAGTAGAAATTGTTTCATGCAGATAGGTCATATACTTTTATGTGTAGCTAATTAAACATGGTCACTAGCTGCTGGTATATAGTCAAACATGGTACGCCTTGATTAAGCAGTAGAGTGAAGCCATATGCTAAAAGATTTGACTTTTCTTAGAGCTGAGTGCAGAGCTTGCGCCACACATGAAAAGACATGGTGTGGGAGCCAGCACCATGCAGGCTTGTATGATATGAACTGTTATTTTTTATCGCAGCTCATGAGGAAAAAAGCGGTATTATAATGTAAAATTCTCACTGTAGCTACAAGCCAGTAAATGTGTAAGTCTATAGTGGCAAACATTCAGGTATGTGGTATCCAAGCTGAAGGGTGTATGTGTCATTGTATGTGCTGCATAGAAACATATGTTACAGAAATGTGTGCCTTCGAAATTGTAAAGGAGCACGATTCAGGCCCCCTATAAGAACTCGGGACACTTTGAAAGGACATAGCAGTATTTCATTGTATGTGCTCCATAGAAACATACAGTATGTTACAGAAAAGTGTGCCTTAGAAATCGTGAAGGAGCATGATTCAGGCCCCCTTTTAAGGACTTGGGACACTTTTAAAGGAGGCAGCAGTAATTGATACTTGAGCAGCAGCATCAAGCCTTTCCTACTTAATTTTGCTCTCAAAGTCCTACTGACACTTTGCCAGCTGGGCTTTCAAGTTGACTGTACATGTGATCGATAATGCACATGGAAAAGTTTGCCAGCTGTAAAACTTTGTTGGCAGATTCTCATGGAAATTCATTTGAAGGGTTGAAAGTTTGCAAGAATTTGCAACAAGTAGCCCAGTGTATCAGTTTTCACCCTTGGCACATAAAGTGCCTGGTATTGTTGTTCCCTGTGTCAGCCGTCGGTCCACATTACCACCATATCTCAAAAAATATTCACTGTAGCTGTACCAAATTTTTATCAGAGATGCACCTTATAAGGGACCAGGTTCCTATCGAAAACCACCTTCCTCTTAATATTTTAAAACTTTTTATGAAAGTTTTAAAGTATTTATTTCAAGGCAATGTGCGTGGCACACAAATGGATGACGTTACCATAATATCTTAATAAGGATCCATTGCAGCTTCACCAAATTTTTATCACAGATGCACATTATAATGCACCATGTTCCAGGGAAATTGTTTGTGTAGTGTTGCACTGTGAAGCCTAAAAAAATTTAAAATAAATCGCTGCATTGAGGAGAAAAAGATTGTGGGTGCTGAGGGTAATCCGTTCTCTATTTTTTTTTTGGGGGGGGGAGGCATTTGTTTGGGGTTTTGGTTTTAAGCTGTGATGTTATGTGATCATTCAGGTGTGTCCATCTGTCCATCCATAAACTTTTTGCTTGTGAGCAGAACACAGTCCACAGTTTTCAAGATAGTCCCATATAACTTTTTAGGAATTACCAAGTGTATAAAAAGCTAGATTGAGTTTGATATTGGTGATATGCCTCCTGCAGTATTATGTAATACATGGGTCAAAATGTGAAAATTTTGTGACCACTCGAGCATCTGTAATATGTTTCATAGATCTTCATGAAATCTAGTGGGAGTATGAAAGAGGTCAAAATCTCAGTTGCTTATGATACTAGTGGCGTCACCTATAATTTGATGGAATTATGAGCCAAAATTTGTGCAAAGATATCAAATTCCATATGTTGAAAAGTAATGGAAATAGACTTGCCAAATTTATAGGACATATAGACCCTGTCCTATGCTAGTATGTTATTTAATATCAGTGACCTTGACATATTATTGTGAAGTCACCAGGCTTGTAAAGTTCTGAAAAGTAATTTTGTAATGGCAGGGTGTAGCTTGGACATCAATTGCAAAGAGAATTGAGCCTCCAGATCAAAATTGCACTTGAGTACATTGTACATATAAAACAGTATTTGGTGACCTACTTCTTGGGTCACCATCACCCATTGATAGTGGACATTGGCGTTTGCCCGTCTTGTTTTTCTTTAATAACTCCAAAAGTTATTACCCAATTTAAACAAGCAGACCATCTATTGAAAGCTGGATGCTGGGCGCACGTAACCATTTTTTTAATATGAGTTGAAGGTCAAGGTCAAATGGCCGGTCTGAACCTTGGGGTCACCTTGTGAATGCTCTGCACCCAACAGTTTTTTAAGGCCCATATAACTTCAAGGACTTATAAAGTGTATAAAATCTATGTGGACATTAATGTTGATGGTACCACCTATGGTATTTTGTAATATACAGGTCAAAATGATATTAATCCTTTTATTTCATGAGACAATTTAGTGTGGTTCAAGAAAGCTTACACAGAATCTGAGTTTAATATTTCTCAACTTTTCAGACAGAAGGTTTCTATACAGGAAGTATACAGTGTATCTCTTAATTCATTTCAGTTTGCCATAGGCCCATGTGGGCCCTGAAGCCAGCTGTTGTGTAGCCTTACAAGCTACATATTTGTGCACATCCTCTATGCTTTGAGAACCTGCTATGACTTAGCACATCATGCTAAAAGGTATCCCAGATTAAACAAACCTGTTTGAAATAATAGAACATGAAAACTTCCATTCAGCTGCTGCTTGACTTTTTTTATGACACTTAACTGCATGAGGAAGTCTTTCAGCATGTGGCACTGTGTGACCTTAACCCATTGACAGCAACGGGTCTCGCTTCCATCTATAGGCCGCCGAGCACTAACCTAAATTGGTTCCAATGGCCAGGCAAGGCATGTTTACAGATGTAACGTCACAGCTTGAGACTCGGCTTCAGCAGGCCTCAGCAGCAGTCTCAACCAGGCATCACAAGGCTTTCGCTGCCTGTCAACAAGACTAGGGAGAGACAGCAAGATTTGATGCTTTGGTTTCCTAAATAAGTTGTTAGGAGAGTGCTGTGTGTTGCCCTTTATGATAAATATCCAATACACTAGAATATGTCGCCATTTATGGCAGATACATCCAATAAATTAATGTGTTGCCATTTATAAAACTATCCAATACATTATAATGTGTTGCCTTTTGTAACACACATCCAATAAATTAGAATGTGTCATCCTGTATTGTAGATATCCACTCAATTAGAATGTCACCGTGCATGCGTGGCTTATATCCATGTTACCCTTTAAGACAGATATTTCCTGCAAATTAGATTATGTTACTATCTTAGTATGTGTAATAATAATAATAATAATAATAATAATAATAATAATAATAATAATAATAATAATAATAATAATAATAATAATAATAATAATAATAATAATAATAATAATGACAAGTGTTCAGTAACTTAGGCTTAATTTGTTACCTTTTATGAGTTTGACAATATCCAAGAAGAATTGACGTGTTACTCTTTACGACAGATGATGAGTAATTGTGGTACCATTACCCTTATAATGACAGCTAAGTTTGAATGTTGTATGTACAAACTAAAATGCTCGGTGATCTGGACACAATCTGAAAAATACTAGTAAACTGCCCGAAAAGCATGAATTGAAAGGGTGGATATATATGTATATATATATATACACACACATGTACTTCATGTAGAAAGTTTGTGAGGGCCTCCTGAGGACAGACATACAGGGTGAACTGTTGCCCTCAGGATAAGTGAGTGACAGATGTGTATGTTAAACTCACCTGTACTTCTGTCACCTCATTATCTGGATACACCTGTTGTAAGGTAATGGTGCTATGGGGAGTGTAGCAGGGATGTAGCGGGCATCTGCAACCAGCAGGGGTCATTGGAGGACAATTACGCCCTGGGGGCTGCTTAGTCTTGTAAAGGATAGGTTAGGCTCTGTGGAAACCTTGATGTCCATACATGTATTCTACATGCATGTTTTTTTTCCCCCAAAATTGGAGGGTTCAGAATGCTACATTTTGCCAAAGAGTTGGGTCAAAATTATATGTTTTTTGGAGAAAAAAAAGCCATTCATGTGATGCACATCCAGTTAAATTGACAATTTTTTTTGGTCTAAATTGAATCGAGCAATTTTTCACACTTTTTTGGAAGAGGGTCATAATTTAAAGCTGAGTGCATGAAATGGTGGGTCAAAACTCCGCACGAGGGGCAAAATTGGGGGATCATTCCTGTGGTGTCTACATATATAATCATGTACCTATCATCACATAGACAGTACTCTACCCATGCTTGTGTAGTAGTACATGCATGTATTAAGCGGAGCCCCAGAGTGAATTCTATCTGTGTACATGTGCACATTTGGACGTGTGTAGGTACACACGTGTATGTACATGTATGTGCATATAGAGATATATGTAAATGTGTGCATGAATGAAGATACACAGAAATCAATGTGAATATGATTATGTATATTAGCAGGCATACATATGCACATAATGTAAACATATGCAAGTGCATATATGTGTAAAAGTGTACATGTGTATTCAGGCATGTGTACATACATGTACATACATATGTACACATACACATGTACATGTACTCATGTGTACTAGCAGCACCAATCCATTCTTCTTTGAATTCACTAGAACTCGAGAGTTTTAGGCTTCTTTGGCATTAGTTTTCCTGTAAGGTGTGATTGATTAAATTAACTCTTTCAGTACCAATCAGGTCTGAAGTCAATCTACTAAAATGAAACTGGTCTGAATTATCACTAAGATCTCAGATTTGTATTCCTTGTAAAAAGACCTATTCGTTCAAGTACCAGCATACCTCTAGTTCCAGAGAAAATATCTCGGCGTGCATTGGGTGCATTACGCCCAATGTGCACTGAGAAAAGCTGTTGACTCAGTCCAAAATTTGGCAGTTAAAGAGTTAAAAAAATGCACTTACCAATGATTGTGATTGGTTGAATCCTTCTGAAACAGATTGTCATGACATACACAAAGGTCAAGTTAAGACCGGGTCTTGGACATTTGTGTGTAAGTGGTGCATTCCAAAATAAGCTGAAATGTTAATTGAGTTCAATGTTAGAGGATTTTGACTGACTTTGAAGTCATGCTTGTGAACACTGGAAACTGGTGACCACGATAGATATGTACATGTACTACAGTAACTGTAAATGTAATTGTTTTCACATGTATAAATTTTTGTGGTTTTTGTATTTCAGGCCTTTAACTGAAGTGTTAATTTCACTAGTCTTGATATACTGTAGTTCTTATTGAACCTTTGTTAAAGTGCTATTTCATTTTGTTTTTACTTTCACAATTTTATGATGTGACAAATGACATAAGCCAAAATAAAAATACCACAAAATTAAAGTATTGTCTTGAAAACAAATCTAGTTAATGTGTGTCCTGTCATTGTATTAAAAGTCCATGCCATGATGGGTCAGGTTATGCATGCATCCATCCATTAACACATCCTAGCTCACATTACTGAGTAGATAAATGATGACATTGGTCAAGGGTTAAAGTCTCAGTGGATAGGCTCTCAGAGTATCAACCATTATTACAATAGAGAGTTTCATTCCTCTAAGTTGTGAATGCAGGACCTTGCAAACAAATTACCCTTTGGTTTTCACTGTAGGATTATAAGTGCAACTTATGAGGGGTACAGTACGTGAAAGGGATCAAGTAAAGTGACCTTGTCTTTGTTTGAAGGTCATACAATATCAATATGGATCAGGTTTTAATATCATAAAGATTGGAATGGATTCTATGGATGGACAGCTACTTCTTCTAAGAGCAACTGTGTGTGTGTGTTTTGTTTTGTTTTGTTTTGTTTTTTTGTTTTTTTTGTTTTTTTGTTTTGTTTTTGTTTTTGTTTTTTGGTTGCATTGTTATTGCCTTTTTTTGGGGGGGGAGGGGGTGTGATGGTGGTGTTTGTTAATCCTTTCTTGCTCAAACTGCCCAAAAGCACCCAGATGTAACTTGTCATCTGCGCTACTATTTTTACTTAAAATTCATGTTATATGTGCTAGGAAACATTTTTGCTGTCAGAGATTTGTATGTATAAAAGCATTCATGATGACACACTATAGGTCAATAGTAGCCCAACCCATGCCAAGGAAAGCTATTGTAGAAATAACTAACTTGGTGTGTTTATACCTCTTAGGATTGTAAAGTGTCACATACCCAAGTTTAACTCCTGGTGACCTTGACCTTTGACCCCATCATAGAAAATGCCTGTACAGTCCATATTATTGAAACAGTAAAACTGCAGATAACATTGACCTAGTTTCCATCATGGACTCACAGTATATTGCAATGCGACATGACTGCCCTTGATAAAGATTGGCAGAAAAGATGAATTAGTCTTGCCCATCCATCTGATTGGCAGAGAATTTGTCGTTGCTTGATCCAAGGATATTTTCACATATAAAGATGGCATAACAGAAGTGTGATTCTTCATAAAATAGCTAGTGGTGCAAAGTTACCAGTATTTACTACCTGATTGAATAAATCACAGGGCTGGAATGTCATAAATGACTGTAGTATTCAACCACTTATAAGGATGAATAATGACTTTAAATAATTTGCAAAACAATAGATGTGTGTCTAAAAGGCGTGGAGGTGAACCTTTCAGTTTTCTTTCAGTTAATTCTTCGCCATATAGATTTTGAAAATCAGTAATCAAGTTTGCATGAAAATTGCTAGGCTAATCTTGCATGCTGGTTGAAATGTTCAAAAGAAGGTAATTTTAGCTAGGAAATTATTTCGTTGTGGAAATTGCTGGCTTAATTTCAATTTTAAATTATGTTTACCTTTGGAATAGGAAAGAGACCTCTTGATTTTTGTGCTTATTTCTTCCTCCTTTCTCCTTCTTAAACATTGTGGTTTCTCTGTAATGACACTTAAAGAATTTGAAATAATTAAATGAAACTTAATTGGTTGGGTCATATATGTAAAACATAGGTTGGGTTTGTGATTGGAAGACCTTGACATACATGTACTTCTCACGGTTACATGTGGCTGTTGATATGAATTTTGCTCCCATGGCACCAATTTTAAGAATTTGAGGAAACTGAAGGAAAATAGGTAGGAATAGGTTTCTTGGTAAGGTCTTGGCTATCATTGCCTTTGGATGACCTTGACATAATTCTCAAGGTCACAGGGCCATTGATATGAATTTTATTTCTGTTGCTTCATCCTTTAAGAATTTGAGGAAACTGAAGGGATATTGGCAGGATTACATGTGTGTATCTTAAAAAGATCATGCCTATCATTGCTCTTGGATGGCCTTGATATAATTCTCAAGGTCATAGGGCCATGTGTGTGCATGTGTGCATGCCTGTGTGTGAGTGAGAAAGAGTGATAAATCTTGATAAGCCTTAGGTTGTGTATTATAATTTGTTAACCTTGACCTAAACAGACAAAACTTCCATGAGGAGACATTCAATTTTTTCATGTGATGTCAGTAACTTCCAGTTTGCACAGATTAATGTACTGTAATTTGTTGTTCTTATTATGCCACTGAATATGCAGATTTTGTTAAGATTAAAAAACTTTTCCAGTCATGCCCAAGATGTTTATTACCAAGAGCTCACAGGTTAATACATTTACTTTCCTTAGCTAAAGCCATAAAAGATAGCCATGCAAAAACAAAAAAACCACCCTGGTTTGGAATCAATCATCTTTATTGCAATGTATCTGCAAAGCAGAATTTTTGTCTTTATTGAGAAAAACTTGCTTCATTCAGGATATGATATGTTCTCTATACTCATTTGTCACTTCTTTCCATTTCTTGGAACAATCAGGAGAGATACCTACACTTTCAATCTTTCTACCAGGCCAAAGACCATGCATGCTATTCAGTAAAGTATTATGACATTGACAACTTTAATCAAAGGTCTTTTCTGAAGAAGGATTGAGTTTCTTCATTTTGATTTGCAAGATGATCTCTTTTCTTTACCTTATGGTGCATTTTACCCAAGATTGTGGGTGATGATTAATGCTGCACAAGATGCAGTTAGTTCCCACACTTAATACCTGATTTAACATGACATGATGATCTTGTATATTTGGTATTAATTTCAATTTGGACAGTACTCAAAAACAATATCAAATTTCTGTTTGTCATACTTTTGGTGCAAAGAACCAGTGTCAGTATTAGGCCTGTGGCATGTAAATGTTGGATCACAACCCTGTCTACATGTAGAAAGTTGAACTCAAGAAGGAAGAAGGGCAATTGCATAAATGTGGCAAGGTACTGTAATTTTTTCTTGGCACACATTGGGTGCAATACGGCCAATGCCCACTGAGAAAAGCTGTTGACCTGGGGAATTCCCTCTGGAACTACAGCCATACTGGTCCTTGAATGTAAGGTCCTTTTACAAGAAATAAGAATCTGGGATCCTAATGATAAATCAGACTTGTGCGACTAAAGTAGATCAACTTTCGATGTGATTGGCACTGATAGAGTTAAAATAAAAGTTTGAAAGTCTGAGGCTCCAGACTGCTAATTTTGCTGTGTCACAGAATTTATTTTTCTTGTCCTAGAAGAAAAAAAATGAAAAGAGAGAAAAAGGGTAAAGATGTTTTTGTTGTGACAGACTGCAGACAGCTAGGATACAGGGAGGCAGTAACTGTTGGTATATACATGTAAACGCCAATGGTAAGCCTTGCCAGCTGTCTGAACATCTTCCCTACGTGTGACTCCCTGCAGTTTACAGGATTACAAACAAGGGAAGCCTGATTTATAGCAGTCCTGCTCTTACCACCAGCTTATTCAATTATGACACAGGTGTTGTAGAAGCAGTTTGTGGGTTTTACTCTCCCTTACACCATTCCCAATCAACCTGATCAATTTCCGACAATAAATTAGCATGGGAAACATTTGTTTTTGTTTTCATCTTTTCCCTGAAGGTTACAGGGATTACTTCAGAAACTCCTGCTACCTCTTTTTCATCTATATTTTAATTTAAGAGTTCCGGCTGAGAGGAGATGACACATCTTTCAGAAGTCAAACATAATAATGTGGTTTCAGCCAAAGTATATGTTACCAAGTGTTTGCGCCAGGCTGGTTGATTTGAACTTTGCTGTGTCAGCAAGCGTGTAATTGATGGGTAAAATCAGAGAGTGTGTCCCACAGGGGCCACTTGTAGACAAGTGAGGTATGGAAGCATGCATGGTGATAGGGATTTTCTTGTGGTCTTTTTTTGTGCTTGATATGTATATCATAATTATCTGTCTACAGATCTTGAGACTGCCACATGTAATAGATACTATTACTGCCTTAGATACAAAGATAAATATAGTAGTCAGGTGACAGTATACACTCATTTATATTACTGTAAAGTGCCTTATTTTCGTTTGCAAAAATTATCACGGTTTTTGTATTTTTGATATTTCACTGTGGTCTTAATTTCACTGTTTTTGACATAGTTCCCATTCAAACAATGTTATAATACTATTTCACTTTGTTTTTATTTTCATGGTTTTGTGCCATCAGCAAAATAAGCGAAAATAGGAATACAGGGAAATTAAAGCAATTTGCAGTGTTGTACATGTATGCATCCAAGTTGAGACAAATATTTTGTTTATACTTTATACATTTAAACAGTCAATATGGTAATGTCCATTTTAGGTGTCAATATATTGTAAACACATCATATCTATACTATACTTGCATGTACCTGCAAAACAAATCTTTCCATTTTGTAAATTATTATAATGATAGTGAGATGTGCAGAATGAATTATAAATTGTAAATTTTCAAATTAAGAGTTTTTTTTTTCAATTATACACCCTAATGTGTGTCTTGCTGACCTACTATATACACTACTTTAAAGTAAAACTTTATTAGAATTAAAAGTTGCATTTTTGTCTCAGTGGATCCCTCAGCTGATGTAGAAAAGCAGGTATTTAGGTTGTTATACTCTGTATCTTAAAATTAAAACAATGCACAGTTTGAAATAAAAAAAGACTACTGTAACTTGCTTTAATTTCGCTGTATTATTTTCGCATATTTCGCTGATGGCACAAAAACGTGAAAATAAAAACACAATGAAATAGTATTTTTACATTGTTTGAATGGGAATTATGATTAAAAAAGTGAAATTAAAACTACAGTGAAATGTCAAAAATACAAAAAACCGTGAAAATTTATACACGCCAAAATAAAGCAATTTACAGTAGGTTCCGTCAAAGAGAATGCAGAGATATTTTAATCAAAAACTTAATTAAATCCAATGAGCTCCTTCATTTTGAAAAAAAAAAAAAAAAAAAAAAAAAAACTGAGATGCTCCAACTGACTGATTTTACTATAGATGAAATAGAGGTAATGTAATGTGATGTTAATGTAAGTTACTACTGATGTTATAGAGACAAACTTACCATAGATGTTGAACAGGTTACTTTAGATGTGACAGAGATAAGTTACATGCTATTAAGCTTTTCCCCCTCACATTGCCCAAAAGCACCAAAGTCCTCTGACTTAACCTTGTCACTGAAATGTCTTGTTACTAGAAAATATTTTGCTTGTGGTGCAATGCATGCAACCCATGCCAAGGAAAGCTATTGACTCAGTCATATTCTGATCAGGAATGAGTAATGTAGTCACTATTGATGTTATGATGTACACATTACATGATGTACACATGTAGGTGTTTAGTTAACTTGAGGTCTAATAATGTAAAACAAATGTGTGGACATACATGCATATACACGAAACAAAATATCTAGATTAAAGTTAAGTTGACTTTGAAAGAAGTTTAGCACTGAATTAAGACTTAACAGTGAAAAATGGATGAGAGAATATATGATTAAAACATTTGCCAAAAGCTACTACAGAAAGACAAGCTGATGAGTTCAAAGAAAAGTCTTCAAATATGAAAGAGCACCCCAACTCTTGTCATGATCATGAAGCTGATATAGTAAAAACAAAACTGTTCATGTAAGAACAAAACTGTTAGCATAAGAACAAAACTGTTAGCATAAGAACAAAACTGCCAGAATAAGGACAAAACTGTTAGCATAAGGACAAAACTGCCAGAATAAGGACAAAACTGTTAGCACAAGGACAAAACTGTCAGCATAATTAAGGAAAAATCTGGTGTTCAATTCATGCATAGTATATAACATATGATAAGGTGACAAAATTGGACCCCGAAGCACTTTCAGCCATCTTGTAAAGTCTGGCTGGTGTGTCTCATGTGATTGATAGATATTAGATGAATATTTATTTGCCATTACAAAAGTATATAAAGTTAGTATTACAATGTTTTTTCAGAGTGTCAAATTATGTAAGCATAGTATTACATAGAAACCATGCATTAATTATACATGTTGGCCTTACACATATAAATGTACATAGACATAAATAGAGACATATAGACATTGTACATGCACATTGGCCAGGGTGTTGAAAACACAAATGAGCTAGTGTTACCCTGCTAATTAAACATGTATACATGTATCAAACAAGTTAAATAAAATGGTTAATTTAAAATATTCTTAACTCTGGAAAACAAGTTTACCTCTTAGGTGACAAGAACAATAGCAAAGTAGAATATGAGTGTATGTATATACAATATATATATATATATATATATATATATATATATATATATATATATATATATATATATATATATAAGCATTAAGCAAAAAAAAAAAAAAGATGTTAAATTTCATCCTGTGTTTGAGCAATGCAAAATTTTGAACTTATATGTTTCCACAAATTATTTCACATTTTAGGTCTTTTGAATTTGAGACTAAATTCTGTGAACACTGAAATCTATCTACATGTATATCTTTGAAGACCACTCAATTTATCATGTGAATTTGATGTTTTAGGTTACATTGAAACCTGGTTAAATGAAGGCGATATAAATTTATGTGGTTTAAATGGGTATGAGAATGTACAGTGTCATACATTGTATAACGGCAAGTTGGTAAACGTGGAGGAGGTGTAGCTCTGTGTCTTAACAGAAGGTTAATTTATATTGAGAAAAAAAAATATTTATAAATGAAAGATACCTTGAAGCAATTCTTAGTGAGCTTGATCAAAACTTTTTACTTGCTGAGAAAAATATTTTTGGTACAATTTACAGACCACTAAACACTGACATGGAAACAGTGCAATTACACCATGCATGCAGAAGTAACTGTACTGGACAAAATTTAAGAGTTACATATAGTGAGACATCACAATTCCTAGATTTGTTTTACTAATTCATTCATACCTTAATTTAACAAACCAAAAAAAATCACAGATACATCTGCAACTTTACTAGACAACGTCTTCACAAAATGCACATGAATATGATTTTTTGTTTAGAAGCAGACTTTAATACACATAGGTTCTGAACCATCTCCCTATCTTAAATATCACAATTCTCTAAAGTACTCAGCCAAACAAAAGAATCAACATATACGGTAGATGCATTATAAATGAAAATACTTTGGAACATTTTAAAGACAACTTTGCAAAAAGAAAACAGGCTTACTGTCATTAACAAAGATACCCCCCCCCAAAAAAAAACAAAAACAAAAACAACAACAACAAAAAAAGTATTACCCTTTTTCACAATAAGGCCTCTAAATTTTACAGCAACTCATTTCCAAGCTGTAAAGATTCCATACCTACAATTAAGAGAAAGCCATGGATGACTGAAGCTTTATTAACAACAATTAAGAGGAAAAATATCCTTGATCAAAATAAATAAATCACAGTCATCAAATAAGGCTAAATTTCATTTGTATAGAAATAAAACAAAAACTTAGTAAAAGGTTCCAAATGATGTTATTATCACAGTGATTGAAGATAATGAAAATAACCTGTAAAAGTCATGGAAAATAATAAATAATGTGCTGGTAAACTTTTTTCTCATCTTAATCTTAACTTGATTATTAGTACCAGCTTTACCAGAAAGTCATATGTTTTTTCAAGTTTTTTGCTTGAGCTCCAGCTTTTTATTGCATGATAAGTAATAATAATTGGGTAGAACTACCCAAGCCTCACACTTGATGTTTGATGATGCTGCCATGTAGTCTCCAATAAAACAACCTCTATCTGATGTACATGCTTCATCTGGGCACACTATCTTCCTCTATCTCTGCTTCCACCTGCAGGGATCCAAGACAGGTAACGCCTTTCATTTTATGCTGGCATGCATGTTGGAGCTGAACTGACATCTTGGCATTCATGAAAAATGGTTTGCATGTAACATAATATTACCTTTGCAAACATCTAAGACAAAAAACAAAAAAAACAAAAAAACAAAAAAAAATGGGAATGGCAGAATCTACACTTGCTTTGCAGATATAAGCTTATTGAAGCCAGTTGTTTCTCCATAGCATGTCTACGCTGAAAAGAATGTGTTTCAATAACAGAAAAAATATACCGGTAATTTTTTATATTTGCAAAGCCAGTACATGTATACAGGAACTTATTTCTTTTTATGACAAGTCACTTTTTTAAGCACAAATTAATCAAAAGACCTTATCCAAACCGCAAGGAATTAATTTGCTAGATGAAGAATTGAAAAATGTCTTGTTTTTTGGAAATCAATTTTCTAACACCCCAAGGTAATTAAGAGTATAAATTCTGGAAAGTCAACCAACTATTTATAAAGGTATGCATTTACTGGTGATGGATAATGATTAGAATATACAATCGTGTTGGATAGTTATAAAAATATTTCCATGAATACCAATGTTTTGATGTGCCGCACTCAAATGTACAGGGAGAGAATTACATCAGCACACTGTGAGAATAACACGCACAAACACACACACACACACACACACACACAAATTGAAAAAAAAAAAAATGGCCAGTTGCTTAATTTAACATGTGTCCTGCCCTTTATTTTTACTGAACAAAAGTTAATAAATTCAGTGTCATTTGTCTCAAAGTAAAGCGTGAACGCTCGTTTTGTTACACAGACAATTTGCATTTGTTACAATTATCAAATTTCTTTCTTTCTTTCTTTCTTTCTTTCTTTCTTTCTTTCTTTCTTTCTTTCTTTCTTTCTTTCTTTCTTTCTTTCTTTCTTTTGTTCATTAATTTGTTTTTTTTTGCAAGTACCTTTAAATTTTGTGATTTTTTCATTTGTTTTATGGGTGTGGCTTCAAAAGTTTGTCTTGTGGGGCCATGAGCTGCTCTAATTCACATACTGAAGAAAATGGACCTAATGTTTATCACTATCAGGAAATATGTTTATTTTTAATGAATTACCGGATATAAAGAATAAAGTCTTGCATATGCCTTGGAAAACCCAGGAAAGATCAAACTCCTTGTTACATGTAGGTCAGTTTGCCCACCATTCCATATGCATATACTGAGAAACATGTATGTCATTATTAGGGCAAATCTATACACAGTTTATTAGTAAGGGCAAGCTAATGTACGGAGGGGATGTGATGCCTTGGAGTTGTATGGTGAAAAGGATTAGATGCCCAGTTTGTTGTGGTCCACTAGTACCACAGTCCATGGACTCTTCTTCAACTATTGACATTTACACTGCCCCATTTGTACACCTTATATCAGCTGCTACATGATAATGGCTCTGGCCTTGCAGTTCATGGATTTGTAAGATCAAATTTCAGGCTTCTTAAAAAAATTCATCAGAATAGAGTAATTTCTTCTTGTGGAAAATACTGTTCATGTGGCTGATACACATGTGGGTTCACCTAGTTCAGGCAGTACATCATTGGCAATTTAACTCTGTGGTGTACCGTAGCAGCTAGGGTAACATGTAGAAATCCAATGCTACAGTACAATTTCTGAAACCATGAATATTTGATGCAGAAGTCCACTTACTAGTATCCCATATAGAGACATAGATCTGCAGGTTTATACAGGTATCACAGAAGAATCAAATTTGTGAAAATGAAGCTGAATAAGCATCAAGATCTCTTTTTGTCCTCCGCCACCGAAGGTGGCATAAGGGGACATAGAGTTAGTGAGGATAGGGGGCCTGCCGTCCATCCGTCCGTTTGTGCATCCGTCCGGGAGCATATCTTTAGAACCCCAAGATATAGAATAATGAAATTTATACCAGAGATGCATCATACCATGGGCACGTGCACTATGTATAGTTTTTGACCTTGACATATTTTCAAGGTCACAGAGCCCAAGAACATATCCATTTTTGTGTATTATAACTATTTTCAACTTCTTCTCCAGAACCGTCACACAGATTAAGCTGAAACATGGTGGATATGTTCCTTGTAGAAGGGTCAAAAAGAGTTGTTCACTATGTGGGAATGGCACAGATTCCTGATTTTTAACGATTTTTTCAATTCGGGTACTTATCGGTCAATGCAGCTTTCCCATTGATTACTATGGAAGTCAATGTGCATTCTAATGCTAATTCACATTTTCGACTTCTTCTCCAAAACCATTATCCAGATTAACTTCAAACTTGATGGCAATGTACCTTGGGTGTGTTTCTACCAGTTTTGTTCAAATGTTCATGCTCCAGTGATTTTTGGATTTTTAATGAATTTTTTTTTTGGGGGGGGAGGGTGGACAAATCTTAAAAAATCTTCTTATCCAAAACTGCCTACCCAATTGCTTTGATATCACACAGGAAGACACCTAGGGACTCCTTGTTGTTAAATTGTTCACCAGGTGGCGCTGCAGTTTTTTTCTAATTTTTTATGGATTTTTGTGTGTTATAGCTACTTTCGACTTCTTCTCCTGAACCGTCACTCAGATTAAGCTCACACGTGGTGGATATGTTCCTTATGGAAGGGCCAAGCAAAGCTGTTCACTATGTGGGAATGCTGCGGATTCCTGATTTTGAATTTTTTTTTTTCAATTCGGCTCCTTTGCGGTAAATGCACCTTTCTATTGATTACCATGTAAGTCAATGGGCATTCTAATGCTAATTTACATTTTCAAGTTCTTCTCCAAAACCGTCATCCAGATTTACTTCAAACTTGATGGCAATGTACCTTGGGTGGGTGTCTACCAGGTTTGTTCCAATGGTCATGTTCCAATGAATTTTGGATTTTTTCATGATTTTTTTTCAAAAATCTCTACAAAAGTTTTAATAGGAAAGTTTAACATGGGAATTTCTTGTAATGGTCATAACTTTAATAATATTGACCAGATTTACTTCAAACTTGGTGGGGATGTGCCTTGGGTGGATCTGTACCAAGTTTGTTCAAATGGTCACGCTCTGTTGATTTTTGGATTTTTTTAATGATTTTTTTGTTCTTGTGGGGGGCAAACCTTCAAAATTCTTCTTCTCTGAAACCGCTCACCCAATTGCTTTGATATCGTACATAGACACTCCCGGGGACCCCTAGTTCCCAATTTGTTCAGCAGGTGGCGCTGCAATTTTTTAATGAATTTTTTGTATGGTTTTGCTATTTTTCACTTGTTCTCAGAACTGTCCCTCAGATTAAGCTGAAATGTGATGGATATATTGTTGTGGAAGGGTCAAACAGTTGTTTACTAGGTGGCACTGCTTTGGATTCCTGATTTTTAAGGATTTTCAATTCAGGTACTTATCGTTCAATGCAGCTTTCCTATTGATTACTATGCAAGTCAATGGGCATTCTAATGCTAATTCACAGGACAACTGACACGAAATTTACTGTTTACTTGATAACTTGAGATCTGTTTTGAGTTAGCTACACATGTTAATTATTCTGTATGAAGGTCATACTGAGACAGTACATGAATGACCTTGACCTCATTTGTGGGGTCACAGTACAACATACATGAATTTTACTCTTCATTATAACTTGAGAACTACTTGAACGTTGATGTTGCACATGTAAGTGTTCTTCTATAAAGGTCAGACTTACTCAGAACATGGTGCCCTTGATCCTTTCCCAAGTTCATAGAGCTGCAAGTGTGATAAATGTCAAGATCAGCTCAGGCATGGGCTGTTCACACAGCCCTCTTGTTTCTGTCTATTATGGCGGGGGACATAGATCCTTTGGATCACTGTGCACTTGTATTGCTTTATTCAACTGAGTGTATATATAATTTACATGTAATAGAATGCATTATCTAGCACAGGGTGGTGGTGGAGAGAGACATTCTATCAGCGGCAGTGGACAACTTTGAAGAGTCTCTTGCTGGCTAATAATGTCTCAAGCTGGTCATCATGGATCTGCAAAATCCTCAATGGGCTGTACTTGGCAGCACTACCAGAGTGGCCACTGTCCAGCACCACAGGCCATTGTCCAGAACCACTGGCCACTGTCCAATGCCACAGGCCACTGTCCAGCACCACTGGCCACTGCCCAGTGCCACAGGCCACTGTCCAGCACCACTGGCCACTGTCCAGAACCACTGGCCACTGTCCAGTGCCACAGGCCACTGTCCAGCACCACAGGCCACTGTCCAGAACCACTGGCCACTGCCCAGTGCCACAGGCCACTGTCCAGCACCACAGGCCACTGTCCAGAACCACTGGCCACTGCCCAGTGCCACAGGCCACTGTCCAGCACCATAGGCCACTGTCTAGCACCATTGGCCTTTCCCCTCTGCCGCTAGAACCAGCCATGTGCCACCAAAGGCATGGCTGGTGTATGAAGAACACAATATAAATAGAAAAGAATGACAATTTAATGTTTTTTGGGGGCATAAAGTTAAGCCGGCATTAAACTTAACAGTCACCAAACGCATCAACCTTTTGCAACCTTTTTCCAACCATTGAGTCAAAGGCAAACCTTTTTCAAACACTTTCAAAACCATTTCCTCTTATTGCATTAAAACCCTTTTCAACACTTTTAAACCTTTCTCTAATGGTTAACAACCATTTCACACACTTTCTCAACCTTATTGATGAAAATGTTGAAATGGTTTGCAACTGTTTCAACCCTTTGAAACCCTTTGTTAACGTTTTACAAACCTTTTGTCAACCTTTTGCAAACCTTTTGCAACCTTTGTAAACCCCAGTACAACACTTTGCAACACAAAAAAATGCATTTTGCTGTTATGTTTTAGACAGACTTAACTGTACATGTACATTGTACATATGTGACAAGTTCAAATTTTTTAACATAATATTTTTTTTCACAAAAATACATACAGGTCATAATTATTATTTTACAAGTAGTTGCTACATGTAAACACTGTATGTATCACTACCTGCAGTGTGTGTGTGTGGGGGGGGGGGCATTTTGTTTGTGAAACATAAGAAAAAAATCCAAACTACCCTACATGAAATTTTGGCCACTTCTACATTTTACTTCAAGAGGAGTACCTCAGCAATGCATATACAGGTGTACGTCAAGAACATGTAACTGACAAGTGAGAATAGGAATAATGCACTATATGTGCACTAGATATACATAAATTGTATGTTCGGTCACTGACATTTTAATTACTCAGCAGATCACTAATATGTGAGCACAGCTTGTAAAGATGATAAACTTGATTCTTGTTCAGACTTAATTTTGAATTAATATTGTAGGCCATTTTTGTTTGCCATAATAGATTGCTCATATAGAGGTAGGGAGAGCTTGTGTAAATCTTGTGGCAAACACGGCTGCAATGTTTCCACCTATTTGTTAGCCAAAGTAGATTATTGAGATAGAAGTACTGTGATCTATGGAAATCTTGTAGCAAACAATGGTGCAACATTTCCACCTATTTGTTGGTTATAATAGATTACTGAGATATAAAGTGGGTGAACTGTGGAAATCTTGTAGCAATTAACACTGGTGCAATACTTCCACCTATTGTGTTGGTCATAATACATGTAGATTACCCAGACAGATGTAGGGTGAGCTCTGGTAAATCGAGTGGCAAACACTGCTGCAACGTTTCCACCTATTTGGTCACACAACTGATATATGTGGGTGGTTGGTGCCCATGCAGGAGATGCATGAAGTTTTTCTCTTGGCTGTGAAATTGGTGAAAAATTAGGTCCACTCATATGTGAAAGGGGTCGTTACATGACAGGATTTGTATATTTTCTTGCTTATTAGGTTTTTATTGTCTGATCTGGAAATTTGTTTTCACATGACCTTTGAATCAGCACAAAAATATAATTTTCATGCCAGACAGAAAATGAGGATATGCTTGCCCGGACTTCAAAAAGCAACTTGCCTCCAGCATGTAAAGGTGCCATGAAGTAAATTAGAGTGTCTTTTTTCATCAGAAAGGTTTGATAGTGTCAAAGCCTCTCTACACACAGTGCTAACCTGGGCAAACTGCAAGTAATATCTATAAACCAGCTGTACTGTCATTGAATTGTCATTGGCAGTAGATTGCAGTGGGCTGTATCATCTGTAGTTATATTTCTGATTAGGGTTTACACAAGGTTTACGCACAGTCTTGACTTGACACCTTTACATCCAGTGATTTGGTTGCTACCAAATTTGAGCATTGATTACAGTTGATGCAATTTCTAGGTTCCACAAAGTCACAATTAAATTCTTTACATTGATTGCTTATGGGCAAATTCATTGACTGAATTAAACATGTATTTTCCTGGACTCACACATGTTAATGCATGAAGCCTCTATGGTACATGTAGCAGAGGCAAGCCAGCTTCTTGAAAATAAGCAAAATGCTGAAATTAGACCCATTGTTGGTATTGTCATAATAACAAAGTTCTGATAGCAAATTGTTGCATGCAATCTTTAAAAAAAGATAATGAACATGGCTGAGTGAAATTTGTAGGCCAAGCTAGTTGATGTGTTTTCTTTAGAAGTGATCACTGTGTATACATGTGGATATCATAATAACAGCAATGAAACTTGTCAGTTTTACCAAGTATGATTGCTTTGTTTTGTTGCACATACTGCAAATTTCATAAACATTTACCTTAGTTGTACATTGGCGTTATTTCTTGACCTGATTACATTTTGATGCCCTTGTTTTGTTGTTGTTTTTTTTACCACTTTGTCGTTTTTTGGATGTCCATTTGTGGCTCCATCTGCATGTCCACCATTTGTTTGTTAACATGGTATCTCAAGACTGATACTGGCCTTCTAAAACTCAAACTTACTTCATTGTTACCTTAAAACCATTTTTCTACTTGATTACCATTTTGATGAGCTTGACCTCATTTCTAAGGTTCCAGAATCCATGTGTGTACAAAGGTGGACCCATCAGTCAGTGCTTTGCATTGAAGGGCCTCTGTTTTTTTTGTTTTGTTTTTGTTTTGAAAAAGACACACGTTTTACAATATTTATATAAAAATGACAAAATGTGGCTTTTTATACACTTTTTACAATTTGTTTCCATCAGGAAAAGGGGTTATGTTCTGCACAAGTTTCTCTTATATCAATGGCATATGGTACAAAACAATACAGATTAAGATGCACTGCTATTGTACTCTTGTTTTCCTGTGTACATAAAAGTATTGTCTGTGTACAAGAATAATGGTGGATGCATCCATTGCCTTTGATACAAGAAAGATTAGGTGAGAATGAAAGTTAAAAAATTGACAGTGTGCATTATGGAAAGTGAGAGTTGGAAAAAATATAGAAAATCACAAGCCTGTCGTAGAAACATTAATACTGCAGGGAAAGACAGAGCTAGGGCTCCCTTAGTTCACCTTTCATTTCATGTTAATCAGTGTTGACCAATAGATAGAAAATATAATTGATTTGAAATGAAAATAATGAAAACATATGAAAAATAAACAAAAATCAATTATACCATTATCAATTGCCATATGGTTTAAAATGTTGAGCTTACAAGATACTTGTACATTTCTGTGCCCCTGGGAAAGTTTCTACATTCTGCAAGACAAGAGACTTGACAATGATGCATATATATAGCCCTGTGTGGAGAGTGAGTGAGCCTAGTTGGTAGAACGTATTTTGGATCTTGAGGGACATTATAGGAGAGACAAGCAATTAAGAAGTGCCCATTGTCTTATTGTATCCTGAATCCAATGGACCTCTTGTCAAATCCTTTACATTGATTTTGAGAAGGCTGTACATGCATGTGCATGTATGAAGTGAATTCGTGATGGAATCTTAACAGCCAGGATACAATGTCTCTTGTCTACCCTGAGAAACTACGTTGTGTGTTATATCCTCTGGGAATATACAAGGCTTAGAGAGTCTGTCTAAATCCACTGTCAGCTTAATACTTCATTGGTGTTGACCTTCAGTAGTCTGCAGGCATGTAGTACTCATCTACTCTGAGGTATACAGGTCCTCACTGGTTCAGCTTTGTGATGTACAAAGCCATGGTAAGATGAATCCTCTGTCTTGTTATGGACACTCGACAGAGCTGCCCACTCTGACGCTAATGTGCTCTTCAGTGGCTGTCTGGGAATAATGATGGGAACATTATGGACTCGTGCAGCGTAGCTTCATCAGCAATCTGTATGGAAGCTAACACACAAACCTAAACCTAGTGGTCTCAAAGCTTGTGTTGAAAGACTATGCACACAAAAGTGTTTGGCAAGATATGTGTCATTTTTTTTTTTTTTTTTTTATTTCGGAGAAAAAAGTGTTAATTTAATGTTACGGTATACAGTGCAAAAATCCAACAGGTGAAAGTGACTTCCCTGCTAGGCCAGATGTCATAGATGTGTACACTACTAACGTAATTCATAACTAATGAACTTATACTTTGCTGAAAGTCCCTAACAGAATCTGTCTGCACTAAGAGTGGAACTCAAAATTCAAAATTTCTGAATAAGCACATGTGTTTTTGGGTTAAAATGTGATTAGAAAAAATTTGAATTTTGATTTTTTTTCTCCGTAAAACCATTTTGTGTCACTATCATGGAAAAGTGAGCTTTCATGCTCATTCCTATGCTAATATCATTGTCTCAGCTCACATACCCATGATAAACCATATTTTGAAAAAAAAAATATTGGTGTTCCAAAACAATTTCATTCTGCTGCTAAATAGATGTTATAAACAACCTGACATCTTCCTATTCTGCTACATGTAAATGTAGGGGGATCTAAATAGCATTTCCCCACTGATCTTCACCAATTCCAGTAATATGCACTTTAAGACTGACCCATTATGGACAGTTTATTTGTGTTCCTTTTATGAAAGACAGCCACTCCCTGAAACAGCATTGGACAGAAACATACTGGAATTACAGACATAATTAACAGGTACAAGCTGACATAAACAGTATTATGTGCACACATTAGCGGCATCATAGCTACATTGTACACCTTAGTAGCTCTATGTTTATACAGTTTACTGGGTGCTCAAGTGCTTGTGAACAGTTGCTCACAAACCTTGGTTCCTGAAAAGGGTGAAGATCTACCAGAAAGCAATTAAGCCTATAAAGCAAGTTATGCGTCTCTATCATGACCCTTAGTTGTCCTGTTTTTTTTTTGCTCATATTTTGAAAAATATTCAAGAAATGACCAATGGTCTGTTCTTATGATCTCAATTCCACGTTTCTAATAATGTATTAGGGATTTTTCATAAAGTGTCTGTTTTTTACAACAGTGATACTAAAAGTAGGAAAACTTTTTTTTTTTTTTTGGTCTTTTTAAATGGTAAAGTTTGAGAAACTCTTCCTTTTTATGTGCATTTGCAAAGGAACTTGTCATGTTTTAGAAAAACCCTGATATGTTTTTGTGCTCAAAGAGTTTATTGGGTAAATTAATGTTTGTTTGATTGAACTCAGAGCATTACTTTCAGAGATATAATTAAGCTCCTTCATTATAACACCCCTCATTGCAAGGGGGTTTCTGATACCTGTATAACATGGTGCATGTGGCTCCCACTGAAATATTTTTCCCATTACAGGCCATCAGTTTAAGGCAGTTTTGCCATAACATGAGCTGCACTGGCACTGGGGTCTGCAGACAGCACTGCCAGTGTTATAAAGAGGGACCACTGTGTATCCATGTGAAACAGCTATTTTGGTGTTGATACATGTTGTCTGTAACAAGATGTGGAGGTTGACATGGTCCATTGACTGTAACCATTATTAAGTTTAAAAATATTTTGTTTATTTCTTTACATTGTATTTGGACTAGAACTTGCAAATTTGGACACCTGACAGAGAAGATAATCATTATGTATACATGTTTGTCTTACCAAAATATCTCAAAACAAACAAACTTTTCCAAAACCAGTTGGATGTTTTCTTAATCAGCTTTATATACAGTTGCACAGGGTAAATGTGCGCATATGCTTCCAGAAAGCTAGATTTCAATTTCTGATTCTTTGCCAGACCTGCTAGGTTTAACATCTTATCTCTTTAATATGCATAATCAAGAGAACTCTTCATCTCATGAGCACAGTTATTGATATGTTAGAAGAGAGCCCTTTAAGGATTGGTGAATGATGATGATTTGACTGTATCTAATTTTGGCAGGACAGTACAGTGGATCTGCTATGTCAGGGGAGGCCATATCCCTAATATATACTGACTGGGACATGGCGTGAATTTATTTTTCATGAACAGAAAAGATTTTTCAACTTTAAACTGTGGATGCTGTGTTGAACGCAACAGATATTTGGGTGTATGTATCATTTTTGAGGACCATTGTCTATGCCATTTACTGTGGCTGACTGTTGAGTGCAGGTAAAAACATTGGAGAGCAAGGCCATGAGGTAAAAGGAATATGTACAGATACAGACATGATAATGTTTGGGATGAATGTTTTATCAGAAGACCAGAAGTCCTCAACTAACATTTTGACATGTTCATGTTTGTGCATGGCCAATGTGTATTACCAAAAAGTCAAAAAGCAATGTTAAAGGAAGCTGGTGTTTAAGTTGCATTTAGGACTCATTTTTATCTCCCGCCCACGAAGTGGGGGGGGGGGAGATATAGTAATGACGACCGTCCGTGCGTCCGTCCCACATTTCTTGCACGCAATATCTCAAGAACAGATTAAGCTAGGATCATGAATTTTTTACAGTTGGTCACCCTTATAAGTGTTCACATCGAGTTTGAAGGAGAGTGACCTAGACCCCATTTCAAGGTCACCAGGGTCATTTATCTCTAAACTTCTTGCACGCGATATCTTAAGAACCGGATATGATAGGATGATGAAATTTTCACAGTTGATCACTCTTGTTAGGGTCTACATCGAGTTCGAAGGTGTGTGACCTTGACCTAATTCCAAGGTCACCAGCGGCAATTCAATTTTCTTTGAATTTGTTGTATGCAATATCTGAAGAAACAAGTGAGCTAGGATCACTTAACTTTTACAGTTGATCAACCTTGTAAGGTTCTATGTCATGCTTGAAGGACCTTGACCTTGACGTAATTTCAAGGTCACCAGAGGCAGTTCATCCATCCCACATTTCTTGCGTGCGATATCTCAAGAACCAGTAAAGCTAGGATCATGCATTTTTTACAGTAGGTCACCCTTATTAGTAGTCACATCGAGTTCAAAGGAAAGTGACCTTGACCCCATTCAAGGTCACCCAGGGTCACTTCTCTGTGAATTCCTTGCGCGCAATATCTTTAGAACCAGATGCCGTTATAGCAAGTTAAAAATTATAATTGCAGACGAGATTTCTATGTTTGGATCCAAAAGCCTTGAACATATATCTCTGACACTTCAACATATATTTCAAAGTTACTCGCAACCTTTTGCTGGTGTTTCAATATTAGTGGTGGGAGACTTACTGCAACTCAACCCAGTGGGTGATTCGCCCGTTTTCAAACCATCTGTGTCTGGATATAGTGCATTTGCAGAGTCATTGTGGACTTGCCACTTTCAGCTGTTTGAACTTACAGAGAGAATTAGACAAAAGACAGACCCTCATTTTGCAGACATACTGTCAAGAGTCAGAACTGCAGAATTCACACCAGAAGATACAGAAGCTCTACACCAGTTGGAGAATACACCTACAGACAATTTTCCATCATCAGCCATCCAGTTATACTTAACAAATTAATAGGTCGCTGAATACAACAACAGAAAAATGGAATCTATTACAACCACAAAATACACTATATGTGCACAAGACTCCAAGAGAGATCTACACACCAACACAGTTCCAGTTACCATAAACTCAGATAACATTTACAAAACTGGATGTTTACCGTCAAAATTAACCATAGCAGTTGGAGCAAGGTTTATGCTTACAAAGAACTTAGATATCAGTGATCACCTAATAAATGGTGCACTTGGTACTATCAAACATATTTCTATCAACGAACAAAATCCTTTGAAAGGCATAATATTTGTCAAATTTGATCATGAAGATGTAGGAAGAGAAGCACGGAAGTCAAGTCCTCCTGGCCTGCATGACTGTGTTCCTATAAGAGCTACTACAGCCAAATTTATACTGGAATCACAATGTCCTGTACCTGTTGAGAGACGTCAGTTTCCAGGTACTCTTGCCTTTGCTATTACAGTTCATAAATCACAAGGTACAACCTATGAACACATGATTGGAAAGCTGACTGTGCCAGATAAAGTAAGGTGTGTTCAGCAAGGACTTGTATATACTTTGTTAAGTCGTGCCAAGTCCAGAGAAGGGCTTAAACTTGTGGACTTCCACCCTAACAAGATTCAAGTCAACAAGTCAGCCTTACAAGAAATGCAACGCATGAGGATAGAGACCCCTTTTAAATGGCAACATCCTTTACAGTTGACTTCACAAAACTGTATTACCATGGGCCATATAAACATAAGATCCCTAAAGTGTCATATATCTGATCTGCAGGCTGACCATGTACAACACTTAACATTCATATGTGTGACAGAAACACATGTTGAGGATTGTACTGAAGCTTGCCAGATAGAAGGGTACACTTTAAAAACCAAACCAACAAAGCATGGCCTCGCAGTCTATGTCAAATACAACTATGATGCACGTACAGAGGAATATTCATTCAGTGCTTCCCAACTACAGATAATGGGTCTTATATTGTTTCCTACCACTGCAAATCCTTGGCTCCTTATGGTAGTCTACTGCCCTCCACACACACCAGCCAGACAGTTTCTGCCTTTACTTTATGAAGAAATCTCGCACATTCCAGTCCACTATGAACTAATATTGATGGGTGACTTCAACAATCTTTGCCCCAAACCAACCCATCGCAAACTCAAGCAGTGGATATCAAAGCCAACACATAGGCTTGGTGGTTACCTGGATCTGATTTTCACAGACGACAATAACAACAGAGTCCTATCTGCTGATGCATTCCCGGTGCCATACACAGACCATCACATGACATGGATCACACTGCAGAACTTAACAGAGAATCACAACTAGTAACCTTTGTAAGAAACAGTTATTTTTCTGTTTCATTGACACTATACATTTTTCTTGTTTTCAGATGACTACAAATCACATGTAAAATTCCAGCATTCTGCTCATGCCATAATTTTTAGGTTATTTTTTATTTACTTGAGTATATGTTTACCATGACACCCAGGGTAGAGGTACAGTTAACGTATCGTCCCCATTTAAGCACAATATCAGAAACATGCCAGTATGTACCTGCCAAATATACAGTTATCTTTGTTTTAAAATTATGTGGGCGGGAGATATGGACAGCGTCAGCGTCAACTTGTCATATTTAAAAAAACATTTGGTCATGTAGTTTGTGCTCAGCTGCCTTTCTGGTCAGTAAGAGTTTATAGGATCAATCATTGCCCTTTGTCCATCTGTTCCCTTTTTCCTGTATTTGCATTGTGACTGCTGGTTTTATAGGTCTCTTGAGGATGTGATGAGGCACAAAGTACCTGTTTTATGCTTGATAAATGAAGGGAGCTTGTTAGTGGTTTTTGTGGTGATTAGCTCTGCTGACCAAAGGTCCCAGAGCCTATGCGATCCCCTGTCTCTCTGTCCATCTGTCCTTACATCCGTCCATAAACTTTTTGCTTGTGAGCAAAATACAGTCCACAGTTTTTAAGATAGCCGATTTTACTTTCAGGACTTATCATGTGTGTCAAAATCTGGGCCGAGTTCCATATTGGTGGTGCCATCTGCAGCATTATGTGATATATGGGTCAAAATGTGAAAATCTTGTGACTGCCCTAGCATCCTTAATGTTTAATAGATCTTCATGAACTTAAGTGGGATTGTGAGAGGAGGTCAAAGTCTAAATTGGTAATGATACTAGTGTCACCACCTCCAATTTGATGGAAAGTATGAACCAAAATGTGTTTTAAGATATGAAATTCAATACCTTGAAAAATAATTGGATCAGACTTGCCAAATTTATAGGATACTTAGATCATATCCAATGCTAATTCCAGTGACCTTGACCTATTTTGTGAGGTCACCAGGCCTCTAAAGTTGAAAGAAATTAATAATGATAGGGTGTAGCTTAGACATCAATGGCAAAGAGAATTGAGCCTCCAGATCAAAATTGCACTTGAGTACATTGTACGTAATAAAACTGTACTTGGAGACCTACTTTTTGGGTCACTGTGACCCGGTAAATATGGACTTTGGTACTTATCCAAGTTTATTGTTTTGTGCATCCTCAGCATTGAGGATCAGGGGAGTTCCAGAACTTTCTTTCAATGTGTCATGTGACCAGAAAGTGACAAAATTAGCGGGGAGCGTCTCGTAATTTTATCTTGTTTTTCTTACCGCTGGAGGCAGTTTTCAGTCACCTTGAATTTATAGTACTATAAGCATATCAGCTTGAGTTGTAATGGAAGAAGTGATGTTGAGTAGCTCCTAATAAAGACATTTACAATGTACAAAAGTTCATTCTCAAATGCGAGGTACCTGAGAGCAAATATGATGCAACCGTTATGTAATTCCAACATGGCAGGTATATTGCTCTGTGAACAACTCCAACATGTAAATTTCAAGCTTGTCACATGTCAAAATAGTCCATTGTTATATTCTCATGAAACACATAAACTGTCACAACTAGGTTTATTTGACATCCATCAGTACACTAACAAATGAGTAGTACCACTGTGAAGTCACATCCAGAATATATTTATCAATGGTTCAGGAACTCTGAAAGGTATGGATTGATTTATGCTTAAGTGACTGAAAACTGTCTCTACTACTCTGTACAAAGTTTGTTTGAATAGTCATGCTCCACTGTTTTTTAAATTTTTTAATGATTTTCATTTTTTGGCAAAACTGTTGTAGTTCGTTTTCTCCAAAAGCACTCGGCAAATTGCTTAGAATTGCATAGGGACACTTCTAGGGACTGCCAAAACTTAATTTTTCACCAGATGGTGCTGTGATTTTGACTTGTCAGTCAGCAGAGCTATTCAAATCTGTTTGTGTCCGTCATCCATCCATCTGTCCATCTCTTGTTAACTTTTTATATTTTCCACTTCAAAAACTGCTTCGTGGAATGTTTTGATTTTGCACATGGATGTTTCCCAAGTGGACCACTGTAAAGTTTGTGAAGAAGATGATGATGCTATGATTTTTCTTTTTTTCATGAATTTTTTAAACAAATTTAAAAAAAAAACATTAAAATTTCTTCATCTCAAGAACTACTTGGCCAATTGCTTTGATATTACGCATAGGATGATTTGGGGTCACCTAGTTCTTATTTTGGTCCAAGATGGCGCTGTGATTTTAAAATTTTTTTATGAATTTTTGTGTGTTAAAGCTATTTTTGACTTCTACACCAGGAAGGTTGAACAGAATTGCTTCAAAATTTTTCAGAATATAATTCGACTTTGACAATGAAAGTTTATGAAAATGATATGGATATGTTAATATTTGAGGAAGTTATGGGAAATTAAACTTTGCAACCATAGGTAAGTGTTACCACTGTATAGTATATATGGCTATTGTATTTACAATTTCGACTGCATCTCGAAAACTGGTGCTTGGGATGTTTTGATTTTGCACATTGGTGTTCATCATGTGGACCTCAGCAAAGTTTGCAAAGGAGATTATAATGCAATATTTTTTCTATTTTTTATAAATTATTTAATTGATTTTTTTGGAAAAAAATTCTTCATTTCAAGAACTACTTGGCCAATTGCTTTGATACTACACATAGGATCACCTTGGGCCGCTTAGTTCTTATTTTGGCCACCAGTTTGCACTGCATTTTTTTCTAATTTTCTTTATGAATTATATATCAAACTTTGCTACCATTGCATGTGTTGCAATTACTGTAAAAGCATATTCCAGTCAGCAGAGCACAGGATAATCATGATCCTCTTCTTTCCTTTTTTTTTTCTTTTTCACAAATGTTTGTGTTTTTGCTGTTTTTGACTTCTCCAAAACTGTGACTCAGATTGTTCCGAAACTTGAATTGGTGGCAATGTAGCTTGTAGGAGAGGTAAACAAAGGTTTTATTACACTGGATCCTTTATTTGTAATGAATTTTTCAATTTGGGTACCTGTTGGTAAATGCATGCATTCCTATTGATTACCATGAAAGTCAATGGGGATTCCAATACTTTTTCTCCAAAATCATCAACTCACATTCACTTCAAACTTTGTAGGTATACACGTTAGGTGGATCTATATCAAATTTGTTCAAATGGTCATGCTCCAATAATTATAAGATTTTTTATGGATTTTCTTATTAATTTTTCAGTAAATCTTTAAAAATCTTCTCTGCAAACACTCATCCAATTGCCTTATAATTGCATAGGTACATTTTGGGGACCACTTGACCATAATTGTTTAACGGCTGGAGTTATGAGTATTTTTTTGTTTTTGAACAAAAATTGTGCATTTTCACTTCTCTTGACCTTTTCTCCCAAACCATAAGTTAGATCCTCTTCAAACTTATCAGGAAGGTACATGGACTTGATCTCCACCAGCTTGCTCACTATATGGTGGAACTGTCATTTTCTTAACAAATTATCAAAATTAGGGAAAGTTAGTAAGGCAATACATGTATGTACTTGTTGTCAACAGTGATGATGGATGATATCATTCTGAGGTTCACAGGACTACTTCAGTCTTTGCATGTAAGGTCAGTTGAGCACAGGACTGTTATAGTCATCTTGTTTTTCATTTTTTGTTAAAGTTTTTGTTCATTTATGTAATTTTTACTTTTCCAAACATAGTAATGTGCCAGATCTGTTTAAATAGATCATGCTTCAGTGATCTTCTTATTTTCTATGAAATTTTTTGTTTCATTTTTGTGGAAAATTATTGAAAAGACTACTTCTCTAAAGTACTGTGACTTAAATAGCCTTGAAAAGACTCAAGGACACATCTTGGAGTTCCTAGGTCTTGACTTGCATATAGTGATCTTGACCTAGTTCCTAAGTTGACTGGACAATTCAGTAGTTTTACTGTATGTGACTGCTGTTGATTACAATGATAGGGAAGCCTCAAGGGGCTAAGATCAACGTGAGCAAATAACTGTCATAGTCATCTTGTTACATAATGTTTCAAGGTTTTGTACAAAGTAAACCATGCAGACATACAGCAGTTTATGAACAAAACATTCTATCGGCCAAAGAATGTTTTAGTACAGATATTTTAAGCACATTCTGCTAAATAGAGATTGGTCATGTTGAATATCTTGTGCCTGGCAGATCATCACAGTGTCTGTGTTTAGAGTAGACAGGATAACCATACCCACATGATATGGTTGCATAAGTACATGTACAAACAAGATACAGCTGTGTGATACAAGCCCATCCTGTCCTGCAGTATGTGGTATCTTGCCGATGATGTCAACCCTGTATATGTGAACACCCAGCAGGTATGTAATTCATTTCCATACTGTGTGTGACGAGACAGTGATTAAGCAATTCATAAATATGTCCAAGTTATAAATATAGGCGTGATGTCCATGTGTCCACTGGAGACCAACCGTGGGGGGTACTTCAAAAATTTGTGGTGGGAGTGTGTGGCTCAAGCTTTCAAAACCCCACCCTTTTATAAAGCACTTTTTCACAAAAATGATGCCTTTCTCAGGGTTTCTCTACATTAGAAAATAAAGTCCCAAATGGCATGAAAAGTGCTCTGGACAGGAAGAAAATTTGGACCTTAGCTTATAGGGAAATTTTCCTGATTGTGGACCACAACAGAGAAAAATTACCCTTTTTTAGGGAATTTTAGGCAAAATACCAGACCTTTGTCAGGGAAATTTTGCTGAAAAGAGGAGCCTTCAGAGTGGCACATAACCTTGGATCATGACTAATGGGAGTACCCTCTCTGACACTGCCTCCTGTAGTAACAACATGTCTATATGCAGGAATTAATGGGTTTGACCAATGGGCCATTAACCACAAGCTTTAATGACCAGTGACTTCACTGTATATGTCTTGATTAAATGGGCACATGTACACTGCCCATCACCCTGATTTGACATATCTTATGTAGTTTGCAGTGCTGGTTCCTGTCAGAGGATAGAAGATGTGTTCGTGTGCTCCTCAACAATGAGCCCTTGTTTTGTACAGTCAAAAACTGTTGATCTACAGTTCAGATGTGTCAACGGTGGATTCATTGTGCTGCCTTGTGTTAGCCCTACGGTATAAGTATGTGTGTGATACAGTATATTGGAGTGAATACTGAGTCAACCATCACACTCACTGCTGACCTTGTTGTGTCACCAGTGATATAGATTAACACCTTCAATGCCAATTTCAACAAAAGTTGATATGATGTGAATTAACACAATGATACCAAATGCACAATCCTTGTAAACTGACCTGTCATGCAAGTAACGTTTTCATCTTCCCAAGGGCACAGTGCGCTATAAAAAATTTAATCCACAAAAGCTGAAAAAATGTAGATTCTAAGGGTAATAATGAATTCTACCACTCATGTGAAGATTATTGGGGGGTTTTTTGGGGGGGGTCTTTCTTTGACAACAAGGGAGAGGTGTGTGCTTATGAGAGAGTGTGCACTTATTAAAATGAATACGGATACCAGAATGCATATAGTTATAAAGAAGCTAAGAATGATCCAGGTCAACAGCTGTCTGTAACATGCCTGGGGCATATTGCACCCAAAGTATGCCAAGGAAAGCTGTTGGTACTGTCAAAACTTGGCACTAAAACAGTCAAATTGTCACATTTGCTGTCCTGTTCAATTAGGACAAACTAACATTTTGTGAAAAGCTACTCCGGTTCTGTTCAGCCAGCATTACCAGTGATTACATGCATGTTGTTTCAAAATTTATCTTGTGCGTGCTGAAAATGGGCCCCTTGAAAACTAGATTGGAACAGAGCTCACTTAAACCACATGGTGTAGCTCACTTTACCGCCTACAGACTCCTCTTGGAACACTGATTAGCACCATAACAGGTGCCGGCTTGACTCTCATGATAATCTGTGCCACTTTTTGGGGCATTCATATCCATGAAGTACAAAGGAAATGTAATTTCAAATATCAAATATGCTGGTTTTGGCAAACAAATTGGGATTTTTGTGGTATGTCATGGCACACATGGGATTTTCTTGGACTTTGAGGCCATGTCATTGTCGTGCTTTATATTGTTCAGTATAACAGCACTTGCATGTGTGACTGAAGTGTAATTCCTGAAAATCTGGCTATTATCATTCCCCAAGATGGCGCGTGTACATGTATGACAGTACATCAGCTGCTGCACTTGTTTTGTCCATCCAGACAATCAGTTAGAGACCAAGCCAGAATGTCCATGCTCCAGTTTATGCTCAGTAAAAGTATGTGTTTGCATGCTTGGCCCATGGCCAGTCTTACTGTGTGTACTATATCCAGAAAAACAGCAACATGTATGACTGACTGCACTTTCTGTGCATAATCAGTGTACAAGAAAACAGTAGAGTATGTGCCCAAACATTGCTGTACTAACCTGTGTAGACCATTCAGACAGCAAGTACATAGTTACACAGCTATAAAGGTGGTGTTTGTGGTTTTGTGACCCTGTGGCAGATTTTGTTTCCTGTGCAGCATCAAATTAATTTCTTTGTACCTTGGCTTCATCAGTGCCAAGTTTATTCACTAGGTGATGCTGTTGGTATTCATTTTTTTAAATCAAGTTTTGAAATAAAGTGAGTAGCAGCTGCAGTAATGTTAGAATGGTTAGAATGGTTAATATACTTCAAAATATGTACATTATAAATGCGTGTGTACATGCATATACTTTCTTCAAACCCAATCACTGTTTGTGTTTGTGAAAATTTGTGGAGATTTACCTTGGGCAGGTCACATAAAGTTGGTTCAATAGACCATACTTCAGTGAATTTTAGATTCATTGCGAGGTCAGCATGCCTGAAGAGTTCACACCACACCTGACAAAAGCAAGGTGTGGGTCATTATGCATCCCCTGTAAGGGGAATGCATATAGTGTCTAGTCCTGTCGTCCGCCACCGCCAAGTATCTCATTTTCTTCATATTTCTGTCCCCTCTTGACCTATTGCCTCTTAATTTGGTACAGATAGTTTATGGGTCTAGGAAATTTGTCCCATATAATAATATATAACCTTGAGGTCAAAGGTCAAGGTCAAATCCTTGTTGCATTTTCTGCTGACTCAGCAATTTTCACATATTGGCTTATACATGTACATGTACCTTCTTGATGGTGCATCGCAGGCCCAAGGGTACTATTAATTGTTGATGGGAAAGTACTTATGGGCTTTCAGTTTGTATGGTTTAATTTAAACCTGAGTGATGTTGAAAAGCCAAACTGTATACATACCTGTTGATTGCTATGTAAGTCAATGGGGATTGCAATGCTAATCACCACATTTTCTACTTCTCCAAAACAATTGGCCAGATTCACTTCAAACGTGGTGGGGTTGCATGTCAGGTAGGTATCTACCAGCTGTGTTCAAATGGTCATGCTCGAATGATTTTTTTATTTCTATTTTTGGGGGTGGGGGTGGGGGGTGCAGGGGGGGGGGGCAAAAACACATTTTGACTTCTTCAAAACCATAAGCCAGATTCACTTGAAACTTTGGGTACAGATACTCCATAGATTTGGGGAATATTTTACATGTGATTGTGATGACCTTCAGGCCATAAGTCAAGGTCACAATGCCTTGCAAAATAAAGTGGTTTCCCTGCCACATCTTAAAATGGCTGTGATTCAAGTCCATCAAAAAGAAAGTACTTATGGGCTTTCAGTTTGTATGTTTTTTTTTTTTAAACCTAAGTGACATTGAAAGGCCAAACTGCATACATACCTGTTGATTACTATGTAAGTCAATGGGAATTGCAATGCTGATCACAACGTTTTCCACTTCTTCTCCATAACAATTGGCCAGATTCACTTCAAACTTGGTGGGGTTGCATGTCAGGTAGGTATCTACCAACTGTGTTCAAATGGTCATGCTCCAATGATTTTTTTATTTCTACTTTTTTTTTTTTTGGGGGGGGGGGGGGGTGCATTTTTGCATTCCTATTGATTACCATGTAAGTCAATATGGTCTGCAATGGTAGTTCACACTTTGACTTCTTCAAAACCATAAGCCAGATTCACTGGAAACTTTGGGTACAGATACTCCATAGATTTGGGGAATATTTTACATGTGATTGTGACGACCTTCAGGTCATAAGTCAAGGTCACAATGCCTTGCAAAATAAAGTGGTTTCCTTGCCACATCTTCAAATGGGTGTGATTCAAGTCCATCAAACTTTTTCATCATTTATCCAGATGATACTTCCCTTAATTTGATCAGAGGTGACCTTCAGGTCAAAGGTCAAGGTCAAACTTTGCAGAAGAATGGCCCTCTTACAGAAGAGGCGCCTGCTCGGGGGGATGCATAATGTTTTTCGGACGAAAAACTCGCTTCTAGTCAATTTTCAGTGCTTGCTGAGTGTTGCACCATGATATACTAATTATGCTGACAGGGGTCTGAGAAGTGACTGGACTTTTTGCCAGCATTTGATACGAATCTTGTACAGGTGAAATAAGCTGCTATATGCATTCATATTATGTGATATCAATTACACACTAAGTGATACACTGGTTTCCTGAGACACCCCCCACAGGCATGTGGCCCAGTGTACTTGCCGGTAACTGCCATTTCCAGTCAACATAATCCTCATGTTATTATTTATTTAGTTTTTTGTTAATGTTGTAGATGGTCTGCTGGGAACTATGAACCAAAATGTTTATCACGGGATGTGAACATTATACAGTGTAATTTCAGGATGTCTTATCCTGTTTTGTAGTAATGATATTTATGGAGTTAATTTATAGATACACTGCAACCCCCTTGCCAAACTCTGACAAGAAAAGAACACTGCTTTCTTGGTAGGACAAGAATAAAGCCTCCAGCAGGCACCCTATTGAGAGTAGCCAGTCTTATCTGCCAATAGTAAGCACAAACACACAGCAGGTGGCATGTCAAAGTCTGTATCTCTGCCTTGTGTTTACCTTGAAACCCATGGTAAGGAGTCCGTACAATTTTTGGGGCTGACACCATGTTCATTTTTAGGATGAAAGAAAGCTTCAGAGGAAATTTCTCTGAAATGGCAAAGCCAATTGTTATGAAAAGAGATAGAAACACATTCGGGGGCTTCTATTTTTTTAAAAATTTGTTCATATGGGTGAATACTACCCCAATTCCAAAGTTCACTACTTTCTCTCTCTCTCTCTCTCTCTCTCTCTCTCTCTCTCTCTCTCTCTCTCTCTCTCTCTCTCTCTCTCTCTCTCTCTCTCTCTCTCTCTCTCTCTCTCTCTCTC